>SKCR01001208.1:0-137388 GCA_019454045.1 Zanthoxylum bungeanum
TGACTTCAAGCCGAGATTTCTCTGCGAATCGGAAACGGGACGGAAAGTCGCTGTTTCGACCGTAGATACCTAAGTTTAAGGAACTACCCTTTGGGTATATATACTTAAATTAGGAACTATTATAATGTAACTAGTTTGACTAGAGACATTATCTCTATATCAGTGTTTAATCCGTTGCGGATAAAACCTTTATATTATAGAACATTAAGTGTTTTATTATATAAAAAGATGATACTGAGATAAATACATTAGATGTAAATAACAGAATTTATATGTTGAATATAAATAAAATCTCAAACATATAAAATGACAAATAAATAGCTAAAATTGATTTGATCAATAGAGACTTATTTGTGGCATTGTTGTCTAGGACACAATTTAACGAGACTCGTATATCCACACTTTTGAAGAGTGGGTACTAGGACTGATTTGACTATTCAAATAAGGTTTTGCGAATCTAGTTTATTAGGTAAAGTATCTAAAATACTATTTACTTGGTAATAGTAAAAGGGCCACCGATCTGTTAGCCCTATTCATGGTGAAGTAGTGGGCCCATATCTAGCTAGGCTAGATGTGAACATGAATATTTCGTGACCTTAACGGATGTGGCATCACGTTATGGTTATGTGTTTCTTTTGAAGAACACAGATTGTAAACTTTTGAAGTTTCGACACGAAATAGACAAACAGATCGGCTATAGTATTATACCGTCACGGTAAGACCGTAATGGAAAATACTTAAGCATAAGTTTCTTATATACTTGAAAGAGTATAGTTATTCTTTCAAATGAGGACTCCTCCCGGAACACGTCAAAGTGACGGTGTGTCCGAACGGATTAACCGAATCATGTTAGACATGATAAGGCTAATCATGAGTCACTCTTAGCTACCATTTCCTTCAATGGATAAGTTTTAACAGTGCAATAACTTATTTAGAATAAGGTTCCATATAAATCTGTTTGACAGATGTCATATAGGATATGAACAGGGAAGAAACGAGGTTTCTCATTCCTGATAATTTGGGTATGCCAGGCATAACGTTTGGATGATACCAAACTAAGGACCCAATTGGATAAGTGCCAATATAGGTTATCCTAAGGGAAACCATAAGTATAGTACTTATAAATCTCACATGAGAACAATGTGATTGTTGCTCACCATGCGGTTTTCCTAAGAGGAATACCGATATGCAGTGGTCAGTGGGAGGATAGTGATACTCGATGAAAATCGGAAGTAATACTGTTCAAGGCACGAAGTCCATAATGGAACACAAATAGTTCATCTATGATGAATCTATACCATTAATCTTCGAATACACAAGAACTGAGTAGATCGGATAGAGTCAGAAAATACCTAGGGTATGGGTTTCTGATCTAACCTCATAAAGATGTCAATCTTATGAAGGTATATACCACCGACTACGTTTTGAGGAAGTGATACAAGGTATCGACTCCCTATTATGGCAAAGTGCCATGAGTCCGGAATGGATTCCATGTTTAACAACTATTTTGGATACTAGTTGTTGTACCACAAGGCATTGCGCCTATGGTACATTAAACGTCTTCAGGGAAGACATACATGGAAGGCAACATACCAACGTACAAAGCCGGGCTTTTGACGAAAAGATATCGTTATCAACATTGTGTTATAAACGGTTCAACCTTTTACCTGTTGCCATGGTAAATCCATTTTGAAGATGCTTGTTGATAACTGCATATTTCATCTATGAAATGTGTCAGTTGCAGATCAAAATCGCTTTCCTGAAAAGGAAACCTTTTGGAGGATGCTTACAACATCCTGACGATTTTGTATAACCGACAAACAAGGTTTGCGGGTTATTCGATCCATGTTTGGATTGAAACAAGCATAAGGTTCTTGGAACTGACGTTTTGAAATAATCATAATGGTTTATGATTTGACTCAAAACGAAATAATTCTTGTGTATATAAGGAGGTTAGTGGGAGGGGCACTGACAATGAAATTCCCATAAAGCAATCGGTGAAAGCTTGGCTTTCATAAGAAATTCTCCGTAGAATTCTGGGGAGTAACAACCTTTATTCAAGAATAAAGATCTACAGGGATAGATTTGGAGTTGTTAACACTCTGGAAATTGTACATTTAAAATGTACTTGTATTGGTGTCTCATACGCTTCGAGCATATGGAGTCACAATCGGGTCAATCCAAGTGATAGTCACTGGATTGAAGATTAAGAACATCTGTTAGTATCTGAGAGAACTAAAGATGTTGTCTTAAACTATGGAGATGGAGAACTTGAAGTGACTGGGATCACTGCTGCAAGTTTCCAAACAATTAAATAATACGGTACTATAAAGTTTGAATAACGGGACAGTAAGCTGGAAATATTCCGAGCAAGATAACTGTTGCTGAATAAACAACAAATTCGGATTATTGCTGCAGCTGAGGCAGCAATAGAAGCCATTTGGATTGATAATAAAATAATTAGATTAGATATAGTTCTGTTAGTGGCTGAGCTAGGCGTCAGCACAGGCTAAAGAATTAATGGTCTCATCGACGATCCAGATATATACTTCTATATTATCTGATTCGTTCGGATCATACATCGTGGCGATGTGATGATCGTATAAATCGCGTCAGAAGATAATTACGCAAATCCGCTGACGAAAAGCTTTTCTCAGCAATTTGAGTGAACCGTACATAGTTCGGGTGTTAGACACTCGAGTGACTGGCTATGTGCCAAGTGGGAGATTGTTGGATAATATGACCCATAGCGTCACTATTTGTACAGATCACGGTGTTGTTGTACAAATTAACTATGTGACAAGGAAATTGCACTCTCATCATTTGTGATTAGATCACCCTAAATGTATAAATGAAGAGAGGTCCATATGATTAGTTCCTGGATTGAGAATGATATGAGACAGTATCAGTCCCCGAACGATTAATCATTAAATATCCCTAGCCGGAGTATTATCGAGACAGGACATCGATAATGCGGAATAGGCTAGTATTGCACTTGTGCGCGTTGTGAGGGCACAACGGCATAATTCTCATATATTTAAGTATTGGATACTTATGCAAGTGCGATAGGAGGTTGTGTTTCACCGATGGTACGGGAAACAGCTTCGCTCTGGATAGACCCCTCGGAATCCCATTGGTATTATGACTATGTGTCTATGGGAGGCCGAAATCAAGGTAGGTGTGTATAGTCTTAACCTAAGACTTACATCCCTAATACTTACGATAATCGATAGACTTTGGTCTTGGTGGTACAGGGCTTTAATCGGTTCTGCGTACTCCACTTTTGGGTTTATCAGAGAGTCGTAGTGTATTGGGTGTGATGTCCAGACGGAAGTATCACTTCAGTCATATTGGAGATGATGTCATGCAGGATACGGTACTAGTGCTCTTAAATGTTGCGCAACCATCGGGATGTTATGACTAGGTCATGCATATCCGATTATAGAGACTAGTTACCAGACATCCGACATGTGCTTCGGACGGGGTAGACACTTATCCAGCCCCAGCCCTAGCACGTGACTATCCGATACTGGGCCGATATACACAATACTACGGTATACTACGCTTGATACAGATCTATATATTCCTGTAAGAATATTTCTGGAGAATTGGGTAGGCATGGCGCTTTGCTAGAAGCCAGCCTTGTCTTGTAAATCGGTATAAACGTAGTACGAGGTACTTACGTGTTCGGATAATCCGACGACCGTATTTACTGCCAACATATCCGGAGATCTCATGGGTCGCTTCCTGAAGATTCACCGATGATGTATAACTCGCACTTTAATTAATCTGGGATTAATTGGAAGAGAGAGAAAATTAATCTGGGATTAATTGCGGTGATATTTTATCTGGGATAAAATATTAATTAAAGAGAGAGAACGATTAATTTGGAATTAATCGATAAAATAATATATTTGATATATTATTAGAAATTAGATTTCGACGCAGAATTAAAATTAGATTTTAATTCGGGCGAACGAATTAATTTAGAATTAATTCGTTAGCGACGTGAATAGGGATTTCGCTAGGCGTAATCATTTAATTACGACGCGACGGAAAATTTGTTAATTTGGAATTAGCGAACCCGAGCCCGAGATTGATTGCGAGCGCATTCGCATTTCGAATTCGAGCGCGGCACGCATGTCACATCAAGCGTCAAATCGTTAGTCACATCATGCGTCAAATCAATTGTCACTTTGAGTGATGTGACTTGACAACATGTCACTTTATTAAAGTGATGTGATGTGACTTAAAGTAAAAAGTAGAAGTGATATGGTTGTTGGAAAAGCATTAATAGACTTTTGCTTTTTGACTTTTGATAAATATGAAAATGATTTTATATTTGTTTTGTTTTTGGAAAATAAAAATAAATATATAAACTAAAAATCATTTTCTCTCTCTCTCTCACCACTTACGCATCTCTTCCTCTCCCTCTCTTTTCTCTTCTTTCTTCACGGTTTCAAAGCCGATTTCTTCTCCAAAAATTTCTGGTTTGACCGAAATTTTGAGAAGCAAATTGAAGAAGAGTAGTGCTAGCACACACATGGGTTATATTATAGTGATAGGGAAACGAATTTGTGAGCTTGGAAAGCTTGAAGCTTGAAGCTTCAATGGAGTCTTCAATGGCCGAACATGGAGGAGGCAAACCAGTCACCAACCGAGCAGCCCACTGCATGAGGAAGCTATTGCCGAGCTTATGGAGGGAGCTTGAAGGCTTGTATTCTTCATTTCATCAAAACCCATCAATGTGAGTAAGAATTCCGCCTTACTCCTTTGTGTATTCAACTCGTTTTTATGCATGTTTGTGATCCTTGGGACTTGATTGAAACTCTACACTGGAGAGATAATATATTGATATGTCTGACTTCTATAGCATTATAATTAAGCTTCATTAGCTATTTCTGAACCAGAAGCAGACCATGGTGTATAGAATCTCCGTGGAATTATTCCACGCTCGGTTGGCTAATGGTAAGCCAGTGAGTCCATATGTCTTGCACATGATGGATCTCATCGAGCAACTTTGAAAGTTTGACTTTCAGCTGAATGAGACTTTGGGCCAGAATATGATTCTTAGCTCACTCCCACCGTCATATTCCCAGTTCATTATGAACTTCAACATGCATGGGATTCATTGTTTCTACAGTCAGTTGCATAGGATGCTTCAGACTGTTGAGGAGGACATCAAGAAGGGTGTGCTGACACTCATTTCAAAGTCTTCTTTGCCTAGTTCTTCTTCTTCTCAATCTACGAGATATGGCAAGAAGAAGAAGAAAAAGGAAAAGAAGATTGGCTCTGGTTCTCATCCCAAAAGAAAGGTTGCGAAGCCCGGCAAGTCGAAGAAGAAAACTGCTGAGGACAAGTGCTACCACTGTGGCAAGTTTGGACATTAGAGACACAATTGTCCAGACTACATAGCTTCTGTCAAAGGGGAGAGAGCCGCCGCATCAGGTATTTTTATTTTCCCTATCATTGATATCTCTTTGGCTTATGAAGCCATTGGTTCTAGATGGGTTTTAGATTCTGCTAGTCCTACTCACATCTACAATTCGTTGCAGAGGCTGAAGGTCAGTAGAATGCTTAATCCATGCGAGATACAGCTGTGTTTTGGGAATGGTGATTCTTTATCTGCAACAGCCATTGGCGAATACGAGATTGGTCTATCCAGAGGCAACATCATTTAGACAGATTATGTTTTTGTGCCTGGTCGTGTAGCTAATATTATCTCATTGTTTATTTAGATACAAAATGATATCATGTACATATTAAGAATCGTTCTATGCATATATATGATATGAATGATGTTTTGTTACACAAATGTTCAAATTTACAAGGTCATTATATTTTGCATGCCATTAGAGATGTTCATGAAATTGGGGATAATAAACATAAAAGATCTGAAATAACTGATACTGAATTATGGCATATGCGATTAGGTCATATAGGTGTACGACGCCTGACCCAATTGGTTAAGAATGGTTTGATTGAGAATCTAACCAGACAATCTTTTCCAACTTGTGATGTATTCAGGGTAAAATTACCAAAGCCACATTTACTGTTGTTGGACATCAGGCCACTAACTTATTGGAGCTCATATATAGTGATGTATGTGGTATTATAAGTCACACTGCTCATAGTGGTTTTTCTTACTTCGTAACATTTACCGATGATTCGTCAAGGTATAGTTATGTTTATTTGATGAAATATAAATCGGAAAACTTTGATCACATCGAGTCGGTGAATATATGAGTAGTGAATTTACCGAGTATCTTAAATAGACTGGGATTCTCGTTCAATATACTCCTACGGGTACTCCACAACACAATGAAGTGTCTAAAATAAGAAATTGGACTTTATTAGATATGGTCTGATCAATGTTGAGTTTACAGATCTACCTTACTTTTTGTGGGGTATGCTCTTCTTACTGTTGTACATCTATTGAATAAGGTTCCCTCCAAAGCTATTCCTATTATTCCATATGAGATATGGGTTGGTAGGAAACCGAACCTTAATTATATTAGGGTTTAGGGCTGTCCTGCATACGTCACAGTGACACAACATGATAAAATTTTACATTGAGGGTGAAAAGTTAGGTTTGTTGGATATCCTTCGAATTCCAAAGGATATCAGTTCTATGAACCCGAGCATCGAAATGTGTTCGTAGCTCGTTTTACCAGATTTCTTGAATAATAACTTTTGGCAGAAGGTGGTAATCATATGAGGGTTGAGCTTGATGAAGTCCAACCTATAGATGACATACCAATAGAGGAATCACAGATTCAGACAGAAGCAGAACCTTCTAATTCCACTCTCCGTAGGTCTATCAGGATATCGAGACCTCATGAGCGCTTATATTTGATACAAGAAAAGAGTCTCGATGTGCTTCTTGTCGCAGAGACTGATCTGTATACCTACAGAGAATCAATGTTAGACATTGATTTCGCTAAATGGCATGAAGCCATGAATTTCGAAATAGACTTTATGCATCAGAATCGAGTATGGGACTTGGTTCCTCTTCCCGGGGGAATTGTTTCCGTTAGTTGTAAATTGGTTTATAAAAGGAATCGAAGGCTTGATGGGAAGGCTGAAACCTTCAAAGCCCGACTGGTTGCTAAATGTTACACTCAAAGGGCAGGTGTGGATTATGATGAAACTTTTTCACCAATAGTGATGCTAAAGTCTATTAGGATTTTGCTGGCCATCGCTACTTACCATGATTATGATATTTGGAAAATGGATGTCAAAACGACTTTTCTTAATGGATTTTATGGCATGGTATGTAAGCTTAAGAAGTCCATTTATAGGCTTAAATAATCTTCGCGGAGTTGGAATCTTCATTTTGATAAGGTAATCAGATTGTCTGGTTTTCTCAAAAATGAAGAAGAACCTTGTGTTTATAAGAAGGTTAATGGGAGTATGATAGTGTTCTTGGTGCTTTACGTTGATGACATCCTGATCATTGGAATTGATCTTGGAATGATGCAGGGTGTTAAAGCATATCTCTGTAAAAAAATTATCCATGAAAGACTTTGGTGAAACTTCCAATATACTTGGTATAAAACTCTATAGGGATAGATAAATGAATCTGATTGGGTTATCTCAATCTTCGTACATAGATAAGATCCTACAAAAGTATAACTTTAGCAATTGTAAAGTTGCTAATATACCTTTTCGACATGGCATTAATCTTTCGAAGAAGATGTGTCCTCAGATGGAAGATGAAAAGGCTAGAATATCTAGTCAGCTTTATGCATCATGCTTAGGAAGCTTCTTGTATGCTATGTTATGTACGAGACTTGATATTAGTCATGCAGTAAGCGTTACAAGCAGATAATAGTCAAATCCAGGTAAGGACCATTGGATGGCCATTAAACATATCCTAAAGTATCTAAAAGGTACTAACGATAAGTTTCTTATTTATAGAGAAGGTGATTTACAGATAAGAGGATATACAGATTCTGACTTTCAAAAGGACCCTGATGATAGAAAGTCTACTTTAGGTTTTGTATTTACTCTTAATAATATTACAGTCAGTTGGAAGTGTTCCAAACAAGGATCAACAGCTGATTCCACCACTGAGGTGGAATATATTGCGGCATCAGATGCTACAAATGAGGGTGTATGTATTATTGGGAGTTATCCCAAGCAACGAGGATTCGATCCAATTATTTTGTGATAATAGTGGTGTCGTTGCACAAACAAATGAACCGAGAGCACATCGAAACATTTAGAGCGGAAGTACCACATTATTCATGAGATTATCGCTCGAGGAGATGTTGACATATGCAAGATATCTGGAGAGGACAACATAGCAGACCCGCTTAAAAAGGCCTTGTCTCCAAGACTATATGATAGACATGTGGAAGACATGGGTATAAGATACCATCAAATTTGGCACTAGAGCAAGTGGGAGAAAATATTGGAGTTGGTGCTCGGCGCGCCAAATTTTGTTGTATTTATTGTAAATACAATGTACATTTATATTTTATTATGAATAAAATTGAGTAATTTTCATCAATATATTCTATTATATGGTAAATGTTGGGTTCTTAGAACATGCCAAGGATCTTCTAATTAGGAATTTTTGTGAATAATTCAAGAAGTTGAGGAAAAACTTACATTGATCGGTTTGTGGATGTATGAAAGTTTAAAACTTTTGAATCCTTTGAGCTCCAAGCTTTAATGTTTGTGTTCCAAACTCTTGGGATCAGTTTCCCTAAGACTTTTGTTGACTCATTTAATGCGCTAGCAATGAAGATTTTTTAAGCAAAATCAAGAACAATGAGCCCTAGGCTCACAACAATAGAGAGAATGAGAGGGAGAGAGTTTCAGCTTTTTGCAATAGGGATATGAGATAATTCTTTGTGTTGTGTAATTGGTTTTCCAAAAACAATTACCTATTACCAAAAATCCAAAGTTGGTATTAGTCTTTCACAAATAAAGCTTGTGTGATTTACAAGCTACCAACTAACCACTAACTTCTATCAAACAAAAGTTTGATAAAGTTGACTAGTGATGTGATTTGGTGGGCCCCACTTTAAATTCAAAATTCGAGTGGGCCCGCTAAACACATTTCGGGCTCAGGTTCTTTTAATTCCGAATTAACGAATTTTCCGTTGCGACATAATTAAATCTAATTTAATTAAATAATTATGCCTAGCAACATTATTATTAAAGTCGCTTATGAATTAATTCTAAATTAATTCGTTCGCCCGAATTAAAATCCAATTTTAATTCTGCGTTGAAATCTAATTTCAATTAATATATCGAATATATTATTTAATCGATTAATTCCAAATTAATAGTTCTCTCACTTCTAATTGAATTTTATCTTAGATAAATTTTTTCCACAATTAATCCTAGATTAATTTTCTCTCTCTCATAATTAATTCTAAATTAATTTTTTTCGAGTCAAACGTCATCAGTGAATCTTTGGGAAGCGACCAATGAGATCCCTAGATATGTTGGCTGTAAATCTGATCGTCGGACTATCCGAACACGTGCGTACCCTGTACCACGTTCCTACCGATTTACAAGACATGGTTGGCTTCTAGCAAAGCACCGTGCCTACCCAATTCTCCAGAAATATTCTTTTAAGGAATACATAATCTATACCAGGTGTAGTATACTAAGTATTGCGTATTACGATCCAGTATCTAATGTCACATGCTAGGCCTGGGGCTGGAATTGTGTATGCCCCGTATGAAGCATATATTGGATCACTAGCAACTAGTCTCTTTAATTGGATAATCATGACCTTGTCATATTATCCCGATAGTTGCAACATAATAGAGTACCAGTTCTGTATCCATGCGTGATCATCATCTCCATATGACTGAAGTGATACTTTCATCTTGACATCACACCCAATACACTACGATTCTCAATAAACCTAGAATAGGCATACACAGAACCTGTTAAAGTATCAGACTACCAAAACCAAAGCGTACTGATTGTCGCAAGTATTAGAGATGCAAGTCTCAAGTTAAGACTAAATACACCTACCCTGATTCGGATTCCCATAGACACATAGTCATACAACCAATGGGATTCCGATGGGTCTATCCAGAGTGAAGCTGTTTCCATACCATCGACAAACACAACCTCATATCGCACTTGCATAAGTATCCAATACTTAAATATATGAGAACTATGCTGTTAAGCTTCCATAACGCGCATAAGTGCAATACTAGCATATTCCGCATTATCGATGTTCAGTCTCGATAATACTACGACTAGAGATATTTAATGATTAAACCTTTAGTGGATTGATACTGTCTCATATCTTATTAATCCGGAACTAATCTTAAGGACTTTTATCATTTATATATACAAGTAATCTAATTACAAAATGATAAAATGGCAATTTCCTTTGCACATAGTTAATTTGTACAAAAACCACAATGTCGTTTACAAATAGTGATGATATGGGTCATAATTGTCCAACAGTAAAGGCGTAAAAGACCTTAGAATGAATAGTTGTGACATAATTACAAAAGCGTCGCAATTGTTACTGAGAAATGTCACAATATAATTCATTTTTAAAATTATTCCTAGTCAAGATTTACATACCTGGTCGGTTAGTAAACTCGTGAGACAAATATGTATTGTATATTAGAATTTTTCTAATTGTTTGTCTCAGTAAACAATGAGTCTTGGGAGACTCATATAGACACGTAGGTGTTTATTGGATAAATACTGAACAACTCATTCGAAGATTCCTGATAGATGGTACACCAAAGTCAATATGAATCTTTACGAGTCGAATAACATATTAGCTCCTTTAAATTGTGATACTACAGTGGATATGTGAGATATCCTCCATATTTTGATGGCAGTCACGTCAATGATCTTCTAAGATCAGACCTCCGACTGTTCGTAGGGTATGGACTGATACTCATAATAGCTTGTAATGTATCCAGAGAGGATTTGTCAGTCCCATGTACGGGAATTAGTTGTTTAGAATCATAAATATATCGCGACACATGAATTGTTCATAGCAGAGATTTGACGTTTAATCTATATCTCCAAAACAATTCGGATAACGTATGATAGAGGGATTATATATATGCAATGACTTCGACTTGGATGGTTCAACTCGACTATATATGGTCATCGTATTTTCTGAGTGGACGAATTACGGACATGGAAATGGTTTTCGTGACTGATAAACTTGAACCTAGAGAGTCCCACTGTTGGTTTCTATTATATGTCCCAAGGAAAGATTAAGCATATGAAATACAACAATGAATATATATTAAAAGATGAAGTATGGCGGAATCATACTTACAAAGCTTTTGTGATGAGAAGTGATGAAGAAAATCTTTGAATCTCCAAGCTTCAAGTTTCGGCCAAGGGAGGAAGAAGAGTTGAAGCTCCAAGCTTTGTGTATTCCAAGCTCTTTGATGGTTTCCCTATCACCTCCTTTGATCCTTCAATGTGCTAGCAAATGGAGAAAAGAAAATCAAATCTTCTTTGCCCTAATGGAAGTCACGGCATTGTGAGAGAGAGAGGAGAGTTTTCTTGATCCTTTTACAAAAAATCAATTTATATTTATGCCATAATATTTATTAAATTAATAATAAACTTATGACACAAATCATGCAATGGCTTAGAGTGTCAAACACTCAAACTCCATGCAAAACCATTGAGTGTATTGTACACTATCACCATGCAATGTATTAACAATTAAATAATGCATATAATGACATGTGTCATGTGGGCCCCACACGTTTCCAAATGAAAGTGGGCCCACGTGCACTCACGCGTTCGGGTTCGATATTTCCGAAATACCGAACTTACGTCGCGACGTTAATTAAATCGAATTTAAATAAATAATTGCGCCTAGCGAAATTATTATTTACGTCGCTAACGAATTAATTTTAAATTAACTCGTTTGCCCGAATTAAAATCTAATTTTAATTTCGCGTCGAAATCGAATTTCGGTTATTATATCGAATATAATAATTTTATCGATTAATTCTAAATTAATCGTTCTCTCTCTAAATAAGGCACTTTATCCAAGATAAAGTTTCTCCGCAATTAATCCAAGATTAATTAAGTCCGAATCAAATATCATAGGTGAATCTTCAGGAAGCGACCCAAGAGATCTCCGGATATGTTGGCAGTAAATACGGTCGTCGGATAATCCGAACACGTACGTACCTCGTACTACGTTCTTACCGATTCACAAGACAAGGTTGGCTTCTAGCAAAGCGCCATGCCTACCCAATTCTCCAGAAATATTCTTACTGGAATATTAGATCTATATCAAGCGTAGTATACCGTAGTATTGCGTACATCGATCCAGTATCGGACGATCACATGTTAGGCCTGGGGCTGGAAATGTGTCTGCCCCGTACGAAACATATATCGGACATCAAGCAACTAGTCTCTTTAAATCGGACAATCCTGACCTGGTCATATTGTCCCGACGGTTGCAACCTTTTATAGAGTACTAGTTCTGTGTCCTGCGTGATCATCACCTCCATATGTCTGAAGTGATACTTCCATCTCGACATAACGTCCAGTACACTACGATTCTCGATAAACCCAGAAGAGGTGTACACAGAACCGGTTAAGGTCCCCAACCACCAAAACCAAAGTTTACCGATTGTCGCAAGTACTAGCGATGTAAGTCTCAGGTTAAGACCATATACACCTACCCTGATGCGGCCTCCCATAGACACGCAGACATACTACCAATGGGATTCCGCGGGGTCTATCCAGAGCGAAGCTGTTTTCCGTACCATCGGTAAAACACAACCTCCTATCGCACTTGCATAAGTATCCAATACTTAAATATATGAGAACTATGTCGTTGTGCCCTCACAACGTGCACAAGCGCAATACTAGTCTATTCCGCATTATCGATGTCCGATCTCGATAATACTCGACTAGGGATATTTAATGATTAAACCTTTATGGATTGATACTGTCTCATATCATCTCAATCCGGTATTAATCATATGGACTTTCGCCATTTATATATCAAAGTAAAAAATATTACAAAACGGCAAAAGGCAATTTCATTATCACATAGTTAATTTTGTACAATAATACAATATCATTTACAAACAGTGACGCTATGGGACATAATGTCTAACACCCACAACATAAAGTGTACTCGTTGAGTACTTGGGTAATTAATTTTGGATATTTCGGATTATCATAATTTACACATGCATATTAAATAATGTGTATTTGTATACGATACATAATTTAGAATAGATACACATTATTAATTCATTGGATCTTGACATTTGTTTTATGATTATTATTAATTAATTAATAGTTGATTAATTATTAATAATAATAAAATGGACGAATATTCTTGGAATATTATTCCATAATATTATTTTACCTTTTTGTTAATTAAATTAATTAAAAGGTTAATTTATTTATTTAGATAAGAATATTATTGGAATTTTCTTATTAGCTTGGCAAATTTTGATTTGCTATTCCATGTAATTTGGACACATGGATTTAATTAACAAAATTCAAAATAATAATAAATTTTGGATCCGATCAAAAAGGTGTCAAAATTATGGCCACAAATTTTTTTTTTATTTTTCGTTGAAAAAATTACCAAATTTTCAGCTATTGGTGTCAAAAATATATAAATGAAATTGCTTCATTTTGTTAGGTTTTTGAATCACATCTCATGTATTGAGAAATAAAAGAAAAGACGGGTTAAGGTTTGAGAATTAAGCAAATAACACCAATGAAAAGGAATTGGAAAAATTGAAGCTTGGAATTAAGGTAATTAAAAGTTTCCAATTTCTAATTTCTTAATTTTCATTTCTTAAGTATGAAGTATGTGTTGGATATATATTTTGCATGTCTTAAAATGATATGTATCTTGGATATGTACGTGGATCAAAAAACTTGGTGTTGATTGTTTAATAACCTTAGTAGTTTTCTTTATAAGCATATGTAAAATGATTAATTAGGAATTAATCTAAAAATTAAGAATTGTTATTCTAGAGTGATGTTACCACTCTAATATTACCTAGAATTGTGCTTGAGGCTTTATGTTATGGTGATTAAAATTGATGCAAAATTAATAGGATTAATTTGTGAATAAATTGAATTATGGCATGAAAATTGGACAAAAATATTTATGGATCAGATTTGGTTTCATGTAATAAAACATAATATTTTTCATGTTAAAATATGTTATTTGGATGATTTTGGATGTGTATTGGGTGGTGGATAAATTCCCGAAATTGTTCCGGAACTATTTTGTAACAACAATCTTAATTACCATAATGAGAAAATGTTACAAAATTAAATATTCAATTAATCCTTTTGAAAAATATAACATCCAAAAGTAATCAAGGGTTTCCAAAAACCCAAAGCTTGAAATTCCAATGATAGACTTATTAAATTATATCAAATATAATATAATTTTATATATTTAATAATTATCATATAATTATTAAAACCATACATTAACTTTTAATATATAGTTTTAAGTGTGACAAATAATATCATTAATCATATTAATAATATTTATACATATGTGAGTATATAATTGGACTATCCAATTATACTAAATCTGCTACAATATATTAAGCTAGCACATGGACCAAATGGACCTACGGTTCCGAGCTCCAATAATCTCAAATATTAATTAAGCTCTTAATTAAATATTCTAAATTTTTAACTCCAGGTTATTCCAATAAAAACTCGAAGCTGCACTCTCGTTACCGCATATAGTATATTAAGCCGAACCAAATCGGTGTCCATCGATATAATCACTACATATAGATTAATCATTCACGATTATCTCGTAATTAGAGCCGGGTCATAATGTCCGTTATACCCTTCTAATTAGTTTACCTTAAGTACCATTGATTCTCTAATGAATGATTGATTCATAACCATTATAAATTTTAATCATTCTATTCGTAATAGAAAGACTTGAGCGCTGTAACTATTCAAGTACTGAATCAACCCTTAAGAAAGATACTCATATACTTCTCGCAAGGAGTGCTACACCAACCACACCTTTGTAAATCAAATGACATAGCCGGCTATGTAGGAGTTCGTAGTACACTTAGGATTAAGATCAATCCATATATGATCATCTAGTAGATCGAAATAAATTTCTTTATTTAACGGATATTATACGAAATTCATTTCTATATGGGTCCAGTCCTTTATGATCACATCATACAAGGTTCCTTCATTCTCATGTCTCCACATGGACTATCCCGGATCAAGGTCGCCATACAATTATAGAATGGACCGCTGCTATAGATAAACCACAAACAAAGTACCCGCTTTATTTGCTCACTATGGACTATTTTAGATTACCAACTTCAGAATTAAATCCTCTTGCGTATGACACTCATACACTACGTCTGAAGGTACATGTGTAATCTAGGGTAGTCAAGATAATTTACAATATGCGAAATATAAACAATCACTTTTATAAATGAATAATGTATCATTTTATTTCATAACATAAAAAAAATATTTACATTACATGAAGCTCTGGGGCATATATCCCAACAATCTCCCACTTGCACTAGAGAAAATGGGACATGTCACGTAATCCTAGACCATCTGGGTGACCTTCAAACACTTTAGCCGACAAGGTCTTTGTAAACGGATCAGTCAGGTTCTCTGCGGATGCAATCTTTGTGACACAAACGTCTCCTCTCTACACTATCTACTTGATAAGATGATATTTCCTATCTATATGCTTTCCCCTCTTGTGGCTTCTTGGTTCTTTTGAATTTGCCACTGCACCACTATTATCGCAATAAAATATGAGTGGTTTATCCATATCTGGAACAACTTCCAGATCTCCCAAGAATTTACGGAGCCAGATTGCTTCTTTAGCTGCTTCACAAGCTGCTACATATTCAGCCTCCATGATGGAGTCACCAATGCAAGATTTCTTTATACTCCGCCATACTATAGCCCTACCACCAAGGGTAAACACTGATCCAGATGTTGATTTCCTATAATCGACATCTGTCTGAAAATCAAAGTCTGTATATCCCCTTAGGATCATATCCTCATCGGAATACACAAGCATATAATCTTTCATTCTCTTAAGATACATTAGAATGTGTTTCACAGCCACCCAATGATCTAATCCTGGGATAGACTGAAACCTACTGACTACTCCCACTACAAAATAGATGTCCGGTCTCGTGCATAACATAGCATACATGACATTACCAACTGCTGAGGTATATGGGATATGTCTCATTTACTCAACATCTTGAGGTGTCTTAGGAGACTGTTCCTTTGACAAAAAAATTTCATACCGATAAGGCAAATTGCCTTTCTTGGAATTCTGCATCCCAAATTGCACAAAGATCTTGTCGATATATGATGTCTGAGACATAGCTAACAGTCATTTCTTGCGATCCAGAATTATCTGAATCCCAAGAACATAACTGTCCTGCCCCAAATCTTTCATTTGGAATTCATTAGCTAGCCAGGTTTTCACATTCAATAATATCTTTACATCATTCCCAATGATTAAAATATAATCGACGTATAAAATAAGAAAAACCATCTTCCCGTCAATGACGAGCTTGTATACACAAGGCTCATCAACATTCTTCTTAAAGTCATAAGACATGATCGTGGTATCAAATCTTATATTCCAAGATCAAGATGCCTGTTTGAGTCCATAAATGGACTTTTGGCCTATGAACCCCTCTGGTTGTACCATATAGATACACTAATCAAGATTGCAATTCAAGAATGCAGTCTTGACGTCCATTTACCAAATCTCATAGTCATAATATGCGACAATGGACAGAAAAGTACGGATGGATTTGAGCATGGCTATTGGCGAGAAAGTTTCCTCATAGTCAACTCCCTCTTTTTGGGTATAACCCTTGGCCACTAGCCTAGCCTTGAAGGTCTGTACCTTCCCATCTACTCCCCTAATTATCTTGTAGATCCACTTGCAACCTATGGGTTTCACCCCATCGAGTTAGTCTATAAGTTTCCAGAATGAGTTGTAGTACATAGACTCCATCTCTAGGTTCATGGCTTTGAGCCATTCCTCTTTATCAAAATCATCCATTGCACTACGATAGGTCAATGGGTCATCTATACCATCACTGGATACGACAACTCTTGCCTCTCCAACTCCTAGATAATGATCAGGTTTTCGTACAACCCTTCCACTACGTCTAGGTTGCAGATCATTCTGATGAACTTGTATCTGACGCTTAGATGTTGAATGTGCTATGTATTTGTCAACTGTCGTTGACGATGGTGTGCTGGTCGAACCAGTAAGTAACTCCTCGAGTAACACTTTACTTCGAGGTTTGAACTCCCTCATATAGTTATCTTCTAGAAACGTAGCATTTGTCGATACAAACACTTTGTTATCTTCAGGGCTATAGAAGAATCCACCCCTAGTCTCCTTAGGATAGCCTACAAATAGGTACACCTGAGAACGTGGCTCCAACTTTGTAGTTTTTTTCTTCAGCACATGTGCTATAACTAAGGATATGCATTGCAGTTTGTAACACATATCCCTAGAAAGAACTAGGTAGTGAGCTATAACTAAACATAGATCTCATCATGTCTAGTAGGGTCCGATTTCTCTGTCAAGGTATTCTCCTCCACAGTCAGATTGTAGAGTTTTGATTGTTTTACCTAATTGGTTCTCAACCTCAGCACGATACTCTTTGAAATTTTCAAAAATATCTGACTTGTGCTGCATTAGGTAAACATACCCATATCTGGAATAATCGTCAATAAATGTGACAAAATATTCATAACCACCTTGGGCTCTTACATTCATCAGTCCGCAAATGTCCGAATGTATAAGCTCAAGTGGTTGAGTGGCTCTTATACCTTTCCAATAAAAGGTCTCTTGGTCATTTTTCCTTCTAAACATGATTCACAGACTGGTAAAATTATGAGCTTTAACTGGTTTAAGGCTTCATTCTTTATCAACCAATCTATCTGGTCAAGGCTGATATGACCAAGTTTAAGATGCCACATATATGTGTCATCATAAGAAATATGTTGCCGTTTAGTTTTAGGTTTCTCAACCTTAAATATTTCAGCTTTGAGCAGTGACCTATGTGTCAACGGTCTTAACGCATACAAGTTATTTTATGAGTTTCATGTGCATATAGTTAATCCATTTCTACTAATAATAAACAAATTGCTATTAAAAGAAACTGAAAAACCATTATCCAAAAGTTTAGAAACAGAAATCAAATCCGTGCGAAAACCAGGAATAAATAACATAATTTTCAAATTTAATTAACTATTATTTGTAAAATTTAAACTCGAAGCTCCCACTGTTCTTGCTGAAACAACATCCTCTGTCCCGACCCTCATGGTGTAGTCACCTTCAGCAAGGTCCCTCCATGAATCAAGTAGCTACAAAGAAGAACAAACATGGTTAGTGGCTCCAAAATCAACAATCCAGAAAGATTTAGCATCATCCACTAATAGAGATTCGATAACGAGTAAATCATATTTACTTGTATCCTTTTTGTCCTTAGCTCAACAAGGTATTTAGGAAAATTCCTTTTCCAATGCCCTATCTTGTTGCAGTGGAAACACTTTCCCTTGGGCTTGGCATCATTTGAGCCTTTCTTGTTCTTCTTCTTCATGGGCTTAGCCTTAGCCTTCCTAGTGCTATTCTTCTTAATCTTTGTAGATTTTGAAGACTCGACAATATTTGCCCTAGCACTGGGCTTACGAGGATCCACAAGCATGGACTCGTGGTGGGTGAGCTCATTAAGCAGCTGGGTCAAACTAAAAGTCAACTTGTTCATAACATAATTGCTTTTAAACTACAAGAAACTCTTCAGAAGAGTTTCCATAATCATGGTCACCTGGCTTTGCTCGTCAATACGAGCACCATGGGTTTCAGCAGTGTTGAGATAGGTCATTATCCTTAAGACGTGCTCTCGGACTGATGTCCCTTCCTTCATCCTAGCAGTCATTGCTGCGACCATAGCCTTATAACGTTGATGCTCCGAAGACTGCCAGAACATGATCTGTAATGACTCCATCATCTGAGATGCTGAAGCCATAGGTTCATGCTTTACAGTAAGAACCTCAGACATCCCTGCTAGCAAGTAGCAGCGGGCTTTCTCATTAGCTGCGACCTATTTTTGGTAGGCATCGTGCACAACTTGGCCAGCATTTCTGGCCGGCTCGGGAGGACAGTCCTCCGTCAGGATAAACTTTAGGTCTTCACAGACCATGATAGCCTTTATGTTCCTTTTCCACTTAACATAATTTTCTCCTGTTAATTTATCATTTGAGAGTATGGAAATAATCAGAGAAACCATTGCTGAAAAATAAAATAAACATGCATTTAACATTCATTCATCACATATTAAGATTATCAATCAATTTTGGCATAAAATTAAACATGATGCATGAACCATGAACCATGAATAATGAATTAGAAACCTAAGAGAATTACTATGCTACAAAAATCTATCATCCCACAAATAAGTGTCGTCGTAGGGTAGGTCAAGTATTTGCATGATAGATTGAGACAATCTCAATTGATTAATATATGCGGGAATAACTCTTATTCCTATATAAACCAACTACTGTTTGATTCTATCAAAGAATTTAGATTAATAGTTAATCATTCCTTTGTGAGTATGACCCGTCGTTTCGGGATCCTTGGACTTAACTAGTGAATTACTGCCGTAGGGTAGGTCAATTCACCAGATACATCTAGAATCTCTATCCTCTCGGAATCCAAACCTGATATTGACCCAAAATGGACACCATCTGCAGGGGGACGAAAGCAAAGCCGTCTCGAGGCGTATTTTAAATCTCACATTTTCGGACTAACAACGGAGATCGCGGGATATACTGTCGTATGTCCCTCTCCCACTCACTATTTTGAGTTTAAGGTTTCTAATTATAAAATATCTAATATTTTAATTTAACTATTGTGAAATAATTTATGGCGGCTAAATCATAATTCTTATTTACACTAGTACACCATAAGTGTCCTAACCAATTTTAACTCTTAAAATTTATATCACTAATTTCCATTAGTCTCTACTAATAGTATTACTCAATTAAACTAATTTAATTAGTGTGGAATTAGTGACTTATTATATTTTAACTCTTAAAATACTAGAACACTAATAGGTTTAAAATTTTAGAATCCTAAAATGGTCACGATTTATATTAAACTATTTAATTAATCTTGTGCGTTATAAAATTCAATGGTACGAGGAATTGTATCCCAAGTGCAGACCACATTACCGTCCATTTGGATTCAACTATGAAATTTATGTCCGGGTTTCCATCCTATATACCAATGGAATTTGTTTTAAACCATAAAACCAATTAATTATTTTTCCATGCATATCATATTCTAATTTAAACATTTTAAATCACATAAAATCATATTTCATGTCTATAATGATAATGCATCTAAAGCATGTTATGGCATGTAGAGTAGGCACCCTAAGCTATATGACATGTTATTCAAACATTTTGAATTAAAACATACATATAACATAAAAAAAAATTATTTTACATTGACTGGGCTCTTATTTTTCCCTATACTAATCTAATTAGTACAAAAATTCTCAAGGCATCGCTTGGTCTTCAAAACACGCTCCAACGAGGTGTTGGCTCCTTTTGCGACTCCAATGCTCCAAATTATAACAATTGAAATTTTACATTGGAAAATAAAAAATACAACAATTATTAACAATGACCTTATAGTCTTACATCCCAAAATCAAAACCAACATAAAAAAAAAAAGCCGGAAAAATTTACGACCAATGCAAAATTCATTCATCACATGAAAAAAATAATCATTCATCACATGAATATTATTTTATGCCTACTCATCTAAACATACATCTCAATATTTATAACTCATATAAATATATAAAAACAGAAACTTTAAATGAAAAAGAGAAGGGTTAAGAACACTTTTCAACCTTGCTCTGATACTAATTGTAGGAAATGCTTTCCTTGCATAGCGAAAACGTCTTAGGCACATGGATCGGACTTGAAAAAATTTCTTGCCCTTCCCTTTGAATGGCCGAATGCAACCAGTTCCACCACTGAAATTTTGATTCTGTTCTAGACAAAATTTCATCCCCAAAACAGTCCCCGAACAGCCCCGAACAGCCGCACAAAAACTAGACTGATTTGGACCCGATTCACGCCCAATGCACTTCTGAAACAGCCCATGAAATGCGTGGACAGTGGTTGTGTTTCAGTTCTGATTTTTCACTTAAAAACAGCCCCAACACATCCCCAAAACATCCCTATATGTTCCCCAAAAATTCTGGATTAAAACGACACCAAACCGAGTTCCGTTTTACCAAATAAAGGGCGGCAATGAGCAAAATAATGCTCACTGCCGAGTACCAAAACAAGAAGAAGATGAAGATGATTATTTGTTCAATACCACAAAGTCTTCCAAGTTATATCTCGTTACCAACGGAAACTAATGTAGGCTAGACTCACAATATTAATCCCTAAACTATTTAGAGATAGAATCACACTTAGGTTTTTGTTTTATTTTTCTTCTTTTTCTTAGTTTAGGTTTTTCTCAACTTTTGAGAGAGAATAAAGAAGAAGAAGAGAGGTGGCTAGGGTTCAAGAATGTATTAGGTTGCAAAAGAAAATCACATTTCCTTTTTATACCTAGGGTTTCTAATTTCCAAAAAATCACAAACCCTTCCCTTTCCTTTCTTAAAAATGCGGCCAAGCATGTGTGGAATCCAAAAATTTTGTAACAACAATCTTAATTACCATAAAGAGAAAATGTTACAAATAAAATATTCAATTAATCCTTTTGAAAAATATAACTTCCAAAACTAATCAAGGGTTTCCAAAAATCCAAAGCTTGAAATTCCAATAATAACCTTATTGAATTATATCAAATATAATTTAATTTTATACATTTAATAATTATCATTTAATTATTAAAACCATATATTAACTTTTAATATATAGTTTCAAGTGTGACAAATAATATCATTAATCATATTAATAATATTTATACATGTTGACGGCTGATTTTGGTCTCATGGCAATATGAGATATTACTCCCGAGATGATCCTCCCTCAATAGTGAATTTGTTCGGTTAAGGGGGAACCAAAAGCAAATTTAGCAAAAGACAGATAAATGAGCCAATCAATAAGGAGATTTAACGTGGTTCGGCGGATCAGATCCAACCTACGTCCACGGACACAAACCGAAAAATACTTTTATTACCGAGATATGTTTCTCTGCTATTTCTTTGTGTTTACAAGTCTGATCGCAATGATCTTGATATTGATTCTGATGCCCCTTAAGCATACTCTACCCTCCTATTTTTAATAGTGCAGAAATCAGATTCCTTCTTTTACAAGGGTTTCAAGTCGAATCAATCTCCTTCTTCCACAAGGATTCCTAATTTAAAACTACATTTACTCCCTTTATCCTACTAGGACACTGACTTATCAGTTTACCCCATGAAGGTAGGATAACTTATCATCTTATCCATAGAAACAGGATGCCTTATCTTCCTGGGCACGCCTCACCATATGCTCGGTCTTCATGAGGTCGGTCACAATGGTCATTTGAGTTGAGAATGCTTCTGCCGATCTGATAATGCCCGGTCATCCGAGCCAATTTGGTCGGTCACCAATCATCAAGTGCTCGGTCTCTCACTGTATAGTGGTCGGGTCGGTTTTAATGATCTTGACCAAAAAGGGAATTTACCCTCTTACCCCTGTCGTATTCCTTAAATAACATAGGACCTGAAAACACCATCAACATCTGTCCCATAGTTCTCGGTTCCAACGAGTTATACGAGTTGGTGCCGTGAACTATATAAGAATGGTATGGTTGATAAACTAACAACCGATCTGCTGAAGGAGAAATATCGTCGGCCCAGATTTACGTCCCGGTCAGTTTGGCCCAGGTGTTCGGCCTGACTTTCTTCCTACAAATGTGAAATTCCTTTATTACCCCTCTGTAAACTATCCCTCGAGATGCATAACCGTCACATCCTCTTAAATGCCCATCGGATCATTTATAGGGTTTGATGGGAGTCTGCCACTTGTCAACCATCTGTCGTTCTCCTGCCAAAAGTAAAACAATCCGACCATATGGTTAGTTAAAAAGACGTCCAATTTCAGCCGTCCATCAAATTCTGAAAGATCATTTTAAAAGACGACATGTGGCGTACATCTGACGCCCTCATTTGATCCAACGGCCACAAATGCACCGATCAAATTATAACAAAATGGGGTAAACACTATTGCCTTCTTTCACGAACTCTTCGATCTCCCCAACCACGAGAACTCTTCTTTTTTAGTTGTGACCAGTGAACCCTCAGAACGACCAGACCGCTCCGACCAATCTGCAACCCTTCTAAAGAGAAACAAGTAAGTTTTCTGAACGACCTTTTTGCTTTTGCTTTCCATGTGTTGCGAATCATGCTCCCTTTTGTTTCTTTCTTTTCGCCCCCCATTATTTTTGTTTTTGGTTTTGTGCTGCTAGGGAGAGATTTATGGCTTGATCGATATTTGTTAGGGCATTTAGAACTTACAAGCTTAGTTTCAGAAATTAGCTATAGACTGACTTCGCCCCTCTTTCTTTTATTTCTCGGATGTCAGGGATGTCTGACACCAGGTCTTCCTCTGCAAACCCTGCTAAACCTCCGACTCCCCCTATTGAAGAGCTCTCTTCGAGCTCGGGGGCTCCAAGTATAGAGGAGCTTGATACTACCCCCACCCCTTCCGAAATTGAACAGGATAACTACCATCAGAGGATCCCTCGGAAGGACCCAGAGCCCGGTGATTTTAACTCCTCGGCTCTGGACATGGACCGTCTTTCCAAGATAACTGAAGAATACCTCGCACTGCTCTGGCAACGATATGACATTCCGATAGATATCGCCCTTGAAGTCCCCGGGCCAATGGATCGTGCTAGCCAACCTGATGAGGGTTTGGTGGCCCTTCTTCTGACTTTCTTTGAGTGTGGTCTTCGGCTACCACTTCAACGTTACTTTGCCTGGATGCTGGCCGAGATGGAGATCGCCCCTTGCCAATTGAGCCTGAATAGCTGGAGGATTTTGGCCGGGCTATATGTGATTTGGAGTCGGGCGGGGCTCGGCGAACCCTGTCTTGAAGAAGTGAAGAGGTTATATCGACTGAAGGCCAACCCAAGAACGCACCATGGTTGGTACTACCTCTCTGCTTATGCCGACTCATCAAATATTGTCGGCAAACTCCCCGACTCCAATAAAAACTTCAAGGATTTATGGTTCTGAGCCACCAGAGATTGGGGACGGGTCCTGAGATCTTATGAAGAAGAGGTTTCTGTCCCGGATATCTTTAGAGCGGGAGGTTAGGAATCTAACCCTCAGTATTCCTTCTTTTGACTTTACGATAGATTTCTAACTGTTTTGACTCTTCCCAGCTTGTTGGAGGGATGCTCCTAAGGTCTCCCACCAGGTCCGGGCGCGGGTGCGCTGGGCTCGGCTATATGCCGATCATTGGAAGTAATTGGTTAACGACGAGGCTTTTATTGAGTCGGGCCTGATTCAGACTACTCCTCCGAAGGTCCCGGGGCGGATAGATGGGCTTTACTAACCTTCTAACCAGTCTCCTTGTTTGCTTAGCATGATGTTAATTTGAATTTTCTTGCTCAGATTCTGAACTGACCACTCTTCTTGCTTTCGCTTTCTTCCTTCTCTCTCTTCTCCTTTTTTTTTGTAGGCATGTCAAGAAGGCCAAAATACCTTGATCAACTGGCTGGCGTGACAAAGAAAATCGGCTAGATTGGGACCGGGCCCTCTCGGAGATGGCCAGCGACTGCTGAGGCCAGAGGAGTGACTGAAGAGGCGGACCCCGTTGGCTATCCAAAGCTTATCTTCACCTTCCAGGGTATCGCCAACAGTCTCCGCCCGACCTGCTAGCCCATCAAAACCTACCAGAAAAATGAAGCATCCATTCGGGGTGGAGGAAGCCGAGCTGGTCCGGGAGGCGGAGGAGGAACGGGTCCTGAGCAAGAGGTAGCCCGTTTAGAAAGAGAAAAAAGTGCCGGAGGGTTCCTCTAAAAAACAGAAAGGCGCCGTAATTCTTGGCGTAGAAGACCTCGGTCAGGACATTTGGGAAGCTACTTCTCATCTGGTGCCGGCAATCAATGAACTGGCTGAGGCGGTCCCTCCGGCCAAAATTCCAAGATACAAAGATCTCTCTCCCGAGGATGTGGTTACCTTGTTGTGTTCCCAGATGGCAAAGGTAGTTACTCTTCCCTTATTCCCGCCGTGAGTTCTTGTTTGATTTCTGATTTTCTGTTTCTTCTCGGCAGGCGACCTATCTGGCGGCCAAGAACAAGGATCTTCTCCTAAGCCTTTTATCCGAGGGTGGCCAAGCCCAGAGGCTCCAGAACCGGCTTAGTGAAATGGAGGCCGATCTGGCCCGTAAAGATGAGAACATAAAAAATCTGGAGCTGGCTGCTGTTGAGGCTCATACAACAAATAAAGCTCTTCGGGCTGCTGCCTCTTTAGAGAGAAAAAATGTTGATGCCGCCAAGAAGGACTTGGAGGCGGCCCAGGCTGATAACAGAATCCTGCAGGTGGAAGTGCGCAGTGTTGAATCTAAGCTGATGGCCAAAGATGAGGAATTGGGTTGGAGGTCGAGAGGGACTCCATCCGTCTCGAAGGGGTTGGTGATTGTGCTGAAATTATTCTGATGGTACTGCCCAGCCTTGATATGGGGCCTATTCACGCGGCCATCTGCTTCTGTAAGGGGGAAATCTCAGAAGAGGAGTTTAAAGAATGGCTGCCCCATTCTTCCGAAGAAGTGATGGACCTTGATCCTATTTCGATCGCCCCGGCTCCTGAAGAGGACCGATCTGAGGCTCCTGCTCTTGAAGAGGTCCGGACTGAGGTTCCTGTTCCTGCTCCTAAAGCCGTAACTTTCGGGGCCTCCCAAGTTGTCGATGTAGGAGCTACTATCCCACCTCCCGAGGCCGAACCAAGCCATCCGTCATCTGAGCCTACTGAGGAAGAACCGCATGCCCCTGTGCGGGCTGACTGACAAGGGGTAACCCGAACGGGGCCCTGTGTAAACTTTACTTTTCTTGTAATAACATTTCACACTTTATTTAAATATATTTTATGTGTTTCTGTTCTTTTCTTCTGTTTTTCGTAATTTGCTCTGCACGACTCCCTTCAAACGAACACTTGAGACCCGTACGAACTGAAAATGAAATCATTCAGTGGACGAGAATCGATTCCGAGCTAGTCGAAATACTTTGCTTTGGGGGAATGTTGCGTCCCCCGTTTGATCAGACAGACCCGGTGGGGCGTAACCCGACCTCGAGCTGTGAGAAACATTTGGCCCTGGGGGAATGTTACGTCCCCAGTCCAAGTGGATGGACCCGGTTGGACATGACCCGACCCCGAGCCGAGAGAATCACTTGGCTCTGGGGGAATGTTGCGTCCCCAGACCAAAAGGACGGACTCGGTGGGACATAACCCGACCCCGAGCTGAGAGAATAACTTGGCTCTGGGGTAATGTTACGTCCCCAGACCAAAAGGATGGACTTGGTCGGACATAACCCGAGCCCGAGCTGAGAGAATTACTTGGCTCTGGGGGAATTTTGCGGCCCCAGACCAAAAGGATGGACTCGGTGGGACGTAACCCAACCCCGAGCTGAGAGAAACAAAGTGGCCCCGGCGGAATGAAATCCAGTCCCGAGCTGAATAACCAAGTGGCCTCGGGGGAACGAATCCTGCCCCGAGCCGATTAACCAAGTGGCCTCGGCAGAACGAATCCAGCCCCGAGCCGATTAACCAAATGGCCTCGGCAGAATGAATCCAGCCTCGAGCCGATTAACCAAGTGGCATCGGCGGAATGAATCCAGCCCCGAGCCGATTAATCCTTGGGACTTATTCAGAAAGGGAAGTGAATCAACCTTTTGAAGCCCTACCGAATCTGGCACAGGCGTCCCCTTGCCAGACCAGTGAAAAATAAAAACAAAACTCTGGAAAATAAAATTAAAAGGCGGGGGTGACTTAGCACTTATCCCAAAACAAAATGTTAAAGTGTAAACAACAGCACGGATTCCTTAAGACAGCGTCCTGCCCGAGGTTTCCAAAACACAATCCTGAATCTTTCAATTCAGAGTCCTGGCGAACCAGGATTTGGATCAAAGAGCGTTTAAAATGGTAAGGGCACATCCTCCATACTTCAGGTCTCCATGGAGCCTGTGTACTATTCGAGGGCTCCTCCTTACAACGCTGGAGCAAGCATACGCTACGAGGGCACAATCCCTTCGCGTGCTATACTTCTCTTGGATCCAAATGATCAAAGAAATATGGATAAAAGAGTGTCCGAGACATTAAGGGCATATTCCTCCTTATGTTCGGTAACACTGGAGCAAGCAATCACCACGGGGGTATCGTCCCTCCCCGTGCTATGCTTCCCACGGATCCGAATGATCAAGGTAAGTGAGGATCAGAGAGTGTTCGAAACATTAAGGACATTTTCCTCCTTATGTTCGGTAACACTGGAGTAAGCAATCGCCACGGGGGTATCATCCATCCCCGTGCTATACTTCTCACGGATCCATTAATCAGGTAGGTGAGTATCAGAGAGTGTTTGAAACATTAAGGGCATTTTCCTCCTTATGTTCAGTAACACTGGAGTAAGCAATCGCCACGGGGGTATCATCCTTCCCCGTGCTATGCTTCTCATGGATCCATTAATGAGGTAGGTGAGGATCAGAGAGTGTTCGAAACATTAAGGGCATTTTCCTCCTTATGTTCGGTAACACTGGAGGAAGCAATCACCACGGGGGTATCATCCCTCCCCGTGCTATGCTTCTCTTGGATCCATTAATCAGGTAGGTGAGGATCAGAGAGTGTTCGAAACATTAAGGGCATTTTCCTCCTTATGTTTGGTAACACTATAGTAAGCAATCGCCACGGGGGTATCATCCATCCCCGTGCTATGCTTCTCTTGGATCCATCGGGTAGGCAAAACATATGGTAACGCATTCCTTACATTTGTATCTCCTAAACTAGTCAGGCAGGTTATCCTACGGAGGCACTCCTTCCCCGTGATTACCATCCCGGAATGTCCCCGGTACATATAAGTTGTGGGGTAGTTGTGCTCCGGCTACCGCGAAGGGTTCTCGTGCTCCTTTATACCTCTTCCCCTTTGATGTGATCTTGATCTTTGAAAGTGGAGCGAGTTAGGTCGGATTGTCTATGCCCAGGATTTTTATGGTTGCACTTGTGATCGGTATGTCATGGGTTTGATGCCTCGACCTCTGATCATCCCTTCGTATCGAGTATGTCCCCGGAATTTTGAATATGGCTTTCAATTTTAATTAGAAGAGTGGATGAAATTTTTGAAAAGAGAAAGTTTTATTCATATTCGGGGACATACTACCCTTCTTACAGCTCTCTGCGGGATATTTCGAGAAAGGCTTTACATTGAGCTCCTACCCCTTGTCGGGTTGCTGCAAAATAATCTACTGAAAGTATTTTCTTAAAATCTCGGTGTTCCAGGGTTTCTTTAATCACGTTCCGTCTAGATGTTCTAAGATGTAGACCCCTGACCTTACCACCTCTGCAATTTTATAGGACCCTTCCCACTTGGCTCCTAACGAGACTTCTTCCGGCCTTCGAGTGTTCAGAGTGACTCTTCTTAATACCAGGTCACCTGGGAGAAAGACGCGAGTTCGAACTTTTTTGTTGTAGAAGTGGGCCATTCTTTGTTGATAAACTACTGTCCTCATGGCTGACTTCTCTTTTTTTTCCTCGATCAGGTCGAGGTGGCTTCTAATAAGTTCTTTATTCTTTCCGCTCTCAAAATGACGGACCCTGTGGGTAGTTATTCTGATCTCTGTTGGAATAACTGCTTCACACCCGTATGATAAGGAAAACAGGGTCTCCCCTGTAGAATCTTTATAGGTCGTCCGGTGTGCCCATAGTACTTCCGGCAATTCCTCGACCCATAAGCTCTTGCAGGATCCAAGCCGAGCTTTAAGATTTTCCTTGATGGTTTTGTTTGCCGCCTCAACCTGTCTGTTTGACTTGAGGTGGGCTGGTGAGGTGAACCTTAAGGCGATCTCGAGGTCTTCACAGAGTTTCCTGAATCCCTTGCTATCGAACTGTTTTCCATTTTCGGTGACGATAGCCTGTAGGATTCCGAACCTGCAGATAATATTTTTCTTCAAAACCTCTGTGGCCTTCTTCTCTGTGATGGTGGATAGGGGTTCGGCCTCCACCCATTTGGTGAAATAGTCTATGGCCACAATGGCGTACTTCGCCTGTCCACGTCCCTTTGGCATTGGTCCGATGATATCTAGTCCCTACAGACGGCGCCAACTGTTGACGGCTGATTTTAGTCTCAGGGCAATATGGGAATATTACTCCCGAGACGATCCTCCCTCAATAGTGAATTTGTTCGGTTAAGGGGGAACCAAAAGTAAATTTAGCAAAAGACAGATAAATGCGCCAATCAACAAGGAGATTTAACATGGTTCGGTGGATCAGATCCAACCTACGTCCACGGACACAAACCGAAAGATACTTTTATTACCGAGATATGTTTCTCTGCTATTTCTTTGTGTTTACAAGTCTGATCGCAATGATCTTGATAATGATTCTGATGCCCCTTAAGCATACTCTACCCTTCTATTTATAATAATGCAGAAATCAGATTCCTTCTTTTACAAGGGTTTCCAGTCGAATCAATCTCATTCTTCCACAAGGATTCCTAATTTAAAACTACCTTTACTCCATTTATCCTACTAGGACACTGACTTATCAGTTTACCCCATGAAGGTATGATAACTTGTCATCTTATCCATAATAACAGGATGCCTTATCTTTCTGGGCACGGCTCGCCATGTGATCGGTCTTCATGAGGTCGGTCATAATGGTCCTTTGAACTGAGAATGCTTCTGCCGATCTGATAATGCCCGGTCATCCGAGCCAAAGTGGTCGGTCACCAATCATCAAGTGCTCGGTCTCTCACTGTATAGTGGTCGGGTCGGTTTTAATGATCTTGACCAAGAAGAGAATTTACCCTCTTACCCCTGTCGTATTTCTTAAATAACATAGGACCTGAAAACACCATCAACAATACATATATGAATATATATAGTTTCAAGTGTGACAAATAATATCATTAATCATATTAATAATATTTATACATATGTGAGTATATAATTGGACTATCCAATTATACTAAATCTGCTACAATATATTGAGCTAGCACATGGACCAAATAGACCTACGGTTTCGAACTCTAATAATCTCGAAATTTTAATTAAGCTCTTAAATAAATATTCTGAATTATTAACTCCGGGTTATTCCATTAAAAATCCAAAGTTGCACTCTTGTTACCGCAGATAGTATATTAAGCTGAACCAAATCAGTGTCCATCGATATAATCACTACATATAGATTAACCCTTCACGAGTATCTTGAAATAAAAGCCAGGTCATAATGTCCGGCATACCCCTCTAATTATTTTTACCTCAAGTACCTTTGATTCTCTAATGAACGATTTATCCATAACCATTATGAATTTTAATCTTTCTATTCGTAATAGAAAGACTTGACCACTCTAACCGTTCAAGTATCGAATCAACCCTTAGGAAAGATACTCTTCTACTTCTCGCAATGAGTGAACTCCATGTCTATGTAAAACGTCCACAGCTACACACCAGACCATGCCCCCAAAGTACGTAGCTATTGGTCGGGACTGCTACACCAACCTCACCTTTGCAAATCAAAGGACATAGCCTGCCATGTAGGAGTTCGTAGTACACTCAGGATGAAGATCAATCCATATATGACCATTTAGTAGATCAAAATGAATTTCTTTATTTAACAGATATTATAAGAAAGTCATTTCTATATGGGTCTAGTCCTATATGATCACATCGTACAAGGTGCCTTCATTCTCATGTCTCCACATTGACAATCCCAGATCAAGGTTGCCATACAATTATAGAATGAACCACAGCTATAGATAAACCACAAAAAAATATCCACTTTGTTTGTTCTCAATGGACTATTTTAGATTACCAACTTCAGACTTAAATCCTCTTATGTATGACACTCATACACTAAGTCTGAAGGTACATGTGTAATCTAGGGTAGTCAAGATAATTTACAATATGCGAAATATAAACAAACACTTTTATAAATGAAAAATGCATCATTCTATTTCATAACATAAAAAAATGTTTACAATACATGAAGCTCTATGGCATATATCCCAATACGTAGGTCCTTGATAAATTTTCAGATTTAGCACTTTTACTATTTATCTAAGTCAACTGACAGCTCTTCCATATTTCAGCCCTACCTTTTTCATACGATCTTCGATTTTCTCAAATATTATATCATCAGAAAGCCCAGACAAAGACCTACAACTTATGTGTTGAATATTTTCCAAATTTCGAACCCGAACTAGGTCTATAATGTAATTTTAAGTCACATGAACAGCGTATTTCGTGAGTAAATAAAAAATAATGAAACCTTTGCATTTCCTTTGAAGTGAATACTTTGCCCTTAACTTGTATTTGATATAAATAACCCAATGATTTGGTTGTTTAGATTCTCTGCGTCTTTTTTTGATATCTCAAGTCTATTAGGGTTTTCCACAACTAATTCAAATTTCTCGCTTCTTTTATCTTTCTAACTATCCTTCGTTATTGGGGAAAACTTGTTATCAATACGAGGTATATAAAGACTATAAGATCCACTTGGAAGAATTTTCTAAGGAGAGAATGAACCTTACTTTGGTCTACTCAACATTTTACTCTTGCTCAGGCTTGCTATATTCCCTTTTACTACAATAGGTTCTGGCATTTTTTTTATTATCTAATTTTGTATCTCTAACTCTTTTTGCCCATGGTTTCCTTAAGTATCTGTACATGATTCCTTAATTTTCTTATAGCTTTCTCTTTCTTTTTTACTCCATTGGGTGGATATTCTTAGAACTTTACAGTCTAGTTTCATAACTTGTCTTGAACTTATGATAATAGACCAGGATGACTACGGAAAGATTCTCAACTAGAACAAAGATTATGGTTACTTTCATTAGGAAGAAGATTCAGATAGCTTTGGGAATTCTTACTAACCTATCTATAGAGCATGAGGATGTACTTGAGGATCAGATACTAGAGAGGTAGTGCCTCGCATACGAGTACCTCGGGCATACCACATATATAAGACCCCAGCACGCTGCCCACTGTAGTCATTGACTCCCTAGACCGTGGTCTGATACAGTCTTTGTAACATCCCCATCCTCAAAGATGCTACTGGCAGAGAATTGGCTGACCTATTCCCCTGAGCTTATGACTTTTTGACTATGATCAATACTACCAACTTATCTCAAATCTAAACACATGCATAGAGACCATTGCCCAATCTCAATAACATAGAATGCAACTCAATGTTCATAACTATAAACTTAATAATAATACAGTTTACAACTCTGTTTATGGATACTTTTACTCAATACAATGACTGATACCATACTAATATATGAAGCATGACTTTACTGTGACTCTGATTGAAATAAAGCTCTGACTCGATCTCGTGGACTCAAACCTTCTATTGACTGCCACCAGTATCCATCCTCTCAAGCTCATCCTCCGGGTATACCTACAAAACAGAGAAATTGGGAGTGTGGGGGTTTAGACCATTTGAGAGACCTAGTGAGTGGAAAGTTTAAAAACGAAAACTGAAATACTTTACAAAAGATTCATTTTTTTTGAAATCAAAATCATCTTTAAGAAAACAAACTTTTCTAAAATTCCTTTTGTATCTAATATCCAATCTTTTTCTATTAAACTTTTGTGAAAATCATTTTTTCCTTAAAACTCCGATAGATTCTGTAAAAACTGAATTCTTTCTAAAACTCTTTCATAAAATTGTTCTTTCTGAACTACTTTTCATAAAACCGATGTATCTAAAAATATATCTGTGAAAATCTGTCTCTGAAAAACCTGACGTATGGGGGCGATATGTCTTGTCATCCCCACATATGCCTAAACTAATGGTCTTGAGGCATTACGTCTCGCCGTCCCCCTAGCCCTGAAATCTAGGATCTATGGGCGTCACGTATCACCGTCCCTCTACTCATGCTCTACATGTGTACATGTTCTAAATCCATCATTTATAGTAACCGTCAATTCTAATATCTGTACCAAGTTACATCTAAGGTGGGTTTTTCCCATATGCCTCCAAAAATCATCAAAATCATGCTTTAAAAAAATCCTCACTTTCTAAAACTTTGCTTAAAACATTTTCATTCAAAAACATAATTGAATGTAAACTTGGCTAATGCCCTATGTGCTCGAAAATAAGTCTTAATTCAAAATAAATCAGTAAATATCAATTTGAGAAAAGGGTCCACTAACTGATTTGGAATCTGGCTGGCATTACTTTGTTTCGCCGATGGAAGTTGCGGTTCCTGCGATGATCTATAATTGATAAACTTTATTAGTATACAAGTCATGAAATATGCTTATAACATGACATTATGTATGCATATGCGCTGATATGAAACCCCTAGGGGTGGCCTCTAACATCCTAAGTTTCATTTGAAATGAAATGAATCTGTTTCAGTTACGCATCGTGATGTCAGGTCGGGTGCGTCGTGACATCCATACTAGCAGACTCAGGCAGAGAGCATTTCATGTTTTATGTCCCGACGCCAAGTGCTGAACATCGCGACTTCTACATGACTGACCTGAGGCTTTACACGACTGACCCAAGCCTTCCACACCACCGATCCGAGTCTTCCACACGACCAACCCGAGTATTCCACATAACCGACCCGAGGCAAAGGGCTTTCACATGTTAGACGTCACGACGCTAGCCCAATTTTAGGGCCAGATACCAGTTCTCTATTTGTTGGGTTCTCTAAGAACATGCCTAGGATCAATTAAGCATAAAACATGTGAATAATCGAAGTAAGATTTTGGAAAAATACTTATAATAATCGGTTATATGGATGCGTAGACAACAAAAAATTGCTCCTTTGAGAATTGCTCCAAGCTCTCATTTGATTTGTATGGTTGAGCTCCAAGCTTTGAATCTTGAATTCCAAACTCAATGGAAAGGTTTCCCTAACACCTTTGTTGACTCTTTAAGTGCTAGCTAATGATGAAAATTGCAACAAAAATCTTCCCTTTGTTATTTGTTGTTCTCGGCAAAATGAGAATTGAGAGAGGGAGATAGGCTTTCACGGTGAAGAGAAGAAAAAGAGAGTGAAGTGTTTTTGATTTTCAAAAAACGAAGACATATACCAAATCCAAGTTAGTAAAATGTCACTCACCTTTTCATAATTAAAATAAGAAAGTGTGTAAATCAAGCCATCACCAACTAACAACTTCCATCAAATAAAGTGATGGGATTGACTTGTGATGTGACTTGATGTGGGCCCCACTTTAATTCAAAATCCGAGTGGGCCCACAAACACATTCCGGGCTTGGATTCGATAATTCCGAATTAACGAATTTTCCGTTGCGACTTAATTAAATCAAATTTAATTACATAATAATACCTTGCAAAATTATTACGAAAGTCGCTCACGAATTAATTCTAAATTAATTTGTTCGCCCGAATTAAAATCCAATTTTAATTCCGCTATGAAATCCAATTTCATTTAATATATCGAATATATTATTTTATCGATTAATTCTAAATTAATCATTCTCTCTTTTCTATTTGAATTTTATCCCACATAAATTCTTTCCGCAATTAATCCTAGATTAATTTTCTCTCTCTCATAATTAATCACATAATAATTTTGTTCAAGTCATACGTCATCGGTGAATCTTCGGGAAGCGACCCATGAGATCCCTGGATATGTTGGCAGTAAATCCGGTCGTCGGACTATCCGAATACGTGGGTACCCGGTACCACGTTCTTACTAATTTACAAGACATGATTGGCTTCTAGCAAAGCACGGTGCCTACCCAATTCTCCATAAATATTCTTTTAAGGAATATATAATCTTTGTCAGGCGTAGTATACGTAGTATTGCGTATTGTGATCCAGTATCGAATGTCACATGCTAGGCTTGGGGTTGGAATAATGTCTGCCCCGTACGAAGCATATATGAGATCACTAGCAACTATTCTCTTTAATCGGATAATCATGGCCTTGTCATATTATCCCAATAGTTGCAACATAATAGAGTACCAGTTTTGTATCCCTACTTGATCATCATCTCCATATGACTGAAGTAATACTTCCATCTTGACATCACACCCAATACACTACGATTCTCAATAAACCCAGAAGAGGCGTACACAGAACCTGTTAAAGCCATGGACGACCAAAACCAAAGTGTTATGATTGTCGCAAGTATTAGCGATGCAAGTCTCGTGTTAAGACCAAATACACCTACCCTGATGCGGATTCCTATAGACACATAGTCATACTACCAATGAGATTCTGAGGGTCTATCCAGAGCGAAGCTGTTCCCGTACCATTAGTAAACATAACCCCCTATTACACTTGCATGAGTATCCAATACCTAAATATATGAGAACTATGTCGTTACACTTCCATAACGCGCACAAGTGTAATACTAGCCTATTCCGCATTATCGATGTCCAGTCTCGATAATATTTAATGATTAAACCTTTGGTGGATTGATAGTGTCTCATATCTTATAATCCAGAACTAATCATAAGGACTTTTTTCATTTATATATTCAAGTAATCTAATTATAAAATGATAAAATAGCAATTTTCATTGTCACATAGTTAATTTGTACAAAAACCACAATGTCTTTTACAAATAGTGACGCTATAGGTCATAATTGTCCAACAATCTCCCACTTGGCCTATAGCTAGTCACTCAAGTATCTAACACCATAAATATGTATATATCGCTCAAAATTTTGCTAAGGAATAAATTTCGTCAGCGGATCTGCAATGTTGTCATCTGATACGACCTTCTCGATCTTCACATCGCCACGATGTTTGATCTCACGAATCAGATGGAAACATCGAAGAATATGCTTGGATCGTTGATGAGACCGCGGTTCCTTAGCCTGCGCTATAGCCCCGTTATTGTCACAATACAAAGGAACGGGCTCAGCTGCTAACGGAACTACTTCTAATCTAATTAGGAATTTACGGATACAAACTGCCTCTTTTGTTGCCTCAGCTGCAGCGATGTATTCCGCTTCTGTTGTTGAATTGGCAACAGACTCTTGCTTGGAAGATTTCCAGCTTACTGTTTCATTGTTCAAACAAAATATGTACCCAGATTGCGACTTACAGTCGTCTTTATCAGTTTGGAAACTTGCATCGGTAAACCCAATTACCTCAAGTTCTCCATCTCCATAGATTAAGAAAACATCCTTAGTTCGTCTAAGATACTTAAGTATGTTCTTAACCGCCATCCAGTGACCATCATCTGGATCGGCCTGATAGCAACTACACATGCTCAAAGCATACGAGACATCAGGTCGCATACATATCATGGCATATATGATCGATCCGACTACAGAAGCGAACGAGATCTGACTCATGTTGTCTCTCTCATCTTGAGTTTTAGGACATATGTCCTTAGATAGAGTGACGCCATGTGACACCGGTAACAGTCCCCTCTTAGACTGTTCCATGTTGAATCTCTTCAACACTTTGTCAATATATGTGCTCTGGGAGAGTCCAAGCTGTTTTCTAGATCTATCCCTATAGATCTTTATTCAAAGAATAAAGGCTGCTTCTCCCGGATCTTTCATGAAGAATTTTAATGAAAGCCAAGCTTTCATCGATTGTAGCATGGGAATGTCATTGCCAATAAGCAATACATCATCAACGTAAAGGACAATGAATGTTAGTGCACTCCCACTAACCTTCTTATATACACAAGGATCATCCTAGTTTTGAATGAAATCATATTCTTTTATGATCTCATCAAAACGTTGGTTCCAAGAACGTGATGTTTGCTTTAATCCATAAATGGATCGATTTAACTTGCAAACCTTGTTTGCATGTTTTGGTATGATAAAAACGTCAGGCTGTTGCATAAAAACATCCTACAAAAGGTTTCCATTAAGGAAAGTGGTTTTGGTGTCCATCTGTCATATTTCGAAATCGAAATGTGCAGTAATAGCAAGCATTATCTGAATGGATTTAATCGTGGCAACATGTGAAAAAGTATGCCCACATTGGGCTAATAAAGATGTCGTTGACGATACCCTTTCGCTACAAGCCTAGCTTTGTACGTTTGTATGTTGCCATCTATGTCAGTCTTCTTCTTGAAGACCCATTTGCAACCAATATGCTTTACGCCTTCTGGTGCATCAACCAGTGTCCAAACATGGTTGGTGTACATGGAATCCATTTCGGATTTCTTGGCATCTTGCCATAAACCAGAGTTGATACCTTGTATCGTTTCCTCATACGTAGCTGGTTCGTCTTCCTCAATAAGATTAATATCCACATGAGGTGAGATCAGAAACCCATACCTCTCAGTTTGTTTTCTGACTCTCTCCGACCTACGCGGTTCTTGTGTATTCGAATATTATGGTATAATCTCATCCCTGATGAGATGTTCATGTTCCGTTAAGGATTCTGTGCCAGGAACAGTATCACTCCGATTTTCATCGAGTTCTACTTTTCTCCCACTAACCACTGCATTTAGGAATTCCTTCTCAAGGAAAACCGCATGTAGAGCAACAAATACTTTGTTCTCTTGTGGGTTGTAGAAGTAATATCCTTTGGTTTCCCTATGATAACCTACAAATAGACACTTATCCGATATGGGTTCTAGTTTGGTACCATCCAAACGTTTAACGTATGCCCAGCAACCCCAAATCTTCAGGAATGAGAAACCCGGTTTCTTTTCTGTCCATATTTCATATGGAGTCTGTTGAACAGACTTTGACGGAACCTTATTCAAAATAAGTATTGCACTATTCAATGCATATCCCCAGAAGGAAATTGGTAGCTCTGTGTGACTCATCATAGACCTTACTATATCCAACAAAGTTCGGTTTCTCCATTCGGACACACCATTTAATTGAGGTGTTCCAGGAGGAGTCCACTATGAAAGAATACCATACTCCTTCCAGTAATCAAGAAACTCATTGCTTAAGTATTCTCCACCACAGTCCGACCGTAATGTTTTAATACTTTTTCCGGTCTGTTTTTCTACTTCGTGTCGAAACTCTTTGAATTTCTCAAAGGTTTCCGACTTGTGTCTCATAAGATACACATATCCCTAACGCGATGCATCATCCGTAAAGGTTACGAAGTATTCATATCCACCTCTAGCTTGGCTAGACATGGGCCCACATACGTCACTATGAACGAGGGCTAACAGATCGGTGGCACGTGCATCTTTACCGCTAAAAGGTGTTTTAGGCATTTTACCTAATAAACAAGATTCGCTGATGTCATATGAATTTGGATCAAATCCGTCAAATTACCCAATCTTCGAAAGTGTGGATATGCGAGTCTTGGTAATGTGTCCTATATAAGTTTCATCTTTGTTACTTAATTTAAGCCTTTTGTTTGTTACATTATATGTTTGAGATTGATTTATATTCAAAATATAAAGACCATTATTCACATCAGCACTACATATCTCAATATCATTTTTATACACAAAACACCCAGTGTTTTTTAATATAAAAGTATGCCCACATTGGGCTTATAAAGATACAGAAATAATATTCCTAGTCAAACTAGGTAGATAATAACAGTCTGATAGATTTAGTACATGCCCCGAGGGCAGTTCCAAAATGTAGGTCCCAACAGCCAAAACGGCGACTCTAGTCTCATTTCCAACTTGGAGGTCTATCTCTCTTGAAGTCAGTCTCCTACTAATCTGCAGATCTTGCACATCAGTACATATATGAGTATCACAACCAGAATCAAAAATCCAATTTTTAAAACTAGAAGTAGACATGTTTATTTCTATAATAAACATACATGAAGCCGGTGCTTTGCCCGCTTTGATTTCCTTCATGTGCGCCTTGTACTCACGGCAGTCACGCTTCCAGTGACCCCGTTTGCCACACTGTAGGCAGAAATCTTGGGATTTGTCCTTAGTCTTCCCAGAAGACCTTGATGATTTGGCCTTGCACTTCTTCTTCTTCTTCTTCTTCTTATTTACACCTCAAGTAGCCTTTGGCCAAGCCTTGGCAGACTGAGATGTTGAAGCGAAGTGCGCCTCACACTTTATGCCCTTCAATAGCTCTTTTTCTGCTTCACGCAGCATTGCCATCAACTCTCCAAGAGTATGGTCTTGGTTCATCATATTATAATTCATGATGAACCCGCTCCAACTGTCAGGAAGAGACTGCAAGATCAAATCTATAGATGTCTCAACCTCAAAGGTTATGCCTAGCTGACCCAGCTGTTCGATGTCAGCAATCATCTGCGACACATGGTGCTCGACAAATGTACCCTCTTACATTCGAGAGCGAAAGATCTTCTTCTGCAATTCATACCTTTGCGATCTAAGGTTAGATCGATAAAGATCCTTCAATTTTTCCATCATAGTATAGGGATCCAATCCATTGTCCTGGCGACAAAATTGAGGGGTCATTGCAGCGAGCATGACAGATTGAGCAGTTGAGTTATCATCAATGTGAGTCTTCCAAAGCTCAAGCTCAAGCGACTGGTCAATTCCGGGCTTAGGCCCGAGAGGTCTCTCTATCGTATAGAGCATCTTCTCGGCCCCCAGGACAATCCTGAGGTTCATATCCCAGTCAGGAAAGTTCACACCATTAAAGACATTTTTGCCCATGATAATGTCCCTAACGTTGATCTTTCCCGCCATCTTAATTGCAATAGTCTAACTATTCAATTAACGATTTTTGGGTACAGTCCAACTGTTAAAATAAAAATAATAAAATATTAGTCCAACTAATAAATATATAAAATGACTAAATAATTTGAAAGCGCGTATTGGCAAGTATTTGAACGAAATTACAAATTCAATACTAGCCTCATACTATTTTTCGGCGAGCCTCTAACCCTCTGTTGAGTACTCGGGAAACCTAGTTTCCTAGTGGGCTAGGATCCCGTTAAATAACACATAACCTTGACTTTAGCCAACAAGCTGTATGATATTTAACTAGGTAGATCTCTAAGATCAATTGGATATCATCCAATTCCTAGATCCGTTAGGTGGACCTCCAAGTCCGAAACATATATACAATATGTATGCCAATATATCCAATAGATTTTCCTAACCTTTTCCTCTAAATCAACTAAGCCTTGGCTTTGGCTCAACAAGATTAATGATTTCAGTTAAGCGGGACCCATTGACCTAGGAAAGCTTCGTAATCCATGTCGATGAATAAGAAGTGACCTTGACTTTGGCCAACAAATCACAACTTGCCCAAGACATGCGATATGGAACAAAGCCTTCATGGTTCAAACACATCCGCGATGGACATTGATCTTGACTTTGGCCAACAAACCAATGCCAATCTTTGGATCTTGAGAAAGAACCACTCAATGGAAGGAAATCGCTTAATATTTGTTTGAGGGTTTTTCGCGTAAATTGGCAAACAAATTTTTTTTTATCTTTGATTAGGTCTCATCATACACCCTTAAGCATGCATTCTAAAAGCATAATATGGCGCAAATTAAAATAATAATGATATGTGGATGTATATTGAAAAAATTATTCCTAGAACAAATCACTCAATTTCCTCTCCCCGGCTATCACTATTCTAACTTCTACCCAATTACATAATACAATAAAGAAACCTCATTTATATTGAGGGGAATTGGTGAGAAGATAATTACAAAGAGTCAATGGATAAAGGCTGGACACGCAGGTCCAATTTAATAAATTCTAAATTTATTACAATAATTCCCAAAATTACCCTCACCCATCTAATATCCATCGGATATACATTATTCATACAATACATTCATGTATTTACACAAAGCATGTTATTCAATCAATCTAATCCAATTAATTAATCTTTGAATTGATCATCCAATGTTCAAATAACGATTTGATTTGCACGAGTCCAACTCGTTTAAGAATAAGTACTCAAAGTGCGTATTATTGAATTATATCGAACTACAATTTTAAATCCGATTTAATTTGTATTCAACACTAATTCTTATTTAATTCCAAATTAAAAAATTACACTTTATTAATGTGCCTTTACGACTTAGATTCTAAATCTAATCTTAATGGGTCTCAAAGGCCCAATTAACATCCAATGTCAATTTAATTAAAGTCCAATAGGCTTTTAATTAATTCATAAGAGATGGGCTTTGGCAATTGATGAGCGGAAAATATATCAATATTTACCGCCCCTTTAACTTAATATTTTATTTAGTTTCTCGGGTTTGATGAACTTTTTGATGTGTTTTAGTTTATTTTGCAGATAAAATAATATCGGGTCTCAATGAAATCATTTAGGATGAAATATGGGTCAAATAATGGCAATTATTGGACTTGATATTTTAATTTTGGAGATTGGAAACTTGAAAGGGCGTTTTGACGAAGTACATTTTGGAAATTCCAGTTTTGCGCATCTGTCGTATTTTGGGCATAACCTTTTACTCAGATATCGGATTGAGCTGATTCAAGTTCCAGATTAAACAAGACTCAAAGATCTACAACTTTGAAAGACAAAGTAATTTCGAATTCTGAAGATTGCATGCCCGAAATTGATGACCATCCAGAAGTGTGTAGTGTGTAATTATTAAAGTCACTTTCAATCATTTTCAAAGCAAAAAAATAAATTAATAAATAAATAATAAAAATTATCAAATCATCACCAAACATGATAAGAGATTAGTGGAGCAATAATAATGGATTTGGTGGAGCAATTAGTGGAGCAATTAATAATTGATTTGGTGGATGATTTGATGGAGGCAAAATTTTGCCTATAAATACCAAGCCATTTCATTTGTAAAATTCATACTTTCTTCTAAGGAATTCCTTAAGAATACTAAGAAGATTGTATCTTGTTTGTTTATTTATAGCTTTTAGTAATTAATTTCCGCTTTCGCACTTTCTTTTCTTTACTTTTCTGTTTTTACTTTCCGCAATTTACTTTTACGCACAGTACTTTTCTTTCTTTAATTTTCAATTTTTACTTTTCAGTAATGAGGAGGTAACTCCCCTTTGCTGGGGTAAAAGGTAAAACTTTTATTACTAATATTTAGATTAATCTCCCTTAATTATAATATATAAACTAGTTAAAACCTGACTTAACGAGGATACCGCCATATTGGTCGGTTGGTAATTATTTAAATTGGTTTTAACCTGACTAAACTGGATACCGCCTGGTTGGTCGGTTGGTAATTAATTATTAATTTGACTTAATATGGATACCGCCTATATGGCTGGTTGGTAATTATCATGCAAGGTTAATATATTATATTAAGGGAGATATCTAAAATAGAAGTAATAAAAGTGGATCATTTTACCTCAGCATTTTCTTTTATTGTAATTTTACTTTATTTACTTTTCAGCAATTTACTTTTCAGCATTTACTTTTCAGCAATTTACTTTTCAGCATTTACTTTTTAGCAATTTACTTTTCAGCTTTTACTTTATGTCTTTTACTTTTCAGCATTTTTATTTTATGTCTTTTATTTTTAAGTTTTTACTAGCCCTAGTTATGTGTTAGTTATCTGGGGTTGTGATGAATTCTAATATCACCAGTTTATAAGGGGTTATTTTATAGTTTGGGTAATTTAAAGGTTTACTATTAAGTCTTAAGCTTAATGCTTCTTGTTGTCTGATCACCAATAAGATTGATGTGGTAAATCTAAAATGAACTAGACATAGGGATTTTAGGTTTCAGCCTTAGACTTAATAGCCCACGATCTTCCTTGAGGATAGATAACCCTTTAATAGATTTCCTTACAGGATAGACATATACCTGTCAGGCGGGGGTAGCCATAATTGGAACTTAAACTTAATGAATCCAGATAATTTGGTTGACATAGACATATGGTTCAATTGGGTTAAACTGGGTATTTGCGTCTGACCATCGACAGAGGCTTTTGCATAATTTAGTGTTCCAGGTTAGTAAACTGATTTATTACACAAACATAAAATAATCACTTCATCTTTTAAAAGATATTAGAATGATTCACAACCCTAGATCTTTGTGTCTTTTGTTATTTTCCTTAGTATTTTCTTTTGTCTTTTTATTTATTTAGCAAATCTACAATCAACCAAATCAATCAAGCAATCATTCTCTTCTCCCTCAATTAGATATCTGTAAATAAATAGATTCAATAATTAATAACAACAGTAGGAATTAAGTCCTCGTGGGATCGATATTTTTATACTACTTGAACGATACGTGCGCTTGCGTTATACGCGTGTGTTTACGCCGGTCAAGTTTTTGGCGCCGCTGTCGGGGACTTATTTTTCTTGAGTTATTAATTTTGAAACTACGTAATTTACTTGTATCTAATTTTCTTTATTTTCATCTGTAATTTTTATTTCTTTCTTTTATTTTCAGGTGATTGAAAAATGGAACAATACTGGGAGATTGAGAGATTACGAGCCTTACAAGAAGATACACCTCAATTTTGGGGGCAACAGTCCGGTTTTCTGAGGCCTGTTGTCCAGCCCAACAATTATCACTGGATGCCAGAACCAAGCAATACCACATTTGCTAAACAAAACGCAATGGGGAGATGTGACATATGTAATGGTAACCACCCTAGAGATTATTGCGAGTACAACTACCATCCAGGGTGGCAGAGTTATCAAGATCCTTCATGGTATGATGAGCCATCACATTTCACAGAACCACATTTTCCATCTTATCCACCACCCACCCACAATGATCTTCATCAACAATAAGAAGAAGATCAGATGATTAACATGCTCAAAGATGTGTTCAAGAAAAGAGATAAAAAGTTGGATACAATGCTTGAAACATTCCAGAATCAACTCGAAAGTATTCAGAGTCAAACAGAATCCATACAGAGAATGACAGATCAAATGAGACAATTCACAGAAAACCAGAACTACATACCTCAAGAACCAGTTTCGGATGACACTGATGAAGCCTTCGAGTACCAATCATTTCACAGTGACACTTCAACAGAGGAGGAAGCTGAGCAGTATCAACAACCAGAGGTATCAGTTCAGGAGCCTGAACCGGCAAAGTCTCAATTTGACTTTTATTATTCAGACTCTGACGAGGATGAAGTTGATTTATTTGTACCAACTGCACCTAAACGGAGGATCAAACTTTCAATCCTCAAAATGAAGATCTTGGAGCATGCTTTACCATGATATTTGAAGAAGATCTATCTGAACCATCCATTCCAGTCATATCAGAGGATGAAGACCTAAAATCTGACATTTCTTTATATCCTCAGGTTGACAATTTTGAAGCATGTATTTCACATATGACAGATGAAGAACTGAATACAGAAATTTTAAAAGACATATGTGAAGAAAAGGTGGAGCAAGAAACAGAGCAAATGGAGGAGCAAATGTCTGACCTTAATAAAGATCCAGAGCATTCAGGAGAAAAATCGTTGTTTTGGGGAGTACAAATCAAAGATATCGCCCAGAAGCTTGATAGAATGGAACTTCCCATTCCAAGTCAAGCATCATACGAGACCTCATGATTTTCTTTCTTTCTTTGCAGGAATCACTGGAACAACAAGAAGTAAAAAGGTGGCACGAGCACTGAATGAGACAAAACTCTTTTTGCCACTTTTCCGTTGGAAGAGACCATTCAAAAGCAACGCTCACGGGATTGTCTTTAATCGGACATCCAAAACGACATTGAAACCTCCTTAACAGATGAATTTCAGTCACGTCTGGCTGAAGACGAAAAATTTAGCGCTAGCAGGGAGGCAACCCATGCAATTTGTTGTAATTTGTTTTCATATTTTGTGTGAACTTTTTAATTTTGTGTGTTATTTTTGTAGGGAAAGGCACAAACGAAGCATTTTAAGACATAAGGAAATGTGTTTGGCAATCAAAGATGAGAAACAATTCATTAGCGATGGCTGAATAAGGAATGAAATCTTGAGACACGTCCTAATGAATTTATACTAAGCGAGTGGCGTATTGCGTACACAATTCTGTTGCTTTAATTATTGCTTTGATTCGCTTTTCTATTGTAATTATCTTTATTTTCGTAGACAGGATCCATACTTTTTGACCTTTCACGATCTTTTTTGTTGTTTAGCTAACAATCGTCCTTTGGAAGATATTAGTGCTATTATTACTCACCCTTTTTCAGGTACTATAAATTCAGCCCGTCATTGCACTTTTGAAGGCATCCAGAGTTGAAAAAGAAATACAAAAAAAAAAATGGAAGCCACTTCAAGTAGACGAGTTGAAAACATCTGCGTGTTTGTGGTAGTAGTGTTGGTACTAAGCCACAATACATAGAAGCAGCACAGGAATTGGGTCGATAGTCTTAGCTGCAAGAAATATGCAATTAATATATGGCGGAGGCAATCTCGGACTTATGGGGATCGTTTCAAAGGCTGTACAGGAAGGAGGCAGTCATGTTTTGGGAATCATCCCAAAACCCTTGGCAGAGGCAGGCAAATCTTATTGGATCATCAAACGGAGAGGAACTGATCGTGCCAGGTATGTCTGAACGTAGAGGTAGAAACTGATTAACCGTGCTGATGCTTATCGCTTTTCCAGGTGGGGTTGGGTACATTGGAGGAAATTTTTATAGTTCTATCTTGGGCGAACCTGAACATACACCAGAAACCGCTTGGACTGCTTAACGTTGATGGATTTTATGATTTTCTTTGTGTGTTTCTTGATGATGCTCGAAGAAATGGTTCGTGTCAAAACCTATGAAAGAACTCCTCTTCACTGCCAGAACTGCTCCGGATCTAATAGACCAACTCATAGCCTATGAACCACAATTTGACCCTATCATTTCAAAGATAAATTGGTCTGAGGACGATCGTGGTAAGAGGCGTCGGATTAATCTGGATCTTAACCTTTAATTTCCTATAGATTTTCAGCTAACCAGGTACAACCTTCTTAACTCTCCTTTTATTGTTTAAGACATTGGGGACAATGTCTCATTTAGGTTTGGGGGAGGGAATTAGTTGATCAGTACCTTGTTTTTAGTTTATGCGTTGTTTTTATTTTTAGTCCAAAATTTTTCGAAAATTCAAAAAAAAATTGGAAAATTTTCAAAAATTACAAAAATATTTTGCGTTTTTGTGTTTTTATTTTGACTAAAAAGGTGAAATTGGTAAGAGATAGCTGAGTAAGGAGTTTCCACTCCTGAGACGTATCTCAAGTCTATTTCGAAACAAGTTAATTTTTGTTTATTTCATTTTGAATTATTTAATTTGTGAACTCTCCTTAAAACGGACTAAAATGGATCTTCATATGCTCAGTTGATAGATATTATCAACATATATAGTAACATACAGACATGAGCTAAAATTGAAAAGTTTGTAATATTATGTGCTCTAGTTTAATTGGAGGAAGCATCTCAAAAAAGCAATGGAGTAAAAAAAAAAAAAAAAAAATTCCGAGATCCGGGTTATTAAGTCTGTAAGGGTGTTTTAACACACAGTGCCCTAAACCAACTGGTTTGGGAGTCATTGGCCCAAAGCTCGTTACATGGATCAAAGATGCTGCAAAAATATATATATTTGAAGTCTGAGTAATTAAGTCCGTAGGGGTGTCTTAACACCTGGTGCCCTAAAGCCAACTGGTTTGGGAGCCACCGACCCAACACTCGTTACATAGATGGAAGATATTGTATATAAATAAAAAATAGAGAAAAAGCAAAGAAAAAATCAGAAAAATGAAAAATTATTCCATTGCTGCAAAAAGGTGTGAATTCTGATAAAACTTTAGGACAAAAATATTACTCTTTATAATTGCACTTATGACTGTTGTGGGCAAAAATGAGTTGTTTAATATTTTGTTGGCTGTGTATATGGAGAATGGTAAAAATAATCGGAGAATTTACTTATTCGGTAATTTAGAATGAAACAAAACAACTAGTAACTTGGAGTAAAAGTTTCACCTGATTAGTCACTAACATCTTTATTCTCTTTTCGCTTGTCTTTTTGCTTTTGTGTGTATTAGTTTTATTACCTGTTTACTTTTGTAAAATTTTTGTGGGTATCATTGCTGTAAACCCTCACGAGACTACAACTCGTCCACTAGGGACACCTAGGGGTTTAAAGGCTTGTTGCATATGCTAAATGCAACCGTGATCCCTACGAAAAGCTTAGTTTAATTTTATTTTTATTTTGTTGTTTTGCTCGAGGACTAGCAAAATGTTAGGTTTGGGGGTGTGATGAGCGGAAAATATATCAATATTTACCGCCCCTTTAACTTAATATTTTATTTAGTTTCTCGGGTTTGATGAACTTTTTGATGTGTTTTAGTTTATTTTGCAGATAAAATAATATTGGGTCTCAATGAAATCATTTAGGATGAAATGGGTCAAATAATGGCAATTATTGGACTTGATATTTTAATTTTGGAGATTGGAAACTTGAAAGGGCGTTTTGACGAAGTGCAGTTTTGGAAATTCCAGTTTTGCGCATTGTCGTATTTTGGGCATAACGTTTTACTCAGATATCGGATTGAGTTGATTCAAGTTCCAGATTAAAGAAGACTCAAAGATCTACAACTTTGAAAGACAAAGTAATTACGAATTCTGAAGATTTCATGCCCGAAATTGATGAACCATCCAGAAGTGTGTAGTGTATAATTATTAAAGTCACTTTCAATCATTTTCAAAGCAAAAAAATAAATTAATAAATAAATAATAAAAATTATCAAATCATCACCAAACATGATAAGAGATTAGTGGAGCAATTAATAATGGATTTGGTGGAGCAATTAGTGGAGCAATTAATAATTGATTTGGTGGATGATTTGATGGAGGCAAAATTTTGCCTATAAATACCAAGCCATTTCATTTGTAAAATTCATATTTTCTTCTAAGGAATTCCTTAAGAATACTAAGAAGATTGTATCTTGTTTGTTTATTTATAGCTTTTAGTAATTAATTTCCGCTTTCGCACTTTCTTTTTTACTTTTCAGTTTTTACTTTCCGCAATTTACTTTTACGCACAGTACTTTTCTTTCTTTAATTTTCAGTTTTTACTTTTCTGTAATGAGGAGGTAACTCCCCTTTGCTGGGGTAAAAGGTAAAACTTTTATTACTAATATTTAGATTAATCTCCCTTAATTATAATATATAAACTAGTTAAAACCTGACTTAACGAGGATACCGCCATATTGGTCGGTTGGTAATTATTTAAATTGGTTTTAACCTGGCTAAACTGGATACCGCCTGATTGGTCGGTTGGTAATTAATTATTAATTTGACTTAATATGGATACCGCCTATATGGCTGGTTGGTAATTATCATGCAAGTTTAATATATTATATTAAGGGAGATATCTAAAATAGAAGTAATAAAAGTGGATCCTTTTACCTCAGCATTTTCTTTTATTGTAATTTTACTTTATTTACTTTTCAGCAATTTACTTTCAGCATTTACTTTTCAGCAATTTACTTTCAGCATTTACTTTTAGCAATTTACTTTTCAGCTTTTACTTTATGTCTTTTACTTTTCAGCATTTTTATTTTATGTCTTTTATTTTTAAGTTTTTACTAGCCCTAGTTATGTGTTAGTTATCTGGGGTTGTGATGAATTCTAATATCACCAGTTTATAAGGGGTTATTTTATAGTTTGGGTAATTTAAAGGTTTACTTATTAAGTCTTAAGCTTAATGCTTCTTGTTGTCTGATCACCAATAAGATTGATGTGGTAAATCTAAAATGAACTAGACATAGGGATTTTAGGTTTCAGCCTTAGACTTAATAGCCCACGATCTTCCTTGAGGATAGATAACCCTTTAATAGATTTTCTTACAGGATAGACATATACCTGTCATGCGGGGGTAGCCATAATTGGAACTTAAACTTAATGAATCCAGATAATTTGGTTGACATAGACATATGGTTCAATTGGGTTAAACTGGGTATTTGCGTCTGACCATCGACATAGGCTTTTGCATAATTTAGTGTTCCAGGTTAGTAAACTGATTTATTACACAAACATAAAATAATCACTTCATCTTTTAAAAGATATTAGAATGATTCACAACCCTAGATCTTTGTGTCTTTTGTTATTTTCCTTAGTATTTTCTTTTGTCTTTTTATTTATTTAGCAAATCTACAATCAACCAAATCAATCAAGCAATCATTCTCTTCTCCCTCAATTAGATATCTGTAAATAAATAGATTCAATAATTAATAACAACAGTAGGAATTAAGTCCTCGTGGGATCGATATTTTTATACTACTTGAACGATATGTGCGCTTGCGTTATACGCGTGTGTTTACGCCGGTCAGCAATATGGGTCAAACCCAAATGCCAAGGCCCAATAAAGGAATCACCCTATTTGCCATAAAATTAATTTCGGCCCATTAGGCCCAATTAAATATTTAAAGGGGCATTTATTATATTTGGACTTAACGGAATGGTTTTAGGCCCAATTTGGATCTAATCCAATTGTCCTAAACCAACTTGGCCCAACTAAGCCCATTAGGCCCAAATATAATAATTTTAGCCCAATTCCAAATTGAAGCCTAATTAATTAAATTCCAATATTCCAAATATCACAATTTATTTAATTAAAGTGTATAGCCATAATTAATTAGTTAAATTAACATTTCCAAAACACCAATTTAATTAATTAATCATGCTTTATCATATTCAATACATGTCCAACACAATTGAAGCAAAATCAAGTCATAACATGCTTCTCTATCTCAAGGAATTTTGGGCATTTTATATCCGATTTTGATTTCAATCCAATTAAATCACAAATCAATATATTCATGCATTTTAAACACATCGAATGGTCTAAAAATCAAAAAATCACCATGAGCTACAAGGGTCATACATTTGGCCATGCTATCCAATTTGGGGAAAAATTATCTAATCAATTTTTCTCAAAATTAATCATTTATAACTCTAAGTTATCATAATCTAAGCATACTCAAACAATCAATTTGACGAAATCATGCTCCAAGCAAAAATACCCAAATTCAAGTTCATGAACCATAATCCATTTCATGCTTAATTTGGCTCTGATACCATTGTTGGGTTCTCTAAGAACATGCCTAGGATCAATTAAGCATAAAACATGTGAATACTTAAAGTAAGATTGCGGAAAAATACTTACAACGATCGGTTATATGGATGCGTAGACAACAAAAATTTGCTCCTTTGAGAATTGCTCCAAGCTCTCCTTTGATTTGTATGGTTGAGCTCCAAGCTTTGAATCATGAATTCCAAACTCAATGGAAATGTTTCCCTAACACATTTGTTGACTCTTTAAGTGCTAGCTAAGGAAGAAAATTACAACAAAAATCTTCCATTTGTTCTTTGTTGTTCTCGGCAAAATGAGAATTGAGAGAGGGAGAGAGGCTTTCACGGTGAAGAGAAGAAAAAGAGAGTGAAGTGTTTTTGATTTTCAAAAATCAAAGACATATACCAAATCCAAGTTAGCAAAATGTCACTCACCTTTTCATAATTAAAATATGAAAGTGCGTAAATCAAGCCATCACCAACTAACAACTTCCATCAAATAAAGTGATGAGATTGACTTGAATGTGACTTGATGTGGGCCCCACTTTAATTCAAAATCTGAGTGGGCCCGCAAACACATTCCGGGCTCAGGTTTGTTAATTCCGAATTAACGAATTTTCCGTTGCGACTTAATTAAATCAAATTTAATTAAATAATAATACCTTGCACAATTATTACGAAAGTCGCTCACGAATTAATTCTAAATTAATTCATTCGCCTGAATTAAAATCCAATTTTAATTCCGATATGAAATCCAATTTCATTTAATATATCGAATATATTATTTTATCAATTAATTCTAAATTAATTTTTCTCTCTCTTCTATTTGAATTTTATCCCAGATAAATTCTTTCCGCAATTAATCCTAGATTAATTCTCCCTCTCTCTCATAATTTATCCCAGATTAATTCTGTTCGAGTCATACGTCATTGGTGAATCTTCGGGAAGCGACCCATGAAATCGCTGGATATGTTGGCAATAAATTTGGTCGTCGGACTATCCGAATACGTGCGTACCCGGTACCACGTTTTTACCAATTTACAAGACATGGTTGGCTTCTAGCAAAGCACTGTGCCTACCCAATTCTCCAGAAATATTCTTTAAGGAATATATAATCTTTGTCAGGCATAGTATACGTAGTATTGCGTATTGCGATCCAGTATCAGATGTCACATGCTAGGCCTGGGGCTGGAATATTGTCTGCCCCGTACGAAGCATATATCGGATCACTAGCAACTAGTCTCTTAAATCGGATAATCATGAACTTGTCATATTATCACGATAGTTGTAACATAATAGAGTACCAATTCTGTATCCATGTGTGATCATCATCTCCATATGACTTAAGTGATACTTCCATCTTGACATCACACCCAATACACTACGATTCTCAATAAACCCAGAAGAGTCGTACACAGAACCTGTTAAAGCCCTGGACGACTAAAACCAAAGCGTACTGATTATCGCAAGTATTAGCGATGCAAGTCTCAGGTTAAGACCAAATACGCCTACCCTGATGCAGATTCCTATAGACACATAGTCATACTACCAATGGGATTCCGATGGGTCTATCCAAAGTGAAGCTGTTCCCGTACCATCGGTAAACAGAACCTCCTATTACACTTGCATGAGTATCTAATACCCAAATATATAAGAACTATGTCGTTACGCTTCCATAACGCGCACAAGTGTAATACTAGCATATTCCGCATTATTGATGTCCAGTCTCGATAACACTACGACTAGGGATATTTAATGATTAAACCTTTGGTGGATTGGTATTGTCTCATATCTTATAATCCGAAACTAATCATAAGGACTTTTATCATTTATATATTCAAGTAATCTAATTACAAAATGATAAAATAGCAATTTCCATTGTCACATAGTTAATTTGTACAAAAACCACAATGTCTTTTATAAATAGTGACGCTATAAGTCATAATTGTCCAACACTATTTTCACTGCCCAAAGCAATTCCAACACTCCCATACTATAACCTTCACACAAGTACTTCTTATTACACTCAAAACAAGCCATTATCTAGTATCATCAATTTATAAAGTGTACTCCCTCAACATGCTAAGAATTCGGCCCTCATACCCATTTTACAGATTGACATTATTCCAACCCAGACTTAAGCCTAATTCACTATAAACAACATCGTAAATATATATTTAGGCTTAAATTTTCTCAATCTTCTCAAACAACAAATTCCCAATTTCGTAGGGTTCCTAAGTGTGAGGATGCAAGTGCAAAATGGATGCTCATTTTCATAAATGAGAAGAAGAGAGAAGGAGAAGAAGCTTACTTGACCAAGAAAAGCTTGAAAATTCATCACCATTCCTTCAATATTACCATGAGAGTGGAGAAAATTTTGGAGAGCTTCCTAAAACCAAGCTCACGTATTTGGCTCTTAAGAGAGATGAGTAAATAGTGTCTTATTTATAGGCAAAGTACTGATTTTTTTAATGATTAATTGGAAAAAAATCAAAAGTTTTGAGAAATCTCTAGAATAATCCTCAGATACTATTCATCTGAATTTTTAAGTTGTGTTTTCACCCTGTTCGGTTCCAAATTTAAGAAATCAATCAACACAAAGGTTATAGGTCTTGGTCTTAGCTTTCTGATGATATATAATACATACAAATTAGAGATCATATGAAAACGGTATGGCCTAAATACTAAGGGCTATTCGGAGTGGTACGGAAAATGATTTTTGTATCGGATCTGTAAAGAATTCATCGAATGTTCAAAGCTAAATCACGAGTACATACATGCTCGAGCATGATTTATTTCATGCATTATACCACTTGTAACATCGTAGTCGTCGGAATTACCGGGATGTTACATATTGTACTGTGATAATAGTAGAGCCATTGCGCAGGCTAAGGAGCCGAGGGTGCATTCAAACTCTAAACACGTGGAAGGGAAATCCAGCGTAATTAGAGAGATTTTTGAACGAAAAGACATAGTGGTCTTGAAGTTTCAATAACTAGACAACATAGAAGACCCGCTTACAAAGGCCTTACTTCCAAAGTTATTCGATAAACATGTGGAGGAGATGAGACTGCAGTACCATCCAGATTGGCACTAAGCAAGTGGGAGTTTGTTGGAGTTTGTGCTTGGAGTGCCAATTCGAATAATGTATTGTAAATTTTATTATTTATTAATAAAAATAACTATATTTTCATTTCATACCTTATTAATGGTATTATCATTATGAATATTAGATTGATGTATAAATATACTAAGAATGACATTGACCTTAGAATAGTCTTGTAGTAATACTAGACATTAGGTGGTCTGACATTGGAATAAGTACTACTATTGTAAACTATTCTTAAAGAAAATATTCACAGTCGTTGGTTTTGGAATACGGTCGAATTCTTATAACTTAGAAGACTAGCATATGTCGTATATTGGAATTGGAGTTCCAATGATTAAACCCGATATACCATGAGCTTTAGAAGCTCGTATAGACATGTGCGTATTGGTTGGACCGAATACTGAAAGACTCACTAGTGATTCATAATAGTTGGAAGTACACACCACCGTCAATAGGAATCTCCTCGAGTCGAGTAGCATATGTGATACTTTGACTATAGGCTAGCATTGATTTAGTATGAGATCCTCCACACTTTGATGCCATGTATGTCGGAAACTTTTCATGGTCCGACCTCTAGATGTTCGTTGGGTGTGGACCGATGCACTCGTTAATTAAGTATGAATCAAGATAGAATTCGTCGCCCGTATGTGTACCATAAGGGGTTTAGATATCCATGTGAGTAAGTCACGATTCTTAAACTTTGTCCAAAGTCGATCACCTAGGGTGGATCACATCAGTTGTAAAGAATCGTGGACACATCGACATGAGCTGTACGCCATAAAAACTTGACGGTGTATTCTATGTTTCCTAAGAACAACTCAGATAGCCTCCGACGGAGGGATTGTTAAACATATGTTATCACCTCGACTTGTATAGTTCAGAAAGGTTGTTCATTTTTTTTGCGAATTTGAAGGTGGCTGAATTGCGTACATATTAGCTAGACTTATATGACGAACGTGTCGGAACTTAGAGAGTCCCAATATGAAGTGTATGTAAGTGTTTCTAGAACATGCCAAGATCGTCTAAGAGTGATTTTTGTGTGAATTAATCAAGAAAGTTTGTGGAATAACTTACATAGATCGGATGAGTTTCAAAACTTTTCATGTATTTCGGTGGAAGCTCCAAGCATTCTTGAGTGTTTCCAACACTTGGGTGAGTTTCCCTATCACATTAATTAACTCATTGATGTGCTAGCAAGAACAAATGAAAGAAAAATTGCTCTCCAAGATAGACAATGGTGTTCAGCATTTGAGTGAGAGAGAAGAGGAATAGTGTATTTTGATTTCTAAAATCATCTCTTAAAATTGATTGCAAAGTTGGTATATGTCTTTTAAAAATAAAGACAGAGAGTGTTGCAATTGGTTGGAGTGAATTAAAAGCAATCCAATACTTTATTCACAACCAACTACCAAATTCCATCAAGTGTCAAACACTTTGATGTAAGTTGGTGGGCCCCACTTCAAATTCCAAATTTAAGTCGGACAATCCAACACGCAGCTTCACTCGGGCCCGGGTTCGTTTAATTCCGAATTAAGCGAATTACCGTTGCAACTTAATTAAATCCAATTTAATTAAATGATAATGCCTCGCAATATTATTATGTAAGTCGCTTACGAATAAATTCTAAATTAATTCGTTCGCTAGAATTAAAATCTAATTTTAATTCCGCTTTGAAATCCGATTTCATTTAATATATCTAATATATTATTTTAGCCCAATTTAAATAAATTAAATAGTAAAATCTAATTTCACTATTAAATTTACTTTACCGATTAATTCTAAATTAATCGCGTTCTCTCTTCTCGATGAATTTAATCCCAAATAAATTCTAGCCGCAATTAATCCCAGATTAATTCTTTCTCTTTTAATTAATCCCAGATTAATTTATTGCCGTAATTAATCCTGGATTAATTTTCTCTCTCATAATTAATCCCAGATTAATTTTCTGTTCGAGTCAAATCTCAACTGTGAATCTTCGGGAAGCGATCCAAGAGATCCCTGGATATGTTGGCAGTAAATATGGTCATCGGACTATCCGAATACGTGCGAACCCGGTACCACGTTCTCACCGATTTACAAGACATGGTTGGCTTCTAGCAAAACACCATCCCTACCAAATTGTCCAAAAATATTCTTTAAAGGAATATGTAATCTTTGTCAGACGTAGTATACGTAGTATTGCGTATTACGATCCAGTATCAGATGTCACATGCAAGGCCTAGGGATGAAATTGTGTCTACCCCGTACGAAGCATATATCAGAACACTAGCAACTAGTCTCTATAATCGGATAATCATGACCTTGTCATATTATCCCGATAGCTGCAGCATACAAGAGTACCAGTTCCGTATCCTGCGTGATCATCATCTCCATATGACTAAAGTGATACTTCCATCTTGACATCACACCTAATACACTTCGATTCTCATTATACCCAGAAGAGGCGTACGCAGAACCTGTTAAAGCCCCGGACGACCAAAACCAAAGTATACTGATTGTCTCAAGTATTAGCGATGCAAGTCTCATGTAAAGACCAAATACACTACCATGATTCGGATTCCCATAGACACATAGTCATACTACCAATGGGATTCCGAAGGGTCTATCCAGAGCGAAGCTATTTCCGTACCATCGGCAAACAGAACCTCCTATGACACTTGCATAAGTATCCAATACTTAGATATATGAGAACTATGTCGTTAAGCTTCCATAACGCGCACAAGTGTAATACTAGCCTATTCGGCATTATCGATGTCCATTCTCGATAATACTACGACTATGGATATTTAATAATTAAACCTTACGTGGATTAATATTGTCTCATATCTTACTAATGCGGTACTAATCATATGTACTTTTATCATTTATATATCCAGGTAATCCAATTACAAATTATAAAAGAGCAATTTCATTTGTCACATAGTTAATTTGTACAACAACGCCATGTTCTGTACAAATAGTGATGCTATAGGTCATAATTGTCCAACAATCTCCCATTTGGCCTATAGCCAATCACTCAAGTTTCTAGTATCACTTCCAAACTTAGTTGGTATACATGGAATCCATTTCAGACTTCATGGCACTTTGCCATAAAAGGAGTCGATACTTTGTATCACTTCCTCATACGTAGTCGGTTGGTCTTCCTCAATAAGATTGATATCTACATGAGGTGAGATCAAAAACCCATACCTCCCAGGTTGTTTTCTGACTCTCTCTGACCTACGCGATTCTTGTGTATTCGAAGATTATTGGTACAGTTTCATCCCAGATGAACTGTTGGTGTTCCGTGAGGACTCGGTGCCTGGAACAATATTACTATGATTTTCATCGAGTTTTACTTTCCTCCCACTTACCACTGCATATAGGAATTCCTCTTAGGAAAGCCGCATGGAGAGCAATAATTACATTGTTCTCTTGTAAGTTGTATAAATACTATACTTTGGTTTCCATAGGACAACCTACAAATAGGCACTTATCCGATTTGGGTTCTAGTTTGGTACCATCCAAACATTTAGCGTATGTCAAACATTCCCAAATCTTCAAGAATGAGAAACCCGGTTTCTTTCCTGTTCATATCTAATATGAAGTTTGTCTAACAAATTTTCATGGAACCTTATTCAAAATAAGTATTGCACTGTTTAATGTGTATCCTCAGAAGGAAATTGGTAGCTCAGAGTTACACATCATTAACCTTACCATGTCCAACAAAGTTTAGTTTCTCTGTTTAGACACACCGTTAAATTGAGGTGTCCCGGGAGGAGTCCACTGTGAAAGAATACTATACTCTTCCAAGTAATCTTGAAACTCATATGTTTAAGTATTTTACATTATGGTCCGACCGTAATGTTTTTAATACTTTTATCGGTCTGTTTTCTTACTTTGTGTCGAAACCCTTTGAATTACTCGAAAGTTTCTGACTTGTGTTTCATAAGATACATATAACTGTAACACGATGCCACATCCGTAAAGGTTACGAAGTATTCAAATCCACCTCTAGCCTAGCTAGACATGGGCCCACTTACGTCACTATGAACGAGGGCTAACAGATCAGTGGCAATTGCACTTTTACCAAGTAAAAGGTGTTTTAGGCACTTTGCCTAATAAACTAGATTCGTAGACTTCATTTGAATTAGAATCAAATCCGTCCTAGTATCCATTCTTCGAAAGTGTGGATATACGAGTCTTGTTAATGTGTCCCAGACAACAATTCCACTTATAAGTCTCAACATATTTATTCAGTTTGAGCTTTTGTTTGTCATATTATATGTTTGAGATTCATTTATATTCTAAATATAAATATTGTTATTCACATCTAATGTGCTTATCTCAATATCATCTTTATAAACAAAACACTTAGTGTTATAGAATATAAAGGTATACCCGCAACGGGTTAAACTAGATACAGAGATAATGTTCTTAGTCAAACTAGATACATTATAACAGTCTCCTAATTTAAGTACATGCCCAAAGGGCAGTTCCAAAACTTAGGTTTCTATGGCCAAAACAACGACTCATATCCTGTTTCCGACTCATAGGTCGATCTCATATGAAGTCAGTATCCTGCTCATCAGCAGATCCCGCACATCAGTACATAATTATGTTCCACATCCAGTATCAAAAATCTAATTTTTTTTAAACTAGTAGTGGTCATGTTTATAACAAACATTCTTGAAGTCGGAGCCTTGCCTGCCTTCACTTCCTTCATGTATGCTTTGTCCATACGGAAGTCACGCATCCAGTGACCTCGTTTGCCATAGTTTAGGCAGACATCTTGGGATATGTCATTTTTCTTACCAAAAGACAGTGATGATTTTGCCTTTGCCCCCTTATAGAAGCTCTGGCTCTGCCTCCTTGAGCATAGCCATCAACTCTCCAAGAGTTTTCTATTGGTTCTTAATGAACCTGCCCCAGCTTTCGGGCAGAGACTGTAAGATCAAATCTTTGGAAGTCTCGGCCTTGTAGGTAATGCCCAGCTAACCTAGCTGTTCGATGTCAGCAATCATCTGCAGCACCTAGTGTTCAACAGACGTACCTTCTAACATACGCGAGTGAAAGAGCTTCTTTTGCAATTCATACTTCTAAGATCTAAGGTTAGATCTATCAAGATCCTTTAATTTCAACATCATGGTATAAGGATCTAATCCTTAGTTCTGACGACAGAATTAAAGAGTCATTGCGGCAAGCATAACGGATTGAGCACTAAAGTTATCATCTCCATGAGTCTTCCAAAGCTCATGCTCCATTATTTGCTCAACTCCGGGCTCAGGCCCGAGATGTCAATCTGTCAAATAAAGTAACTTCTCGGCTCCTAGGACTATCCTGAGGTTCTATTCCTAATCTGAAAACTGAAGCCGCTTAAAGACATTTTCACCCAGGATTATGTTTTAAACGTTAATCTTTCAGTTATCTTGATTCCAATAGTCCAACTATCCAATCAACGATTTCAGGTACAATCGAATATAATGATTTCTATAGTCTAACTATATAATCAACTATTATTGATTGGTTACATTCAAATGTATTGATTACTATAATCCAATTATATAACCAACTACAAATGAAGTAGTTTGAATACAGTCCAACTGTTCAATTAAAATAACAATTGAATATTAGTCCAACTAATATATTTATTAATTATCAATGACGAAAAATGAACTGAGCGCGTATTGGCAAGTATTTAAACGAAATTGCAAATTTAATACTTGCCTCCCACTATTTTTCGGCGAGCCTCTAACCCTCTATGGAGTACTCGGGAAACCTAGTTTCCTAGTGGGCTAGGATCTAGTTAAATAACACACAACCTTGACTTTGGCCAACAAGTTGTATGAAAATTAACTAGGTAGATCTCTAAGATCAATTGGATCCCATCCAATTCCTAGATCCAGTAGGTGGACCTCCAACTCCGAAACATATATCCAATATATGCCAATATATCCAATATATTGGCTAACCTTTTCCTCTGAATCAACTAAGCATTGGCTTTTGCTCAACAAGCTTAATGAAACCAGTTAAGCGTGACCCATTGACAATGGGAAAACTTTGTAATCGAGGCCGATGAACAAGAAGTGACCTTGACTTTGGCCAACAAATCACAACTTGCCCAAGGCATACGATATGGAACAAAGCCTTCATGATTCAAACACATCCGTAATGGACAAAGGTCTTGACTTTGGCCAACAAACCAATTCCAATCTTGGATATTGAGAGAGAATCACTCAAAGGAAGGAAAAACGCTTAATATGAAATGATGGTTTTTGTCGCGATTTGGAAACCAATTTATTATCTTTAATTAGGTCTCATCATACACCCTTAAGATGCATTCTAAAAGCATAATAAGGCACGATAAAATTAATAATGATATTCGGATGGATATACAACATATTGTTCGTAGAAAAAATCTCTCATTTTCCTCTCTCCCGCTAGCACTATTCACACTTCTACCCAATTACATAATACTTCTAAAGGAACCTCATTTACATTGAGGGGAATTTGTGAGAAGAGAAATACAATGAGAAAAAAGGTAATAGGCTGGACACACATGTCCAATTTAATAAATTCTAAATTTATTACAATAATTTCCAAATTTGCCCTCACCCTTCTAATATCCATCTGATATACATTATTCATATATACATCCAAGTATTCACACAAAGCATGTTATTCAATCAATCTAATCCAATTAATTAATCTTTGAATTAATCACCATCCAATGTTCAAACAACGATTTGATTTGCTCGAGTCCAACTCGTTTAAGAATAAATACTCAAAGTACGTATTCTTGAATTATATCGAACTACAATTTCAAATCTAATTTAAATTATATTCAATACTAATTCATATTTAATTCCAAATTAAATAATTACACTTATAATAGTGCCTTTTAGACTTGGATTCCAAATCCAATCTTTATAGGTCTGAAAGGCCCAATTCATATCCAATACTATTCATACAAAGTCTAATGGGCTTTTAATTAATTCTTTAGGCATGGGCTGTTGGAAAATTATGACCCATAGCGTCACTATTTGTACAGATCATGGTGTTTTTGTACAAATTAACTATGTGACAAAGAAGATTGCACTCTTATCATTTGGGATTAGATCACCAAGATATATAAATGATAGGTGGTCCTTTTGATTTGTTCCTGGATTGAGAATGATATGAGACAGTATCAGTCCACGAAGGATAAATCATTAAATATCCCTAGTCAGAATATTATCGAGATTGGACATCGATAAATGCATAAAAGACTAGTATTACACTTGTGCGCGTTGTGAGGGCACAAACGATATAGTTCTCATATATTTGGGTATAGGATACTCATGCAAGTGTAATAGGAGGTTGTGTTTTACCGATGGTACGGGAAACAGCTTCGCTCTGGATAGACCCCCTCGGAATTCCATTGGTAGTATGACTATCTGTCTATGGAAGTCCGAAATCAGGGTAGGTGTATTTGGTCTTAACCTAAGACTTGCACCGCTAATGCTTGCGACAATCAATATACTTTGGTTTTGGTCGTCCAGGGCTTTAACAGGTTCTGTGTACGCCTCTGTAGGGTATATTGAGAATCGTAGTATGTCGGGTGTGATCTTAAGACGGAAGTGTCACTCCAGTCATATGGAGATGATGATCGCGTAGGGATACAGAACTGGTTCTCTAAAGGGTTGCAACCATCGGGATAATATGACTTGGTCATGATTATCCGATAATAAAGAGACTAGTTTCTCGTAATCCGATATATGCTTTGTACGAGGCAGACACTGTACCAGCCCCAGGCCTTGCATGTGATCATCTGATACTGGATCGAAATACGCAATACTACGTATACTACGCTTGATATAGATCTTATATTCCTGTAAGGATGTTTCTGGAGAATTGGGAAGGCATGGCGCTTTGCTAGAAGCCAACCTTGTCTTGTAAATCGGTACAAACGTAATACTAGGTACTTACGTGTTCGGATACTCCGACGACCGAATTTACTGCCAACATATCAGGGGATCTCATGGGTCGCTTCCCGAAGATTCACCGATGACGTATGACTCACACTTTATTAATCTGGGATTAATTAATGATGAGAGAGAAAATTAATCTGGGATTAATTGCAGAGATATTTTATCTGGGATAAAATATCAATAAAAGAGAGATAACGATTAATTTGGAATTAATCGATAAATTAATATATTCGATATATTAAACAAAATTTGATTTCGATGCGGAATTACAATTAGATTTTAATTCGGGCGAACGAGTTAATTTAGAATTAATTCGTTAGCGACATGAATAGTGATTTCGCTAGGCATAATCATTTAATTACGTCGCAACGGAAAATTCGTTAATTTGGAATTAGCGAACCCGAGCCCGGGATTGTTTGCGAGCACATTCGCATTTCGAATTCTAGTGCGGAACGCAAGTCAAATCAAGCGTCAAATCGCTAGTCGCATCTAGCGTCACATCATTCGTCAATCAAGTGATGGAAGTCTTTCACTTTGAGTGATTGACACCACTCACTATTCATGATTGATGGGAGTTGATGTTGGTTGTTGGCAAACTTTAATGCCATTTGATTTTTTGGAAAAAGAAAATGGTAAATCATTTTTGATTAATTAAAGTGTGTATTAGATACACATTTCCAACCAACACACACATCTCTCCTCTCTTTTCTCTCTTCTCTCACACGCCCATTTGGGCATTTTTCTTCTGTTTTTTTGCTGGGCAAAACCGACAGTGAAGGGAAGCAAAGTGTGGTGATTTTGTGGCAAAATCATCAAGAGCTAGCACTCCGAGAGACATACGAAGGTGATAGGGAAGTCCACCCATGAGCATGGAAGTTTATCACAAAGCTTGGAGCTTGGAGGAGGACCAAAATGCCGAATTTGAGGACTGCATTTTCAGCCACTGCCGAGAGCTTGGAGGAGGCAGAAATCGATTTTATTATCCACCGCGTCACTCAACCGATCGATGTAAGTATTCCGTAATTTCCTCGATTTGTATTCGCACATGTTTTATACTTTTATATTCGATCATCGGGACCGTAGAACTCCAACATGGGCTTATGCAATTATGGGTCAAACCCAATATGCCAAGGCCCAATTAAGAATCACCATATGCCAAAAATCAATTTAGGCCCATTAGGCCCAATTAAAATATTAAAGGCCCAATTATCATATTTGGACTTTATGGAAATGGTTTTAGGCCCAATTGGATCCAACCAATTATCCTAAACCAAACTTGGCCCAACCAAGCCCATTAAGCCCAAATACAATAAATTAAATTAACTCATTATTCCAAATTACAAATTAATTCAATTCAAGTGTAATTACCATAATTAATTAATTAATCTAATGCTTCCAAAACACTAATTAATTCAATTAATCATGCTCTACATTTCCAATTCATGTCTAACACAAATTGAAGCAAAATCAATCTTATAACATGCTTCATGGCTCACGACAAAGGCATACAAAAATCATTCAATTTGATTTTAATCTAATTAAATCAACATTCAATATTTCTATCATGCTATTTAACACATCCAATTGTCAAATTTCCAAAATTCCACCATGAGTCATCTAGGGCATGCTTTCGGCCAAGGGTATATTTTGGGGAAAATTAATCTATAAAATTTTCACAATTCCAACAATGCACAAATCCAATTGAACATCATATAAACATATCCCAACCAAAAATTTAGGTAAATCAAGCTCCAAGCCAAAAATCCCAAATTCAAAGTCAAGAACCCTAGATTTTCAAATCAAACTTAGGAGGCTCTGAAACCATTGTAAGTGTTCCTAGAACATGCCAAAATCGTCTAAGAGTGATTTGTGTGTGAATTAATCAAGATAGTTTGCGGAATAACTTACATAAATCGGATGAGTTTCAAAACTTTTCATGTATTTCGGTGGAAGCTCCAAGAATTCTTGAGTGTTTCCAACAATTGGGTGAGTTTCCCTATCACCTTGATTCACTCCTTGATGTGCTAGCAAGGACAAATGAAAGAAAAATTGCTCTCTAAGAAAGACAATGGTGTTCGACATTTGAGTGAGAGAGAAGAGGAATAGTGCATTTTGATTTCTAAAATCATCTCTTAAAATTGATTGCAAAGTTGGTATATGTCTTTTAAAATTAAAAACAAAGAGTGTTGGAATTGGTTGGACTGAATTAAAAGCAATCCAATACTTTATTCACAACCAACTACCAAATTCCATCAAGTGTCAAACACTTTGATGTAAGTTGGTGGGCCCCACTTCAAATTCCAATATTTGGGTAGGACAATCCAACAGGCAACTTCGCTCGGGACCGGGTTTGCTTAATTCTGAATTAAGCGAATTACCGTTGTGACTTAATTAAATCCAATTTCATTAAATAATAATGCCTCGCAATATTATTATGTAAGTCGCTTACGAATTAATTCTAAATTAATTCGTTAGCTTGAATTAAATTTAATTTTAATTCCAGTTTGAAATCTGATTTCATTTAATATATCTAATATAATATTTTAGCCCAATTTAAATAAATTAAATAGTAAAATCTAATTTCACTATTAAATTGACTTTACCGATTAATTCTAAATTAATTGCGTTCTCTCTTCTTGACGAATTTAATCCCAGATAAATTCTAGACGCAATTAATACAAGATTATTTCTTTCTCTTTTAATTAATCCCTAATTTATTGCCGTAATTAATCCCATATTAATTTTCTCTCTCATAATTAATCCCAGATTAATTTTCTGTTCGAGTCAAATCTCAACGGTGAATCTTCGGGAAGTGACCCAAGAGATCCCTGGATATGTTGGCAGTAAATACGGTCATCAGACTATCCGAATACGTGCGTACCTGGTACCACGTTCTCACCGATTTACAAGACATGGTTGGCTTCTAGCAAAACAGCATCCCTACCAAATTCTCCAGAAATATTCTTTAAAGGAATAAGTAATCTTTGTCAGACGTAGTATACGTAGTATTCCATACTACGATCCAGTATCAGATGTCACATGCAAAGCATAGGGCTGGAATTGTGTCTGCCCCATACGAAGCATATATCGGATCACTAGCAACTAGTCTTTATAATCGGATAATCATGACCTTGTCATATTATCCCGATAGCTGCAGCATACAAGAGTACCAGTTCCGTAACCTGCGTGATCATCATCTCCATATGACTGAAGTGATGCTTCCATCTTGACATCACACCCAATACACTACGGTTCTCAATATATCCAGAAGAGGCGTACACAGAACCTGTTAAGGCTCCGGATGACCAAAACCAAAGTATACTGATTATCGCAAGTATTAGTGATGCAAGTCTCAGGTTAAGACCAAATACACCTACCCTGATTCGGATTCCCATAGAAACATAGTCATACTACCAATGGGATTTTGAGGGGTCTATCCAGAACGAAGCTGTTTCCGTACCATTGGCAAACAGAACCTCCTATCACAGTTGCATAAGTTACAATACTTAAATATATGAGAACTATGTCGTTAAGCTTCCATAACGCGCACAAGTGTAATACTAGCCTATTCCACATTATCGATGTCTAGTCTCAATAATACTACGACTATGGATATTTAATGATTAAACCTTACGTGGATTAATATTGTCTCGTATCTTATTAATCTGGTACTAATCATATAGACTTTTATCATTTATATATCCAGGTAATCCAATTACAAATGATAAAATAGCAACTTCTTTTGTCACATAGTTAATTTGTACAACAACGCCATGTTCTGTACAAATAGTGATGTTATGGGTCATAATTGTCCAACAGTGTACTCGTTGAGCACTTAGGTAGCCGATTATTTTTGAAAAAATATAATATTTGATATTATAATTATCAACTAAGATAATCAGGTGTTATTGGATAACATTGATTATATACTTTGATCTAATTGGATTAATTCAACATTTACACAAGGGTTTTGTCGTAATTTCATAATTATCTCTACCATTTGAGGATATTATGGCAATTTCAAGTTTGTAGTTATAGGTATTTTTGGCTTCATTTAATTGGATTAAATCAAAGTGGCAAACATTGAACTAATCCATTTCCTAATCTTTGTTTTGATTTAATTAGAATAAATCAAAGTAGTAGACAAAGGTGATTAGTCACACCTAATTATATATATTTGGAAAAATTAGATTAAACCCACATAAAAGTTTATTAGAATATTTATTAATTAAAAATTGCATAAGTTTTACTATAAATAGCAAGCTTTAGAAATGTTTCAATTAAGCTTGAGAAAGCTAAATACAAGCAATTCTTGGAGAAATTAGCCTAAGTTAGAGAAGTGTTTAGAGAAGCTTTGTGAGGTTTCTACAACATTTCATCTAGAAGAAATCAAGATTGGATCTTGGAGTGAAGATTGCTAGCATTGGAATCAATATTGGATCTTGGATTCAAGCTTGCAAGCTTTGGACATTCTCTAACCATTTCAACAAAGAGAAGAAGATTGGATCTTTGCATCAAGCTTACTAGGTAAGTTTTAACTTCTCTTAAGTTATGTTCTTCATTAGTGAGTTTTTCATTAGTGAGATAAATTTTGTATTGGATGCATGATTACATAGCTTAAAGTTGAAATAAGGCTAATAAATTATGTTAGAATACTTTGGAAATATAAACACAATATGCTTGTTAATAACGTCAAAGATGTTCATGTTGGACATGGAACAATTAATAAGAGTTTGGAACTCTAGATTAAAGCTTATAATTATGGCTACCATTCTAGAATCACTTGACTACCTTTGGGTGAACTAGAATTGTTCATGAGATATTTCATAGTGGGATTCTAAATTGGTTTGTGTTTTGATTCAAACAAATACATATATGTATTTAGAATATATATATGTTAATTATATAACATGTGTTGTGGTTGGTTTTGATGTTAAAATTGGTTTTAAGGTGTATTGAAATAATATGAAAAAATTAGAAGTGTTTAGGATTGATTTGAAGGTATAAATTGCTCACTGTTTAGAGAACCGTCGCGATACTGACCTTCCAGTGTCGCGACACTGAGCATCAAACCTAAAAGCGTCGTGACTCCCACTCTTCCACTTCGCGACATCAAGATGTTCAGCTCTCGTAGTTGCTCTCGCAATTTGGAGCGTCTCGACTCCCCACACTCCGCGTCGCGACTCCGAGGGCTGATGAACACTAAAACTTTATTTTCTCTGTTCCGAAGTTTCCGGACTCCAATTTTGTCCCTGTTGTTTCCTACGTACTCTTATCAGAATGTAGTTTTCATTAAAATATTTTAAAATATACATATCCCTGATATCTTTGGGTTTGACCCACTTCTACTACGTGAGGTACCGATCCGACCCTAGGGGTCCCACAACTGCCCGAACAACTTATACATGCTTAAATGACCTTTCAAAACTTGTCATATTAAAATATCAGCCATATCTCAAACATAAAACACGTCATTATAATCATACATTAAATTCACAAATGGCACACATACTCCGATATGGAGTTCAACTACATATATCAATGTCTATACTCTTAAAAGTACAACTACATGCTACTGCATCAAGTTTTGGTTCCCAAAACTTGTATTCTCTTTGCTATGTCGTCAGGGTCATCAAGCGCATTTATATAAACTCATCATCTAAACCTGGTAGTGAAGTTTTGATTTCCACCCATTACCCATGAAACTCATTTATTACTATAACTATTAAAAGTCACATTGATACATACACACACATATACATATATGTACACACACAAAAACATTTACTTATAACTAGTTTGTCCTATTACAATGTTTACTCAAGGCAAGTCTATATAGATGTACTTACCTAGGGTCCCCTACTAGTCTTTCCCTTTCTCCATCTCTAACACAAAACATAAAAGGTTAGAATCGTCATATCGAAAAAACTAACTTAATAACATAACTTCCCAGTCACCCAAGAGTATCCAAATCAAGTCCGTTTTTAACAATTTTAGTTTCAATACTCTTAACACTTCAAATATAACACATTCATGGCATTAGATTCAGTTTCTGGTAAAAAAATAGAAAATCTTCTGAAACGTTTTGTATTTTTCCTGTTCCATCCAAAATAAGTCCAGTACTCTTATTTCATCATTATATACCGTTATGATCAAACATTTTATCTTAAATCCTCATATTACGTGTTTTTAGAAAATCATCCGAAAAGGTTTTCGCTAATGTTAAAGAAGGATCATGAGCCTTCCGAAATTTTCCGAAATCATCTAAATTTCATCAAATCTGTTGGATTTTAATCAAGTCCACAAGATCACAAACATGCATAAAAAACCACATATGAACACATCAAAGGAGGTGGCGGAATCAACTCACATTGAATTCGGTTTTGATGGATGAAGAACAAGATGCGTTTTTAAGCTCCCTCCAAGCTCGGCAATGGCTTCTTCTTGCAATGGGCTGTGCGATTTTGCTCCTCCTTGAACCTCCAAGAATCGGCCATGCATGAACTCCATTAAAGCTCCAAGCTTTGAGATTCCATGCTCACAAATTCGTTTCCCTATCACCTAAGTATAACCCATGTGTGTGTGCTAGCACCATCCTTCTTCACTTGCTTCTCAAAATCGGTCTAACCAGAAAAATTGAGAAGAAATCGGCAAGAACCGTGAATGGAAGAGGAGAGAAAGATGAAGAGTTTTGGCTCCATTTTGTGTAAAAACGTGAATGCCAAAAACCAGAGAGAGGGTCACGTGAAATGACCAAAATTTGACCAAAACCGTGTACTGCACATGGTCCAAGAGAGAGAATGATTTTTATAATACATATATCTTTATTCCATTTACCAAGTAAATGAATAAAATATATATACAAAAGTCCTATCAACTTTCAAACAATCACTTTTCTATATTCACATCATGTCACTTTAATAAAGTGACAACATGTCATATCACATCACTCAAAGTGACAATTGATTTGACGATTGACGCGACTAGTGATTTGACGCTTGATGTGACTCGCGTGCCGCGCTCGAATTCGAAATGCGAATGCGCTCGCTCGCAATCACTCTCGGGCTCGGGTTCGCTAATTCCAAATTAACGAATTTTCCGTCGCTTCGTAATTAAGTGATTACGCCTAGCGAATTCACTATTCACGTCGCTAACGAATTAATTCTAAATTAATTCGTTCGCCCGAATAAAATCTAATTTTAATTCCGCATCGAAATCCAATTTCGATTAATATATCGAATATATTATTTTATCGATTAATTCCAAATTAATCGTTCTCTCTCTTTAATTAATATTTTATCCCAGATAAAATATCTCCGCAATTAATCCCAGATTAATTTTCTCTCTCATCGAATTAATCCCAGATTAATTCTATCTCTCTCTTCTAATTAATCCCAGATTAATCAAAGTGCGAGTAATACGTCATCGGTGAATCTTCAGGAAGCGACCCATGAGATCTCCGGATATGTTGGCAGTAAATACGATCGTCGGACTGTCCGAACACGTAAGTACCTCGTACTACGTTTATATCGATTTACAAGACAAGGTTGGCTTCTAGCAAAGCGCCATGCCTACCCAATTCTCCAGAAATATTCTTACAGGAATATATAGATCTGTATCAAGCGTAGAATACCGTAGTATTGTGTATATCGGCCCAGTATCGGATAATCACGTGCTAGGGCTGGGGCTGGATAAGTGTCTGCCCCGTCCGAAGCACATGTCGGATGTCTGGTAACATAGTCTCTATAATCGGATATACATGACCTGGTCACAATATCCCGATTGGTTGCGCAACACTCAAGAGCACTAGTACCGTATCCTGCGTGACATCAACTCCAATATGACTGAAGTGACACTTCCGTCTCGACATCACACCCAATACACTACGACTCCCTGATAAACCCAGAAGCGGTGTACCCAGAACCGGTTAAAGCCCTGTACCACCAAGACCAGAGTTTACCGATTATCGCAAGTATTAGCGATGCAAGTCTCAGGTTAAGACTATACACACCTACCTCGATTCGGCCTCCCATAGACACATAGTCATAATACCAATGGGATTCCGAGGGGTCTATCCAGAGCGAAGCTGTTTCCCGTACCATCGGTGAAACACGACCTCCTATTGCACTTGCATAAGTATCCAATACTTATATATATGAGAACTATGCCGTTGTGCCCTCACAACGCGCACAAGTGCAATACTAGCCTATTCCGCATTATCGATGTCCAGTCTCGATAATACTTCGGCTAGGGATATTTAATGATTAATCCTTCGGGGATTGATACTGTCTCATATCATCTCAATCCAGGAACTAATCATATGGACCTCTCTTCATTTATACATCTATGGTGATCTAATCACAAATGATGAGAGTGCAATTTCCTTGTCACATAGTTAATTTGTACAGCAACACTGTGATCTGTACAAATAGTGACGCTATGGGTCATATTATCCATCAATCTCCCACTTGGCACATAGCCAGTCACTCGAGTGTCTAACACTCGAACTATGTACAATTCGCTCAAATTGCTGAGGAAAGGTTTTCGTCAGCGGATTTGCTTAATTATCGTCTGACGCGATTTACACGATCATCACATCGCCACGATGTATGATCCGAACGAATCAGATGATATAGAAGTATATATCTGGATCGTCGATGAGACCTTTAATTCTTTAGCCTATGCTGATGCCTAGCTCAGCTGCTAACAGAACTATATCTAATCTAATTAGATTTATTATCGATCCAAATGGCTTCTATTGCTGCCTCAGCTGCAGCAATGATCCGCATTTGTTGTTAATTCGGCAACAGTTATCTTGCTCGGAATATTTCCAGCTCACTGCACCGATATTCAAACTGTATAGTACCGCAGTATTTACCGGTTTGGAAACTTGCAGCAGTGATCCCAGTCACTTCAAGTTCTCTATCTCCATAGTTTAAGACAACATCTTTAGTTCTCTCAGATACTAACAGATGTTCTTAATCTTCAATCCAGTGACTATCACTTGGATTGACCCGATTATGACTCCATATGCTCAAAGCGTATGAGACACCAATTCAAGTACATTTTAAATGTACAATTTCTCAGAGAGTGTTACCAACTCCAAATCTAGTCCAGTAGATCTTTATTCCTTGAATAAAGGTTGTTACTCCCAGAATTCTACGGAGAATTTCTTATGAAAGCCAAGCTTTCACCGAGTGTTTTATGGGAATTTCATTGTCAGTGCCCTCTCCCACTAACCTCCTTATATACACAAGAATTATTTCGTTTTGAGTCAAATCATAAACTATTTTGATTATTTCAAAACGTCAGTTCCAAGAACCTTATGCTTGCTTCAATCCAAACATATTGATATACATGGAGTCCATTTCGGACTCATGACACTTTGTCATAATAGGGAGTCGATACCTCGTATCACTTCCTTTGTTCTTGTGTATTCGAAGATTAATGGTATAGTTTCATCCTTGATGAACTATATATGTTCCATTAAGATTCAGTGCCTAGAATAGTATTACTACTCGATTTCATCGAGTTATACTATCCTCCCACTTACCACTTGCATATCGGTATTCCTCTTAGGAAAACCGCATGGAGAGCAACAATCTAATTGTTCTCTAGTGAGATGTATAAGTACTATACTTATGGTTTCCCATAGGATAACCTATATCGGCACTTATCCAATTTGGGTCCTTAGTTTGGTATCATCCAAACGTTATGCCTAGCATACCCAAATTGTCAGGAATGAGAAACCTCGTTTCTTTCCTGTTCATATCCTATACGATATCTGTCAAACAGATTTATATGGAACCTTATTCTAAATAAGTTTTGCACTGTTAGTACATATCTTATGGAAGGAAATGGTAGCTCAAAGCGACTCGTGATTAATCTTATTATGTCTAACAAAATTCGGTTAATCCTGTTCGGACACATCGTCTAACTGACGTGTCTCGGGAGGAGTCCTCATATGAAAGAATACCGTACTCTTTCATGTATGTTCGAAACTTACTGCTTAAGTATTTTCCATTACGGTTTTACCGTGGCGGAATAATACTATAGCCGATCTGTTTATGTATTTCGTGTCGAAACTTTAAAGTTTCTGATTTGTGTTCTTCAAAAGAAACACATAACCATAACGTGATGCCACATCCGTTAAGGTCACGCTGAAATATTCTGTTCACATCTAGCCTAGCTAGATATGGGCCCACTTACTTCACCATGAATAGGGCTAACAGATCGGTGGCACTAACACTATTACCAAGCAAATAGTATTTTAGGTACTTTACCTAATAAACTAGATTCGCAGACCTTATTTGAATAGTCAAATCAGTCCTAGTACCAACTCTTCAAAAGTGTGGATATACGAGTCTCGTTAAATTGTGTCCTAGACAACAATGCCACAAATAAGTCTCTATTGATCAAATCAATTTGAGCTATTTATTTGTCATTTTATATGTTTGAGATTTTATTTATATTCAAAATATAAATTCTGTTATTTACATCTAATGTATTTATCTCAGTATCATCTTTATATAATAAAACACTCAGTGTTCTATAATATAAAGGTTTTATCCGCAACGGATTAAACACTGATAAAGAGATAATGTCTCTAGTCAAACTAGTTACATTATAACAGTTCCTAATTCAAGTACATACCCGAAGGGTAGTTCCTAAACTTAGGTATCTACGGTCGAAACAGCGACTTTCGTCCCGTTTCCGATTCGCAGAGCAATCTCAGCTTGAAGTCAGTATCCTGCTCAAAGCAGATTCTGAATACATATATTTTATGTACCACACTAAGTATTTAAAATCTAATTTCAATACTAGCTGTGAACATAACTTAGACAAACATTTTTAAAGTTAGAGCCTCGCCCTTTCTTTAATTCCTTCGTGTCTTCCATATCCAAATGGTAGTCACTTTGGGATATGTCAATTATCCTTTTCAATATTTTAGGAACCTTAGGCCAAGCCTTGGGTTTTTAGAATATTGAAAGGAATGTGCACCTCGTGCTACATGCCCAATTGCAAACTTTGACTTTACATGAATAGTCAATTAATTCTCCAAGAATTATAAATTGCAATTTTAATACTTCTTAAATCCAAAATTAGATTTATGACAAGTATATTAAATTAAGCATTAAAGTCATCATCACAAATCTTCCAAAGATTTTATGCTCTACTTATCTTGCTTAATTTTGGGCTTAAGGTATAATGAGTTATTTTATCAATAAAGTAACTTATTATTTATTCCCAATTTGAAAGTTAAATTATTTAAAATATTTTAATCCTAGATTATATTTTAAATATCCAACTTTTCAACTTTATCTTGATTACAATAGTCCAACTATTTAATCAACGATTAGTGGTACTTTATATATTATAATGATTATAATAGTCCAACTATATAATCAAATATAATCCAAATTAATTAACCTCAATTACATTGATTACTATAATCCAATTATAAAATCAACTGTAAACTGAAATTAATTAATTCAATATATTGATTAATATAATCCAATTATATATAATCAAGTATAATACAGTCCAACTGTTTATTAAAACAACAATTTAAATATTAGTCTAACTAACATTTAATCTAATGACGAAATAATTTAAATGAGCGCATATGGCGAGTAATTGAACGATTATTGCAAATTCAATTCTTGCCTCCCACTATTTTTCGTCGAGCCTCTAACCCTCTGTCGAGTACTCGGGAAACCGTGTTTCCTAGTGGGCTAGGATCCCGTTAAATATCACACAATCTTGACTTTGGCCAACAAATTGTATGATAATTAACTAGGTAGATCTCGAAGATCAATTGGATCTCATCCAACTCCTAGATCCAGTAGGTGGACATCCAAGTCCCAAACATATATCTTATATATGCCTATACATCGAATGTATACCCTAACCTTTTTCCTCTGAATCAACTAGGCCTTGGCTTTGGCACAACAAACCTAGATCCCAGTCAAGCGCGGACCCATTGACATGGAAGCTTCGTAATCAATGTCAATGGACAAGAAGTGGTCTTGACTTTGGCCACAAACCACAACTTGGACACGACACCGATATGGAACAAAGCCTCGTGATTAAAACACATCTTTGATGGACAAGGGCTTGACTTTGGCCAACAACCCCTGCCAATCTCGGATCTTGAGTAAGAATCACTCAATGGAAGGAAAAACGCATGATATTTAACGAGGGTTTTTCTCGCGTGCAAATTGGCTACCAATTTAATTATCTTTGTTAAGGTCTCATCATCATACACCCTTAAGCATGCATTCTAAACACATAATAAAGCGAGTATGAAATAAAATAATAATGATATGCGGATGGATATTTTACATTGATCCTAGATCAAATCTCTCACTTTCTCTCTCCCGCTAGCACTTGTATTACTTCTACCCGTTACACTACACTTCTAAAGAAACCTCTTTTACATGGAGGGGAATAGGTGAGAAGAGAATACAAAGAAATAGGAGATAAGGCTGGACACGCAGGTCCAATTTAATAATCAAATTTTTACAATTTCCAAAATTTCCAAAATCGCCAACCCGACTAATATCCATCCGATATACATTATTCAAACATCACAACCATGTATTCATACAAGCATGTTATCAATCAATCAATCAAATTAATTAATCTTGATTATTAGTGATCATCCAATGTTCAAACAAAGATTTGATTTTTGTTCGAGTCAAACTCGTTTTGCGAAACACGTACTCAAAGTACAATTTCTACGAATTATTAAATTACATAATTAAATCCAATTTAATACGTATTTAATTCTAATTCATTATTTAATTCTAAATTAAATATTACACTTTTATTAACGAACCTTTACGACTTAAATTCCAAATTTAATCGCAACGGGTCTCAAAGCCCGTTTAACATCTAATGTTTTATTTAATTAAAGTCCAATGGGTTTTTAATTAATTTCTATAGGCGTGGACTTTTGGTCAACTCGGGTCAAACCGAACAACCCAAATCCAATCCGGGAGTTACCCCATAAGCCTTTAAATTAATTTTGGCCCATTAGGCCCAATTAAATAATTAAGGTTCATTAAGTCATAATTGGACCTTTTGGATTCGGTTTTGGGCCTAATTGGATCCAACCAATTTTGCCTAAACCCAACTTTGTTACAACAAACAAAGCCCAAAAGCCCAATTACAACCTAACAAGCCCAATTTCCAAAATCAAGCCCAAAATTAATTAACTTATAAAATTCCAAATTTCACAATTAATTAACCTAAGTGTATACATAATCAATTACCAATTAACATTTCTAAAACATCAATTAGCCTAATTAATCATGCACTTTAACAACCAAATAGTGTCCAACACAATTCAATCAAAATCAAACCCAATTAACATGCTATCAAGTCTCGGCAATTAGGGGTTTTTAAATTCGATTCGGTTTCAATCCAATTGAGTCCACAATCTTTATTTCCCAAATCAATTCAATTCATCCAATGAATTAAAACAACAAAATCACAAAGAATTTCATGTTCTTTAAAATCGGCCAAGCCACTTTAAAAGGGAAAAATGTTCCAAATCAAAATTCAATCCAATTGAACTTCAAAACAACATTAACCAATTGTTTTAAGTCATCCAATGATCAAACAAAACAAAATTACCAAGACATTAGGTTCTTCTAATTTTCGGCCAAGCTTCCAATTTGGGGAAAATTGAATCCAATCCAATTTCATGAAATTGATCACACACAATCTCAATTAAACATGTTCTAAGCATACTTAAACATCCAATTCAATTAAAACATGCTTAAACACATTTTGCCCAATTTCAAGTTTCAAATTCAACCTAAGAATTGGGGAAAATTGATCTAATCCAATTTTCTTGAAATTGATCATGCACAACTTCAATTCAACCTCATTCAAGCATAATGCATCAAACAATTCAACCAAATCATGCCTAAATCGAGTTTACCCAAATTAAAGTTTTGACCAAAATTTGCAAATTGGGGAAAATCAATCCAATGATTTTTTTTTTGTCAAATTGATTACATATATCTCAAATTAGATCATATATAAGCATTCTTACACAATCAATTTGTCAGAATCAAGCCAAAATCAAAAAGCCCCAAATTTGCCAAGAACCCTAATTTCGGTTTTCATGCATCAATGGCTCTAGATACCAATGTTGGATTTTAATCAAGTCCACAAGATCACAAACATGCATAAAAAACCACATATGAACACATCAAAGGAGGTGGCGGAATCAACTCACATTGAATTCGGTTTTGATGGATGAAGAACAATTGCGTTTTTAAGCTCCCTCCAAGCTCGGCAATGGCTTCTTCTTGCAATGGGCTGTGCGATTTTGCTCCTCCTTGAACCTCCAAGAATCGGCCATGCATGAACTCCATTAAAGCTCCAAGCTTTGAGATTCCATGCTCACAAATTCGTTTCCCTATCACCTAAGTATAACCCATGTGTGTGTGCTAGCACCATCCTTCTTCACTTGCTTCTCAAAATCGGTCTAACCAGAAAAATTGAGAAGAAATCGGCAAGAACCGTGAATGGAAGAGGAAGAGAAAAAGATGAAGAGTTTTGGCTCCATTTTGTGTAAAAACGTGAATGCCAAAAACCAAGAGAGAGGGTCACGTGAAATGACCAAAATTTGACCAAAACCGTGTACTGCACATGGTCCAAGAGAGAGAATGATTTTTATATACTATATCTTTATTCCATTTACCAAGTAAATGAATAAAATATATATACAAAAGTCCTATCAACTTTCAAACAATCACTTTTCTATATTCACATCATGTCACTTTAATAAAGTGACAACATGTCATATCACATCACTCAAAGTGACAATTGATTTGACGATTGACGCGACTAGTGATTTGACGCTTGATGTGACTCGCGTGCCGCGCTCGAATTCGAAATGCGAATGCGCTCGCAATCACTCTCGGGCTCGGGTTCGCTAATTCCAAATTAACGAATTTTCCGTCGCTTCGTAATTAAGTGATTACGCCTAGCGAATTCACTATTCACGTCGCTAACGAATTAATTCTAAATTAATTCGTTCGCCCGAACTTAAAAATCTAATTTTAATTCCGCATCGAAATCCAATTTCGATTAATATATCGAATATATTATTTTATCGATTAATTCCAAATTAATCGTTCTCTCTCTTTAATTAATATTTTATCCCAGATAAAATATCTCCGCAATTAATCCCAGATTAATTTTCTCTCTCATCGAATAATCCCAGATTAATTCTATCTCTCTCTTCTAATTAATCCCAGATTAATCAAAGTGCGAGTAATACGTCATCGGTGAATCTTCAGGAAGCGACCCATGAGATCTCCGGATATGTTGGCAGTAAATACGATCGTCGGACTGTCCGAACACGTAAGTACCTCGTGTACTACGTTTATATCGATTTACAAGACAAGGTTGGCTTCTAGCAAAGCGCCATGCCTACCCAATTCTCCAGAAATATTCTTACAGGAATATATAGATCTGTATCAAGCGTAGAATACCGTAGTATTGTGTATATCGGCCCAGTATCGGATAATCACGTGCTAGGGCTGGGGCTGGTAAAGTGTCTGCCCCGTCCGAAGCACATGTCGGATGTCTGGTAACATAGTCTCTATAATCGGATATACATGACCTGGTCACAATATCCCGATTGGTTGCGCAACACTCAGAGCACTAGTACCGTATCCTGCGTGACATCAACTCCAATATGACTGAAGTGACACTTCCGTCTCGACATCACACCCAATACACTACGACGACTCCCTGATAAACCCAGAAGCGGTGTACCCAGAACCGGTTAAAGCCCTGTACCACCAAGACCAGAGTTTACCGATTATCGCAAGTATTAGCGATGCAAGTCTCAGGTTAAGACTATACACACCTACCTCGATTCGGCCTCCCATAGACACATAGTCATAATACCAATGGGATTCCGAGGGGTCTATCCAGAGCGAAGCTGTTTCCCGTACCATCGGTGAAACACGACCTCCTATTGCACTTGCATAAGTATCCAATACTTATATATATGAGAACTATGCCGTTGTGCCCTCACAACGCGCACAAGTGCAATACTAGCCTATTCCGCATTATCGATGTCCAGTCTCGATAATACTTCGGCTAGGGATATTTAATGATTAATCCTTCGGGGATTGATACTGTCTCATATCATCTCAATCCAGGAACTAATCATATGGACCTCTCTTCATTTAATCTCTATGGTGATCTAATCACAAATGATGAGAGTGCAATTTCCTTGTCACATAGTTAATTTGTACAGCAACACTGTGATCTGTACAAATAGTGACGCTATGGGTCATATTATCCATCAAAATCATCATAATTAACTCATATATATCATTACGCTCATCAAAGGAGCGACGTTCACGGAATTGAGTATTAACATAAAATCGCATAATCCACTATATTGATCTAGTTCATCTTATTTCACTCGAATTTTGATCTAGTTCATCTTATTTCACTCGAATTTTGCCATCATAAATTTTATACATCCTACCTTATTTTATTCAGTACAAATCAATATATTACCCTATGAAACTACTGGAAGCATATGATTATAAACTAATTACATCAAAATAATGAGTTTTTTTTACTGTGATGTCTTATTGAGATTCAAATGGCACCAGCGAACTCCTAACGCTCCCACGAACACATAGGAATCGATGGAATTCAAATCGAAACTACTTTACAAATGGGTTTAACCATTCACTATTTGTTTCTTTATCATTTAAAGCGAAACCGACTAATGTTTGATGAAAACGGCACCACAAACTCGTATTACATCCCACGAGTTCGCTATGAATTGAAGCGATAAGCTAAGACTGATATGCGGAGTTGCATGAGTGTTTTCATTTTTTTCTAGCCACCTTAGGGCTTTCGCTGGCCACCATTTGCACAGACGGTGGTCCGACACACCAGCTGGTGCCATCCCGCCAGCCTTATGGATGATAGTGTGGCCCTTCTTCTCTCACTGTGGGGGTGTCCGGTGTAGAGGATAGATAACTTTGCCACTTCTTTTAATTCCTAAAAATATTAGGTATTTATAGAAAATTTTCAAAAAATTAAAAAACAACCGCCGAGAAATTAAAAATGGGTCCCTAAATGTTTATTCATTATGAATTTCACAAATTTGAAGCCCTTCTAGTATAAATTTTGAAAGTTTTCAACATGAAAGTTGTTCATCTCGGAGAAATGAGTCCAACTATTTAAGAATCACCTTATTCAGAGTTTTTTTGCTATTTTTATAACTGAGACAATAAACTTTCCACCTAAAGAATAATATATATAAATTACGTTATCGGTTGTTTTGAATTTTACGATTTACAATACAATGAAATTTCAATTTAAAACATTCCGACTTATTTTTCAACACGTAGACTCTTGTCCAATATTGTCTCATTCCGAGACCTTAGCTGTAATCTGGGAACTTTTCAAAACATTTTGAAAATTTTGGATATTACCATTGTATATATTTTGAAACAATATTATCCAAAATCCTTCAATTATGAGCCATGACAATAGTTTATAATCCAATACTTATTATGTGACGGTTTGGTTCAACTAGTCAAATATTGTTTACTTTAGTGGCTCATAGTGGCTCAACTCTAAAGTCTTGGCCTCCCACAATTTTCTTAGTATAATCCCAAGCCCCTAAGATTCCTCCTTCTGATATAAGAATGTATTGCCAAGATATTATCTCATTTAGTTATACAATGTATTTTGTCCAACATCGAAGCCTTATCCCTATACAACTTTATTACTAGCATAGGCCCAACACTATATGATATGACTCTAACAAGTTGAGGGGCTCCAACACTTATATGAGCATTACTAGAATCATTGCTAAATGATTTTGGGATTCTATAATCCATCCCATTGAGGCTTAATGTCCTCATTGGCACCCTTGTGGTTGAGATTCACCTATGATACCATTTAACGGCTCGACCTAACTGGTCAAATATTGTACAATTCAGTGATAAATTCAAAGGGAAATTATCAAATTTCGCCCAATAAATGGTGTAAGTAACGTTTTCCACGAAAATATTGAAATCATTGTACCTTTTTTTCACGAAAACATTAAAATTGTTTCACATTAAGTTTCAAATGTGTTCACTTTTATATTTTTATGAATTGGAAAATGTATAATTTTTCCTAAATTAAAAAGATAATTTGTATATATTTCCACTTTATCGTAAGGAAAAGTGAACAATTTTAAAATTGTAGGTGGAAAAGAGTACGAATTCAAAATTTCACCATAAATGATATTTAATCTATGTATTAGGTAGAAAAATGATAATTTCTCGAAATAAAAAAAAACTAACATTGTAACATTCATGGTGGTAAGACGTATGAACCTCCATGACAATGCATCAGCAACAATATGAAATCCATCCATCGTGCATGTGTGTAACATCCTGCGTGAGATAGGATGCTACCGGTAGGAGGCAGAAATACCCACCTCCATAAGAATTTTATAATACAAAATTTTTGCTTGACCTCTGCTAAAAATAATACAACTTGGATCTCGTCCAGCACCTTTGGATAACTTGTAATGCAAATGTACATACAACACAACATACACAACAACCTCAGGCTTGAAACTCATCTCAAAAAAATAGAATAACGTCCTCACCACGCAAGTACAATATATAATGTCACACTTTTACAACTAGGGTGGTGAAACCCATAACTCGGCCAAGGACTGTACAATGGACACTTTGACTGTAATTTGGGGCGAACAGCTATCTTCAAGGTCTTCTCTGGACCTTACTGACTCTTCAAGTCTGTCACTAATTTGGAAAACTAACAAACTGTTGTGGAGTGGGTTATAAAGCTTAGTAAGCAAATCACGCCTTAAGCAAATATCAAGTAAACTATAAAAATATAATTAGTAATCAGATGCATGTAAATATATACAAACTTTATAAATCTCATTTCCATACGACAACTGTATACGTATATTATACTCCGATAACTAACTCACTGTAATCTATATGACATTGTAGTAGCCTTATCTTTTGGTTTAAAAATTGTACAACGTATCGATGGAATCATGACTTCTCTCACACACTAATCTGGAAGTATCTCCAGCCTATTTTTTAGGATTCTAGCACTTGTTTCCCAATGTCTATTTTACCCAAATGTATCTCCAACACCCTCACACTACAATTATACATAAATAATTCTTTAACTTCAATATCCAAGCATGTTAAAACAATACTCCATCACCAATTTAACTTTAATCTCTTAACTCCAACGTAGTTCAACACTTAGGATTTTCAAATATTTGGACATTTCTCAATACAATCAATTTCCATGCTCTTTTTTCTCACTAAATGCAATCCCTAGTATGCCATTAACAACAATATAACTTCATACCATCAAGATTTCATAATTCAAAATTTGGGTCAAAATTCCCTTACCTTAACTTACTTGATTTTCTTCATCCATCAAGCCTTCAATGGTTGCTAATCTTCTTTTTAGCTTTGTCTCTTTTTCTTTCCTTCTTCTTTCTTCCTCTCTCTTTCTTCTTCTTTCTTTCTTCTTTTTCTCTTCTCACGTTTCAAATTCTTTTCCTTCTCTTTTGGAGATGCCATAATAGTAGCCTTTATATACTAGGGGCAATTAACTCGTTTTTCTCTTCTTGATTTGTTTAGTAATTTCTAGAGGTGTCCAGGGGCTTTAAGAGATATTTACAGTTATTGGGCCATCATGAAATAATTTTGGGCTTGGGTTTGAAGAGTAATTTCCTTCTTTATGTCTTATTTTCACTACTGTGAGGATAGTATACGAAAATGACAGATTCGACCAAGTTCTTCTTAGAATTTGGAAAAACGTTCTACGCGGACGTTGTAGATCTCGGTCTTAAAATTTTGACGTTATAAAATTTATAAAAATTGGAGATCTTATGAAAAGATTATGACTAAAATATCATGGGCTGTTCGAAGTGGAATGTCGTACCATTTCGTATCAGAAATTCGAAGAATTTACCGATTGTCCCCAAAGTCATTTCCCAAGTGTTTATTTTTCCAAACATAATGTATATGATGTAAAACTCGTCCTTTAATGTAACCATAGTCGAGATTACTAGACTTTAAAGGTTTCACTTGCATTCACACGTACGGTAGCACACTTCTCTTATATTCATGCAAATCCCATACTTTCAGAGTTCTTACTTAGAATCATTTCCATTACCAAAGACTTTCAAACATATTCAATCTCTTTTACAATATATATACATATATACATTAACAATCCTAACATACACACATATATACTCAGAGGTATACATATAATCATCGTGTAACTGATAACGAAGCATACACAACAGTCAAAACATCAAGGAACACACAACCAAAGCAACACATACATATGAGCTGGTTTACACATACAATGCTCGTACGAGACTCATTACCTATTTTAGAATAGGTATAAGATGAATGTCGTCTGAACGGATTCCTAACTAGCTCGATTGCTATACCACGAAACTATCGACCAATTAAACATACACACATGAGCACATATCACAAAACACAACTCATAACACGATTTCTCATACGCAAGTATATACATAACACACACTTCAAGTCAACATTCCAAATACTCATATACATACATACACTCAGACAGACGTACATACACCTCTCTTCAAATTCGGATATCATATCATATAATACTACATATGTCTTTTACTTATCGATCAAACATATTTTATTTCAAGAGTTCTTATCAGGAAACATTCATGAAACTTATTAATTAAGACATACTTATTCGTGAAACGCATCTTTTCCCTCATGTACCTTAACCATTCAGGAAAAGCTTTATTTATATAAACTTCATGTCACCCATAATACCCCAAACACCACACAGACAAATCACATGTATCAATTAACAATGAACTTATCGAAACATCGTACACAAACACATGTTTATACAAATTCAGAAACCATATTTTTTCCCACTTACCGATCTTATATATTCAAGTCACACCTTATTTTATCATTTCATAAACATACAAATACATATTTATATACTTAGACATATACATATTCATTAACATACACTTATGCATACCATTACAGGTTCATACATTGACATACATCAATAGACATTTATATCACCCAACATTTCACTTCATACTATAGCATTACAAAAATTCATACATGTGGCAGTCGATAGGCTTAACTGTTGGGTTTCATTCAAGTCCCAAGGATCATTTATAAAGCATAAAACGAGTTGAATACATATCAAATGAGGTGCGGAAAGGACTCACATTGATCGGTTGGATGCAACGAAGATGAAAACCGAACTGCTTCTCCTTGCTCGGCAGTGAGCTGCGCATATGGTGGATTGCTCGGCGTGGGGGCTGCTTCCTCCTCCAAGAATCGGCCATGGGTGTCCTCCATGGAAGCTCCAAGCTCCAAGCTTCACAAGGTGATTCCTTGCTCACGAAATCACTTCCCTAACGCCTTTGTAATCCTCCATGAGTGTGCTAGCACATAGATCTTGCAACAAAATCATTCATTTCTTGTCTTCATTTTTGGTCAAACCAGAAGGAGAAGAAGGAGAGGAGACGGTCCAAGACCGAGAGAGAAGAATAACCATTTTTTGGCTCCAAAAACCCTATCCCGTAAAAACGTGTAAATGAGAGAGAGAATGAAATTATCAAATAAAAAAAATGTAATAGGTTTATATATTTTCCAAAAATTAATAAACCATTTACCTTTTCTTTTAACTCCAAAAAGCAAACATTAAATGCTTGTCTATCACCACAAATCAACTCACATCAATCACTCAAATGTCACATCACTCAAAATGACATGTGATTTGACGATTGATGTGACTTGCGATTTGACGCTTGATTTGACTTGCGTGCCGTACTCGAATTTGAAATGCGAATGCGCTCGCAAACAATCCCGGGCTCGGGTTCGCTAATTCTAAATTAACGAATTTTCCGTTGCGTCGTAATTAAACGATTACGCCTAGCGAAATCACTATTCACGTCGCTAATGAATTAATTCTAAATTAATTCATTCACCCGAATTAAAATCTAATTTTAATTCCGCGTCGAAATCCAATTTCGTTTAATATATCAAATATATCAATTTACCGATTAATTCCAAATTAATCATTTTTCTCTCTTTAATAGATATTTTATCCCAGATAAAATATCTCCGTAATTAATCCCAGATTAATTTTCTCTCTCATTAAATTAATCCCAGATTAATTAAAGTGCGAGTCATACGTCATCAGTGAATCTTTAGGAAGTGACCTATGAGATCCCCGGATATGTTGGCAGTAAATCTGGTAGTCGGACTATCCGAACATGTAAGTACCTCGTACTACGTTTACACCGATTCACAAGACAAGGTTGGCCTCTAGCAAAGCGCCATGCTTACCCAATTCTCCGGAAACATGCTTATAGGAATAAACGAGCTATATCAGGTGTAGTATACGTGGTATTGCGTATTTCGATCCAGTATCGGATTATCACGTGCTAGGCCTGGGGCTGGAATCGTGTCTGCCCCGTACGAAGCACATATCAGATCTCTGGTAACTAGTGTCTATATCGGATAAACATGACCTTGTCATTTTATCCCGATGACTGCAGTACTAAAGAGAACCAGTACCGTATCCTACGTGAGCATCATCTCCATATGACTGGAGTGACACTTCCGTCTTAACATCACACCCAACAAACTACGATTCTCAATATACCCAGTATTGGCGTACACAGAACCTGTTAAAGATCTGAACGACCTCAACCAAAGTATATTGATTGTCGCAAGTATTAGCGGTGCAAGTCTCAGGTTAAGACCAAATACACCTACCCTGCTTTCGGACTTCCATAGACACGTAGTCATACTACCAATGGAATTCCGAAGGGGTCTATCCAGAGCGAAGCTGTTTCCCGTACCATCAGAAAAACACAACCTCATATTACACTTGCATGAGTATCCTATACCCAAATATACGAGAACTATACCGTTGTGCCCTCACAACACGCACAAGTGCAATACTAGTCTCTTACGTATTTATCGATGTCCAATCTCGATAATACTCTGACTAGGGATATTTAATGATTTATCCTTCGTGGACCGATACTGTCTCACATCATTCTCAGTCCAGGAACAAATCATAGGGACCTCCTATCATTTATATATCTATGTGATCTAATCACAACTGATAAGAGTGCAATCTCTTTGTCACATAGTTAATTTGTACAACATCACCATGATCTGTACGAATAGTGTTGCTATGGGTCATAATTGTCCAGCAATCTCCCACTTGGCCTATAGCCAAGTCACTCGAGTGTCTACAACCCGAACTATATACGGTTCGCTCAAATTGCTTAGAAGAGGTTTTCGTCAGCGGATTTTCATGATTATCATCTGATGCGATTTATTCGATCATCACATCGCCACAATGTATGATCTGGACGAATCAGATGAATATCGAAGTATTTATCTGGATCGTTGATGAGACCATTAATTCTTTAGCATGTGCTGAAGCCTAACTCAGCTACTAAGAGAACTATATCTAATCTAATTAGATTTTATCGACCCCAGAAGGCTTCTATTGCTGCCTCAGCTGCAGCAATAATCTGAATTTTTTGTTTATACGGTAACAGTATCTTGCTTGGAAGATTTCCAGCTCACTGTACCGTTATTCAAACTGTATAGTACCAATTTTATCGGTTAGGAAACTTGCGGTAATGATCATAGTCACTTCAAGTTCTCCTTCTCCTAAGATTAAAATAGCATCCTTAGATCTCTAAGATACTAACGGATGTTCTTAATATCAATCCAGTGACTATCACTTGGATTGGCCCGTTTGTGAATCATATGCTCAAAGCGTATGAGACACCAGGTCACATACATTTTTCAATGTACGATTCTCGGAGAGTTTTATGAAAGCCAAGCTTTCGCCGATTATTATGGGAATATCATTTCCAAGAAATGACACATTATCATTATTATTTAGGACAGCCATTGTCAGTGCGCTCCCACTAACCCTCTTATATACACAAGAATCTTTTCGTTTTGAATTAAATCATATACTATTATGATTACATCAAAACGATAATTCCTAGAACCAATGCTTGCTTCAATCCAAACATGGATCGATAAACCCGCAAACCTTGTTTGCTAGTTATGTACGACAAAATCGTCAGAATGTTTTAAACATCCTCCAAAAGGTTTCCTTTTCAGGAAAGCGATTTTCCGTAAAGCTGTCATATTTCATTAATGAAACATGCAGCATTCGGCAAACATTATCCGAATGGATATACCGTGGCAACATTTAAAAGGTTGAATCGTAATCAACACAATGTTGATAACGATACCTTTCCGCTAAAAGCCTAGCTTTACACGTCGGTACGTTGCCATCCATGTACGTCTTCCTTGAAGATTTACATAGTACCATTAGGCACAATGCCTTGCGGTACATCAACTAGTATCCAAACTTGTTGATATACATGGAATTCATTTCGGACTCATGACACTTTGTCATGATAGGGAGTCGATACCTTGTATCACTTCATCATACGTAGTCAGTTGGCATACCTCAAAAGATTGACATCTTTACGAGGTGAGATCAGAAACCAATACCCCAGGTTGTTTTCTGACTCTCTCCGACTCACGCGGTTCTTGTGTATTCGAAGATAAATGGTAATAGTTGCATCCTTGATGAACTATTTATGTTCAATTAGGATTTGATGCCTAGAATTGTATTACTTCGATTTTCATCGAGTTTTACTATCCTCCCACTTACCACTGCATATCGGTATTCCTCTTAGAAAAACCACATGGCGAGCAACAATTACATTGTTCTCTAGTGAGTTGTATAAATACAATACTTATGGTATCCCTAGGATAACCTACAATTGGAACTTATCCAATTTGGGTTTTAGTTTGGTATCATCCAAACATATGCCTAGCATTCCCAAATTATCAGGAATGTGAAACCTGGTTTCTTTCCTGTTCATATCTAATATGATATCTGTCAAACAGATTATTATGGAACCTTATTCCAAATAAGTTCTGCACTGTTAATGCTTATCCATTGAAGGAAATGGTAGCTCATACTGACTCATGATTAACCTTATCATGTCTAACAAGATTCAGTTACTCAGTTCGGATACACCATCAAATTGACGTGTCCATGGAGGAGTCCTCTTTTGAAAGAATACTTTACTCTTTCAAGTATTTTAGAAACTTATTGCTTAAGTAATTTCCATTACGGTCTTACCGTAACGGTTTAATACTTTAGCCGATCTGTTTGTCTATTTCGTGTCGAAATTGTAAAAGTTTCCGATTTGTGTTCTTCAAAAGAAACACATAACCATTACGCGATGCCACATCCGTATAGGTCACGAAATATTCATATCCACATCTAGCCTAGCTAAACATGGGCCCACTTACTTCACTATGAATTATGGCTAACTGATCGGTGGCATTTACACTTTTACCAAGTAAATAGTGTTTTAGGCACTTTGCCCTATAAACTAGATTCGTAGACTTTATTTGATTGGAAGCAAATCAGTTCTGGTACCCGCTCTTCAAAAGTGCGGATATACGATTCTTGTTTAATGTGTCCCAGACAACATTTCCACTTTAAGTTTCAACCTGATCAAATCAGTTTGAGCTATTTGTTTGTTATGTTATACGTGTGAGATTTATTTATATTCTAAATATAAATTATGTTGTTCACATCTAATGTGTTTATCTCAATATCATCTTTATATAATAAAACACTTTAGTGTTCTAGAATATAAAGGTTCAATCCGCAACGGATTAAACACTGATATAAAGATAATGTTCCTAGTCAAACTAGTTACATTATAACAGTATCCTAATTTAAGTACACACCCAAATGGTAGTTCCTAAACTTAGGTTTCTACGGTTAAAACAGTGACTTTCGTCCCGTTTCCAATTCGCAGATAAATCTCTATTGAAGTCAGTATCCTGTTCAAAACAGATTCTGAACATCAATACATATATTTATAGAACACACTAAGTATCAAAATCCAATTTTAAATACTAGTAATGAATATATTTATGACAAACATATTTGAAGTCAAAGCTTTGCTCGTCTTTAATTCCTTCTTGGGATATGTCCTTTTATCTTCCCAGAAAACTATAATGATTTAGCCTTCGCCCTTTTTCAATATTTCAGAAGCCTTTGGCCAAGCCTCGGGTTTCTAGAATATCGAAGTAAGGTGCGTCTTGCGCTACTTGCCTAATTGCAAACTTTGACTTTATCTCCTTGAGAATAGTCATTAACACTCCAAGAGTTTATTATTGTAATTATTACTTCTAAGATCTAATAATAATCCCATAAAGATCCTTCAATTTCATTATCATACTTTAAGAATCTAATCCTTAGTTCTGATAAAGAAATTAAGGAGTCTATATGACAAGTATGATGGATTAAGCACTTAAGTTATCTTTACATAAATCTTCCAAAGATTATGCTCTACTTATTTGCTTAACTCCAGGCTTAGGCTTAATTTGTTATTTTATCAAATAAGCTAACTTATTATATTTCCAGGACCATCCTGAAATATTATTCCCAATTTGAAAATTATAGTCGTCTAAATACATTTTCACCCAGGATTATGTTTTAAACACTAATATTTCATTTTCAATCTTGATTCTAATAGTCCATCTATTTAATCAATGATTTGTGGTACTATGTATTATATTGATTATTATATTTCAACTATACAATCAAATATAGTTTAAATTAATTAACCTCAATTACATTGATTACTATAATCCAATTATAAAATCAACTGTAAATCGAAATTAATTAATTCAAATATATTGATTACTATAATCCAATTATATAATCAACTATAATACAGTCCAACTGCTTTATTTAAAACAACAATTTAAATATTAGTCCAACTAACATTTAATTGATATGATGAAATATTTGAAATGAGCGCGTGTGGCGAGTAATTGAACGAATATTGCAAATTCAATTCTTGCCTACCACTATTTTTCGGCGAGCCTCTTGTTGGAAATTCTAATACCAAGCCCCAAGATCAACAAGAGCAAACAAAATATATATAAATGAATGAACAATATTGAAGTATGGCGGAATCATACTCATAAAAATCGGAATGCGGATGCGTTGATGAAATGAAAACTTCTCCTTTGTGCAGATGAATTCGGCCAAGGTGGAAAGTGCAGCTCCAAGCTTTGTTTGATCCTCCCAAGCTCAAGGATTAGTTTCCCATATCACCTATGTATGATCCCTTGAAGGTTCTAGCCTTTGTTGTGATTTTGAATGCACAACTTCTTCAAATCTTGCCACAAAAATGAAGAAATGGAGAGCCCAAAACTGCATGCAGTTTCGGCAATGTGAGAGAGAGGAGAGTTCAATGATTTTTGTTACAAAAAATCAATTTATATTTATGCCATAATATTTATTAAATTAATAATAAACTTATGACACAAATCATGCAATGGCTTAGAGTGTCAAACACTCAATTTCCATGCAAAACCATTGAGTGCATTGTACACTATCTCCATGCAATGCATTAGAGTTAAATAATGCATAATATGACATGTGTCATGTGGGCCCCACATGTTTCCAGATGAAAGTGGGCCCACGTGCACTCACGCGTTCGGGTTCGATATTTCCGAAATACCGAACTTACGTCGCGACGTTAATTAAATCGAATTTAAATAAATAATTGCGCCTAGCGAAATTATTATTTACGTCGCTAACGAATTAATTCTAAATTAACTCGTTTGCCCGAATTAAAATCTAATTTTAATTTCGCGTCGAAATCGAATTCGATTATTATATCGAATATAATAATTTTACGATTAATTCCAAATTAATCGTTCTCTCTCTAATGTATAGTACTTTATCCAAGATAAAGTCTCTCCGTAATTAATCCAAGATTAATCGAGTTTGAATCATACGTCATTGGTGAATCTTCGGGAAGCGACCCAAGAGATCTCCGGATATGTTGGCAGTAAATACGGTCGTCGGATTATCCGAACACGTACGTACCTCGTACTACGTTTTTACCGATTCACAAGACAAGGTTGGCTTCTAGCAAAGCGCCATGCCTACCCAATTCTCCAGAAATATTCTTATAGGAATATAAGATCTATATCAAGCGTAGTATACCGTAGTATTGCGTATATCGAACCAGTATCGGATGATCACATGTTAGGCCTGGGGCTGGAAATGTGTCTGCCCCGTACGAAACATATATCGGACATCAAGCAACTAGTCTCTTTAAATCGGACAATCCTGACCTGGTCATATTGTCCCGATGGTTGCAACCTTTTATAGAGTACAAGTTCTGTGTCCTGCGTGATCATCACCTCCATATGTCTGAAGTGATACTTCCATCTCGACATCACATCCAGTACACTACGATTCTCGATAAACCCAGAAGAGGTGTACACAGAACCGGTTAAGGTCCCCAACCACCAAAAAACCAAAGTTTACCGATTGTCGCAAGTACTAGCGATGTAAGTCTCAGGTTAAGACCATATACACCTACCCTGATGCGGCCTCCCATAGACACGCAAACATACTACCAATGGGATTCCGCGGGGTCTATCCAGAGCGAAGCTGTTTTCCGTACCATCGGTAAAACACAACCTCCTATCGCACTTGCATAAGTATCCAATACTTAAATATATGAGAACTATGCCGTTGTGCCTCACAACGTGCACAAGCGCAATACTAGTCTATTCCGCATTATCGATGTCCGATCTCGATAATACTCTGACTAGGGATATTTAATGATTAACCTTATGGATTGATACTGTCTCATATCATCTCATCATCCGGTATTAATCATATGGACTTTCGCCATTTATATATCAAAGTAAATAAATTACAAAACGGTAAAAGGCAATTTCATTACTACATAGTTAATTTTGTACAATAATACAATATCATTTACAAAATAGTGACGCTATGGGTCATAACTGTCTAACACCTCTAACCCTCTGTTGAGTACTCGAGAATCGTGTTTCCTAGTGGGCTAGGATCCCGTTAAATATCACACAATCTTGACTTTGGCCAACAAATTGTATAATAATTAACTAGGTAGATCTCTAAGATCGATTGGATCCAATCCAATTCCTAGATCCGGTAGGGGGACATCCAAGTCCGAAACATATATCTTATATATGCCAATACATCCAATGTATTACCTAACCTTTTTCTCTGAATCACTAAGCCTTGCTTTGGCACAACAAACTTAGTGATCCCAGTCAAGCGCGACCCATTGACCATGGAAAGCTTCGTAATCAATGTTGATGGACAAGAAGTGGTCTTGACTTTGGCCAAATTGTTGGACAAAATGACCCATAGCGTCACTATTTGTACAGATCACGGTGTTGTTGTACAAATTAACTATGTGACAAGGAAATTGCACTCTCATCATTTGTGATTAGATCACCATAAATGTATAAATGAATAGAGGTCCATATGATTAGTTCCTGGATTGAGAATGATATAAGACAGTATCAATCCCCGAAGGATTAATCATTAAATATCCCTAGCCGGAGTATTATCGAGACAGGACATCGATAATGCGGAATAGGCTAGTATTGCACTTGTGCGCGTTGTGAGGGCACAACGGCATAGTTCTCATATATATAAGTATTGGATACTTATGCAAGTGCGATAGGAGGTCGTGTTTCACCGATGGTACGGGAAACAGCTTCGCTCTGGATAGACCCCTCGGAATCCCATTGGTATTATGACTATGTGTCTATGGGAGGCCGAAATCAAGGTAGGTGTGTATAGTCTTAACATGAGACTTGCATCGCTAATACTTACGATAATCGATAGACTTTGGTCTTTGTGGTACAGGGCTTTAACCGGTTCTGCGTACACCACTTCTGGGTTTATCAGAGAGTCGTAGTGTATTGGGTGTGATGTCAAGACGGAAGTATCACTTCAGTCATATTGGAGATGATGTCACGCAGGATATGGTATTAGTGCTCTTAATGTTTGCTGCAGCCCCAAAAACAGTGAGCATCTTGGAGTTTTGTTCGTCGTTTCGTCTCAACCGATCGATGTGAGTATTCCGCAACTCCTTTGATATGTATTTCACACTTTATCATGCTTGTTTGATGATCTTGGGACCTAGATAAAACCAACAATGGTATCTTGAGCTATTGGTTGCATAAAACGAATTTAGGGTTCTTGAGCAAAATTTGGGGCTTTTTGATTTAAGCATGATTTTGACAAATTGTTTGTTTAAGAATGTTTGTATATGAATAACTTAGAGTTATATGTAATCAATTTGAAGAAAAATTAATTGGATTGATTTTCCCCAATTTGCTTATTGTTGGCCAAAACTTTAATTTGGGTAAACTCAATTTGAGCATCAATGATTAAATTGTTTAGTATAGTATGCTTGAATGAGGTTGAATTGATGTTATGCATAATCAGTTTCATGAAATTTGGTTGGATCCATTTTCCCCCAAATTTTGGGCATGACAAATTTGGGTAAACTTGATTTTGAGCATGTTTAATGAAATTGGATGATTTAGAATGCTTAAATGTTGCTTAATTGATGATTGATTAGATCAATTTGATGAAAAAGTGTTTGGAACAATTTTCCCCAATTTGCTTGTGATGGCCGAATTTGGCAAGTGCCCTATTGTCTTGGATTTTGATTTTTTTGTTCATTGGATGACTTGGAAATCATTTAGGGATGTTGAATTTATGTTTAATTTGGTTCAATTGGATTGAATGTGATTTGGACATAATTTTCCCCTTATGGCCGAGACACTTGAAGCATGAAATTGGGTTTGATTTTGATTAATTATGTTGGACATGATTAATTGATGTTAAGCATGATTAATTGAAAAATTTGATGTTTTGGAAACTTTGATTTGGGTAATTAATAATGCTATACACTTTAGGTAATTTAATTGGAAAATTTGGAATTTTTGAAATTAAATTATTGGGCTTAAAATTGGATTTGGGCCTCTTTAAGTTGTTATTGGGTTTATTATACTTGGTTGTACAAAGTTGGTTTAGGCCAAAATTGGTTGGATCCAATTAGGCCCAAAACCGCTTCCAAAACGCCCAAATGCGACTAATGAACTTTTAACGTTTAATTGGGCCTAATGGGCCTAAATTAATTTATGGGCTTATGGGGTAACTCCCGGATTGGATTTTGGTTATCGTTTGACCCGAGTTGACCAAAAGTCCACGCCTCAAGAAATTAATTAAAAGCCCATTGGACTTTAATTAAATTAATATTGGATATTAATCGGGCTTTGAGACCCGAAACGATTAAATTTGGAATTGAAGTCATAAAGGTTTATTTTATAAGTGTAATATTTAATTTGGAATTAAATAATGAATTAGAATTAAATGCGTATTAAATTGGATTTAATTATGTAATTTAATTTAATTCGTAGAAATCGTACTTTGAGTACGTGTTCGCAATACGAGTTTGACTCGAACAAAATCAAATCTTTGTTTGAACATTGGATGATCACTAATTATCAAGATTAATTAATTTGATTAGATTGATTGATAACATGCTTGTATGAATACATGGTTGTGATGTTGAATAATGTATATCGGATGGATATTAGAAGGGTGGGGCAATTTTAGAAATTGTTGTAATAAATTTGATTTATTAATTGACCTGCGAGTCCAGCCTTATCCTCCTATTCTTTGTATTCTCTTTCACCTATTCCCCTCAATGTAAATGAGGTTTCTTTAGAAGTGTAGTGTAACGGGTAGAAGTAAATACATGTGCTAGCTGGAGAGAGAAAGAGAGAGATTTGATCAGGATCAATGTAAAATATCCATCCGCATATCATTATTATTTTACATATGCACTTTATTATGTGTTTAGAATGCATGTTTAAGGGTGTATGATGATGAGACCTTAACAAAGATAATAAATTGGTTGCAAATTTGCACGCGAAAAAACCCTCGTTAAATATCAAGCGTTTATTTTCCTTCCATTGAGTGATTCTTACTCAAGATCCGAGATTGGCAGGGGTTGTTGGCCAAAGTCAAGCCCTTGTCCGTCAAAGATGTGTTTTAATCACGAGGCTTTGTTCCATATCGGTGTCGTGTCCAAGTTGTGGTTTGTTGGCCAAAGTCAAGACCACTTCTTGTCCATTGACATTGATTACGAAGCTTCCATGTCAATGGGTCCGCGCTTGACTGGGATCACTAGGTTTGTTGTGCCAAAGCCAAGGCCTAGTTGATTCAGAGGAAAAAGGTTAGGGTATACATTCGATGTATAGGCATATATAAGATATATGTTTGGGACTTGGATGTCCACCTACTGGATCTAGGAGTTGGATGAGATCCAATTGATCTTAGAGATCTACCTAGTTAATTATCATACAATTTGTTGGCCAAAGTCAAGATTGTGTGATATTTAACGGATCCTAGCCCACTAGGAAACACGGTTTCCCGTAGACGAGGGTTCGTCTCGACGAAGAGGCTCAACGAAAAGTGGAGGCAAAATTGAATTTGCAATATTCGTTCAATTACTCGCCATACGCGCTCATTTAAATTATTTCGTCGTAATATTAAATGTTAGTTGGACTAATATTTAAATTGTTGTTTTAATAAACAGTTGGACTGTATTATACTTGATTATATATAATTGGATTATATTAATCAATATATTTGAATTAATTAATTTCAGTTTACAGTTGATTTTATAATTGGATTATAGTAATCAATGTAATTGAGGTTAATTAATTTGGATTATATTTGATTATATAGTTGGACTATTATAATCATTATAATATATATAGTACCACTAATCGTTGATTAAATAGTTGGACTATTGTAATCAAGATAAAATTGAAAAGTTGGATATTTAAAATATAATCTGGGATTAAAATATTTTAAATGATTTAATTTTCAAATTGGGAATAAATATAGGTTACTTTATTTGATAAAATAACTTATTATACCTTAAGCCCAAAATTAAGCAAAATAAGTAGAGCATAAAATCTTTGGAAGATTTATGTGATGATGACTTTAATGCTTAATTTAATATACTTGTCATAAATCTAATTTTAGATTTAAGAAGTATTAAAATTGCAATTTATAATTCTTGGAGAATTAATTGACTATTCTAGAGGAGATAAAGTCAAAGTTTGCAATTGGGCATGTAGCACGAGGTGCACATCGTTTCGATATTCTAAAACCCAAGGCTTGGCCTAAGGTTTCTGAAATATTGAAAAGGATAATTGACATATCCCAAAGTGACTACCATTTGGATATGGCAGACACGAAGGAATTAAAGAAAGGGCAAGGCTCTAACTTTAAAAATATTTGTCTTAGTTATGTTCACAGCTAGTATTGAAATTAGATTTTAAATACTTAGTGTGGTACATAAAATATATGTATTGATGTTCAGAATCTGCTTTGAGCAGGATACTGACTTCAAGCTGAGATTTCTCTGCGAATCGGAAACGGGACGAAAGTCGCTGTTTCGACCGTAGATACCTAAGTTTAGGAACTACCCTTTGGGTATATACTTAAATTAGGAACTGTTATAATGTAACTAGTTTGACTAGAGACATTATCTCTATATCAGTGTTTAATTCCGTTGCGGATAAAACCTTTATATTATAGAACACTAAGTGTTTTATTATATAAAGATGATACTGAGATAAATACATTAGATGTAAATAACAGAATTTATATTTTGAATATAAATAAAATCTCAAACATATAAAATGACAAATAAATAGCTCAAATTGATTTGATCAATAGAGACTTATTTGTGGCATTGTTGTCTAGGACACAATTTAACGAGACTCGTATATCCACACTTTTGAAGAGTTGGTACTATGACTGATTTGACTATTCAAATAAGGTCTGCGAATCTAGTTTATTAGGTAAAGTACCTAAAATACTATTTGCTTGGTAATAGTAAAAGGGCCACCGATCTGTTAGCCCTATTCATGGTGAAGTAAGTGGGCCCATATCTAGCTAGGCTAGATGTGAACATGAATATTTCGTGACCCTAAAATGGATGTGGCATCACGTTATGGTTATGTGTTTCTTTTGAAGAACACAAATCGGAAACTTTTAGAGTTTCGACACGAAATAGACAAACAGATCGGCTATAGTATTATGCCGCCACGGTAAGACCGTATTGGAAAATACTTAAGCAGTAAGTTTCATATGTACTTGAAAGAGTATAGTATTCTTTCAATGAGGACTCCTCCCGCAACACGTCAAGTGACGGTGTGTCCGAACGGATTAACCGAATCATGTTAGACATGATAAGATTAATCAAGAGTCGCTCTGAGCTACCTTTCCTTCAACGGATACTTTTAACACAGTGCAATAACTTATTTAGAATAAGTTTCCATATAAATCTGTTTGACAGATGTCATATAGGATATGAACAGGGAAGAAATGAGGTTTCTCATTCCTGATAATTTGGGTATGCCAGGCATAACGTTTGGATGATACCAAACTAAGGACCCAAATTGGATAAGTGCCAATATAGGTTATCCTAAGGGAAACCTTAAGTATAGTACTGTAAATCTCACATGAGAACAATGTGATTGTTGCTCACCATACGGTTTTTCCTGAGAGGAATACCGATATGCAGTGGTCAGTGGGAGGATAGTGATACTCGATGAAAATCGGAGTAATACTGTTCTAGGCACGAAGTCCTTAATGGAACACAAATAGTTCATCAATGATGAACTGTACCATTAATCTTCGAATACACAAGAACTGAGTAGATCGGATAGAGTCAGAAAACAACCTAGGTTATGGGTTTCTGATCTAACCTCATAAAGATGTCAATCTTATGAAGGTATATCCACCGACTACGTTTTGAGGAAGTGATACGAGGTATCGACTCCCTATTATGGCAAAGTGCCATGAGTCCGAAATGGATTCCATGTATAACAACTATTTTGGATACTAGTTGTGTACCACAAGGCATTGTGCCTATTGGTACATTAAACGTCTTCAAGGAAGACATACATGGAAGGCAACATACCAACGTACAAAGCTGGGCTTTTGACGGAAAGGTATCGTTATCAACATTGTGTTAATAACGATTCAACCTTTTACCTGTTGCCATGGTAAATCCATTTTGAAGATGCTTGTTGATAACTGCATATTTCATTTATGAAATGTGTCAGTTGCAGATCAAAATCGCTTTCCTGAAAAGGAAACCTTTTGGAGGATGCTTACAACATCCTGACGATTTTGTATAACCGACAAACAAGGTTTGCAGGTTATTCGATCCATGTTTGGATTGAAGCAAGCATATGTTCTAGGAATTATCATTTTGATGTAATCATATTGGAGTATGATTTAATTCAAAACGAAATGATTCTTGTGTATATAAGGAGGTTAGTGGGAGAGCACTGATAATTAAATTCCCATAAAACAATCGGTGAAAGCTTGGCTTTCATAGAAATTCTCCGTAGAATTCTGGGGAGTAACAACCTTTATTCAAGGAATAAAGATCTACAGGGATAGATTTGGAGTTGTTAACACTCTGGAAATTGTACATTTAAAATGTACTTGTATTGGTGTCTCATACGCTTCGAGCATATGGAGTCACAATCGGGTCAATCCAAGTGATAGTCACTGGATTGAAGATTAAGAACATCTGTTAGTATCTGAGAGAACTAAAGATGTTGTCTTAAACTATGGAGATGGAGAACTTGAAGTGACTAGGATCACTGCTGCAAGTTCCCAAACCGGTAAATACTGCGGTACTATAAAGTTTGAACACTGGGACAGTGAGCTGGAAATATTCCGAGCAAGATAACTGTTGCCGAATTAACAACAAATGCGGATTATTGCTGCAGCTGAGGCAGCAATAGAAGCCATTTGGATCGATAATAAATCTAATTAATTAGATATAGTTCTTTTAGCAGCTGAGCTAGGCGTCAGCACAGGCTAAGGAATTAAAGGTCTCACCGATGATCCAGATATATACTTCTATATCATCTGATTCGTTCGGATCATACATCGTGGCGATGTGATGATCGTATAAATCGCGTCAGAAGATAATTACGCAAATCCGCTGACGAAAACCTTTCCTCAGCAATTTGAGCGAACCGTACATAGTTCGGTGTTAGACACTCGAGTGACTGGCTATGTGCCAAGTGGGAGATTGTTGGACAAAATGACCCATAGCGTCACTATTTGTACAGATCACAGTGTTGTTGTACAAATTAACTATGTGACAAGGAAATTCACTCTCATCATTTGTGATTAGATCACCATAAATGTATAAATGAAGAGAGGTCCATATGATTAGTTCCTGGATTGAGAATGATATGAGATAGTATCATCCCCGAAGGATTAATCATTAAATATCCCTAGCCGGAGTATTATCGAGACAGGACATCGATAATGCGGAATAGGCTAGTATTGCACTTGTGCGCGTTGTGAGGGCACAACGGCATAGTTCTCATATATATAAGTATTGGATACTTATGCAAGTGCGATAGGAGGTCGTGTTTCACCGATGGTACGGGAAACAGCTTCGCTCTGGATAGACCCCTCGGAATCCCATTGGTATTATGACTATGTGTCTATGGGAGGCCGAAATCAAGGTAGGTGTGTATAGTCTTAACATGAGACTTGCATCGCTAATACTTACGATAATCAATAGACTTTGGTCTTGGTGGTACAGGGCTTATAACCGGTTCTGCGTACACCACTTCTGGGTTTATCAGAGTCGTAGTGTATTGGGTGTGATGTCAAGACGGAAGTATCACTTCAGTCATATTGGAGATGATGTCACGCAGGATATGGTATTAGTGCTCTTAAGTGTTGCTGCAGCCATCGGGATATTATGACAAGGTCATGTATTTCCGATTATAGAGACTAGTTACCAGACATCCGACATGTGCTTCGTACGGGGCAGACACTTATCCAGCCCCAGGCCTAGCACGTGACTATCCAATACTGGGCCGATATGCACAATACTACTGTATACTACGCCTGATACAGATCTATATATTCCTGTAAGAATATTTCCAGAGAATTGGGTAGGCATGGCGTTTTGCTAGAAGCCAACCTTGTCTTGTGAATCGGTAAAACGTAGTAGTTGTTACTTACGTGTTCGGATAGTCCGACGACCGTATTTACTGCAAACATATCCGGGGATCTCATGGGGCTCTTCCCAATCAATGATACACGATGACGTATGATTCGCACTCATAATTAATTCTGGGATTAATTTGATGAGAGAGAAAATTAATCTGGGATTATTACGGAGATATTTTATCTGGGATAAAATATCGTCTAAAGAGAGAAAACGATTGATTTAGAATTAATCGGTAAATTGATATATTTGATATATCAATCGTAATTGGATTTCGACGCGAAATTGAAATTGGATTTTAATTCGGGTGAACGAATTAATTTAGAATTAATTCGTTAGCGACGTGAATAGTGAATTCGCTAGGCGTAATCATTTAATTACGACGCAACGGAAAATTCGCTAATTAGGAATTAGCGAGCCCGTGCCCGAGAGTGATTGCGAGCGCATTCGTATTTCGAATTCGAGTGCGGCACGCACGTCACATCAAGCGTCAAATCATTCGTCACATCAAGCGTCAAATCAAACGTCACTTTGAGTGATGTGACATTTGATTGATTGATGTGATTGATTGATTGATGAAATACAACTTGACACTTTGAGTGATGTAAGTTGTTGGAATAGTGTTAGTGGTTGGAAAGTTTAGTATTTGACTTTTTGAAAGCCAAATAAAATGTAATTACCTTTATTATATTTTGGAAAATATATAAGGTAAATGCTTTACACTTTCTAACAATCAATCACACAATTATCTCTCTCATTCCTCTCTCATTTTCCTCTCACATTCACGCCCAAATGGGCAGTGAATAAACTCACTGGTTTCTTCATTTTTCCGTGAGAAGGGAAGCATTTGTGCCTTGATTTTGTGGCAAAATCAAGCGGAGCTAGCACTCCGAGAGACTTGCGAAGGTGTTAGGGAAACTCACCCACGAGCCGGGAACCATTCGACGAAGCTTGGAGCTTGACGAAGGACCAAAAACGAAGTCAAAACAGTGAGCAAAAAATCTGCACTGCAGTTCGCCAAAAACCAGTGAGCAATCTTGGAGTTTTGTTCGTCGTTTCGTCTCAACCGATCGATGTGAGTATTCCGCAACTCCTTTGATATGTATTTCACACTTTATCATGCTTGTTTGATGATCTTGAGACCTAGATAAAACCAACACAAAAAACCACAACTTCGACAAGACACCAATATGGAACAAAGCCTTCGTGATTCAAACACATCTTTGACAGACAAAGGCCTTGACTTTGGCCAACAATGCCGTCTCGGATCTTGAGTGAGAATCACTCAATGGAAGGAAAGACGCTTAATATTGAGCGAGGGTTTTTCGCGTGCAAATTGGCAACCAATTTATTATCTTTGTTAAGGTCTCATCATCATACACCCTTAAACATGCATTCTAAACACATAATAAAGCGTATATGTAAAATAATAATGATATGCGGATAGATATTTTACATTGATCCTAGATCAAATCTCTCTTTCTCTCTCAAGCTAGCACTTGTATTTACTTCTACCCGTTACACTACACTTCTAAAGAAACCTCATTTACATTGAGGGGAATAGGTGAGAAGAGAATACAAAGAAATAGGAGATAAGGCTGGACTCGCAGGTCCAATTAATAAATCAAATTTTTTACAATTTCCAAAATTGCCCCACCCGACTAATATCCATCCGATATACATTATTCATGCATCGCAACCATGTATTCACACAAGCATGTTATCAATCAATCTAATCAAATTAATTAATCTGATAATTAGTGATCATCCAATGTTCAAACAAAGATTTGATTTTGTTCGAGTCAAACTCGTACTCAAAGTACGAATTCTCGAATTAAATTAAATTACATAATTAAATCCAATTAATACGCATTTAATTCTAATTCATTATTTAATTCCAAATTAAATATTACACTTTATAAAATAAACCTTTAGGACTTAAATTCTGAATTTAATCGTTACGGGTCTCAAAGCCCGATTAATATCCAATATTAATTTAATTAAAGTCCAATGGGATTTTAATTAATTTCTTGAGGCGTGGACTTTTGGTCAACTCGGGTCAAACCCAATAACCAAAATCCAATCCGGGAGTTACCTCATAAGCCCATAAATTAATTTAGGCCCAATTAAACTTTAAAGGTTCATTAGTTGCTTTTGGGCCTTTTGGATGCGGTTTTGGGCCTAATTGGATCCAACCAATTTTGCCTAAACCCAAATTTGTACAACAAAGCCCAACAAGCACAATAACAACTTTAAAAGCCCAAATCCAATTTTAACCTAAAGTGCATAACATTATTAATTACCCAAATCAAAGTTTCCAAAACATCAAATTTGTCCAATTAATCATGCTTATCATCAATGAATCATGTCCAACATAATTTGACAAAAATCAAACCCAATTACATGCTTCAAGTGTCTCGGCCAAAGAGGGAAATTATGCCCAATTCAAATTCAATCCAATTGAACCCAATCAAACATAAAATCAACATCCCCTAATGATTTCCAAGTCATCCAATGAACAAAAAATCAAAAATCCAAGACATTAGGGAGCTAACCAAATTCGGCCACAATGAACAAATTGGGGAAAATCAATCCAATTAATTTTTCAACAAATTGATTACATATAACTCTAAGTTATCCATATACAAGCATACTTAAACAAACAATTTGTGAAAATCATACATAAATCAAAAAGCCCCAAATTTGAGCTAAGAACCCTAATTTCGTTTTATGCACAAATGGCTCAAGATACCATTGTTGGGTTTCATTCAAGTCCCAAGGATCATTTATAAAGCATAAAACGAGTTGAATACATATCAAAGGAGGTGCGGAAAGGACTCACATTGATCTGTTGGATGCAACGAAGATGAAAACCGAACTACTTCTCCTTGCTCGGCAGTGAGCTGCGCATATGGTGGACTACTCGGTGTGGGGGCTGCTTCCTCCTCCAAGAATCGGCCATGGGTGTCCTCCATGGAAGCTCCAAGCTCCAAGCTTCACAAGGTGATTCCTTGCTCACGAAATCACTTCCCTAACACCTTTGTAATCCTCCATGAGTGTGCTAGCACATAGATCTTGCAACAAAATCACTCCTTTCTTGTCTTCATTTTCGATCAAACCAGAAGGAGAAGAAGGAGAGGAGACGGTCCAAGACCGAGAGAGAAGAAGAACCATTTTTTGGCTCCAAAAACCATATCCCCTAAAAACGTGTAAAGGAGAGATAGAATGAAATTATCAAATAAAAAAATTGTAATAGGTTTATATATTTTCCAAAAATTAATAAACCATTTACCTTTTCTTTTAACTCCAAAAAGCAAACATTAAATGCTTGTCTATCACCACAAATCAACTCACATCAATCACTCAAATGTCAAATCACTCAAAGTGACATGTGATTTGACGCTTGATGTGACTTGCGATTTGACGCTTGATTTGACTTGTGTGCCATACTCGAATTCGAAATGCGAATGCGCTCGCAAACAATCCCAGGCTCGGGTTTGCTAATTCCAAATTAACGAATTTTTCGTTGCGTCGTAATTAAACGATTACGCCTAGCGAAATCACTATTCACGTCGCTAATGAATTAATTCTAAATTAATTCGTTCACCCGAATTAAAATCTAATTTTAATTCCGCGACGAAATGCAATTTCGTTTAATATATCAAATATATCAATTTACCGATTAATTCCAAATTAATCGTTTTTCTCTATTTAATAGATATTTTATCCCAGTTAAAATATCTCTGTAATTAATCCCAGATTAATTTTCTCTCTCAATAAATTAATCCCAGATTAATTAAAGTGCGAGTCATATGTCATCGGTGAATTCTTTGGGAAGCGACCCATGAGATCCCCGGATATGTTGGCAGTAAATCGGGTCGTCGGACTATCCGAACACGTAAGTACCTCGTACTACGTTTACACCGATTCACAAGACAAGGTTGGCCTCTAGCAAAGCGCCATGCCTACCCAATTCTCCGGAACATGCTTACAGGAATAAGCGATCTATATCAGGCGTAGTATACGTGGTATTGCGTATTTCGATCTAGTATCGGATGATCACGTGCTAGGCCTGGGGCTAGAATCGTGTCTGCCCCGTACGAAGCACATGTCGGATCTCTGGTAACTAGTGTCTATATCGGATAAACATGACCTTGTCTATGTCACATAGTTAATTTATACGACATCACCATGATCTATATGAATAGTGACGCTATGGGTCATAATTGTCCAACATTAGCTATACATGATCTCGAACTTGTCTCAAAAGCATCTCTTAATTATCTTTATCTTACCTTAAACACTTCAAATACACACACACACACACACACATATATATATTTGAACACAAACCAATAATCAAGTACTCTTAGCATGAGTTACTTAACTCACTTCATGTCTGCCGTGGGTCATTACACTACTTTACGAAACTACTGGATATATCTAAATATTTAGCGAAAAACTTAAAAATTATGGATTTTTACTGGGAGGTCTTATCGAGATTTTGAGGGCATATACGAACTCCAAAAGATCCCAAGAACGCGTTGGAATCGACGGAATTCTGATATGAGTTATTGTTCCCTATAAGTCATTATTCATCTGAATCTTCTTTTCTCATTTCATGTGCAATCATGCACAGAACGGAAAATCTATCACCGCCAACTTGTAGTACTCTCTGAGAGCTTCAATTTGGTGGGTGGCTCGGGTCATGATATGAAGCGATAAGCCGAGATCGATAAAATCCATCACGCATCTCTCTCATCTTGTTCACCATTCACCGGCGTCCTAGGGCTGCCGCCGGCCACCACAAGGTGGAGGGGTGGCTGGCACAACCTCCTAGCTGGTCGCGTCTACCGCCGGTATGATCAGTAGTTCAAATGATGAATTTTTTTGGGTGGGGGTCAAGTTGGAAGATTTGGGAAGTTTTATCATTTTGGAAATTAAGGGAAACTTTAGGATATTTATAGGAAAGTTTCCAAAAATTATAATCTGACCCCCAAAAATTACTTCTAGGTCCCTCCCATGGAACTTCATGGAAATTCATTTTTTTGAAGCCCTTCTTATACAAATTTCGAAAAGTGTACACGAAAGTTGTTCGTCTAGGAAAAACGAGTCCAATTGTTCAAGAATCATCTCAACCGGAGTTCGTTTGCTATTTCTATAGCCGAATCAAGAAACTAATACTCGTATAACGATATATTCAGAAATCACGTAACCGGTTCTTGAAACCAAGCATTTTCCAACACGATGAAACTTTACTTTAAAATATTCTGATCTATTTTCCAACACATAAACTATGATTTTTGAATACCATCCTGTTCCAAATCTTTAATTTTGTTCGGAAATATTTTAGAACTACTCCGAGAAATTTGGGATATAATATTTTGGTGATGAAAAATATGTCATTTGGGGGTGTTGGATGTGTATTAGGTGATAATTTCCGGAAATTATTTTGGAGTGAAAATAAGCAAAAATGATGAAAACGTCATTAGCGGGTGAAATTTCGGGCTGACCAGATAAAAACTATCAAAACATGGATTTCGTCACTGTTTGGGCAACTCATGGACTGGCTAAATACAATTGGGGTTGACCTGGGTAGTCTCGTGTGGTTTCGGTTGGTCCGTTCAATCGAAAACATATTTTTAAGTCATTTTTATAGATAATCATTTCGTAAAATTTTCACAGTATTTTTATAATAAATTAAGTCATTATATGTTATCAAATAATATATTTAGGTGAAATATGAATAAATTATTGATATATGATATCGAATAATTTATTTGTTAACTTTAAAAATTTTAAAATTACGATTTCGCCCGAACCGCACTTCCACTGAATATGACCCCAATAGTTTTTTGTATGTTATGAAGTTTTGAATGATGTTGTTAAGTAATACACACGTAAAGTGGGAGTGGAGATAATTAAGATTGAGTAAATGATGAAGTTTTTGCATTTCTCACACCAAGTATTCGATGAAATGCCAAGTTCATATCAAATTAAGAAATTAAGCATGATTTATATGTTATAAAGAGTGTTTATAACATTGGAAATTATGTTGGGGTTGTTGGATTAAATGTATTAAATTAGACGGTGAAATACGAAAGATGGATATCGAAGTCAATTTCCATCCCATTCTGAATACTTTGTGTTTGGTCTCTTATAACTTGAGTTATATATGTCTGATTAATGAACCGTAAAATTCTGAATAACCTGACACATAAAGCAGTAACATCTCCAAAATTCAAAATTTTTAAGCTTAAGATGAGGCCGAACTGAATTTTTGAAGTTGGACGACTTGCTGCTACTGCATCCAATTTTCAGCTTGAACAACCCCTGAACTTCGATTTATAACTAGAGTTTCTGAAATTGAAATTGAAATCTATAAAATTTGACATAAACAAGACACAATAAGGTCCATTCTAGTAAAATTCCAGCCACTGATTCATTCCCAATTAAGTACAGTAAATTTTCAAAGTCATACGTTAAGCAGTGAGTTTTCAGCGACTTAGTAGAATCTAAATTTCCGCTCCCGTACTTGTGTAACTCCAAACCTCAGCCTATAAAAATTCATAGACCACACTTATAAGTTAGAAACTTAGAGAAGTCAAGTATTCATACATTGCATATTTTATTTATTGATCGGAAGCATATCTTACAACTTATAATGTTTTATTTATTTATAACGTTATATGAAGTTTATCGATTATAGATTATCAGCAAGAACCGTGACTTTCTTCGACATCTTGAAGTAGTGCCATTCAGTTTCTAAATCTGTGAGTGGATATTTTATTTTCATAATATTTTATTTTTTATAAAGTTATATGAATTTATTTCTATTTAAGTTATACTTTGAGATGAGACAAAGTTTCCAAAATGATTTAATGAGTTAAAAATGTTTTTAGACCAGTTGAGATATGTTATCATGTTTTTATTATTGTTAGATGATTTATTTTATGAATTTTTATGGATTTTGGAAAAACCATAACCTCATAGAATTTTCAAATTGTCGGATATGGTAGACATGTGCAAATGTAGTTTTAGGACTAGGGGGACGATACTATATGATGCCTCTAAATCCTAATTTCAGGGCCAAGATGACAGCATTGATTATCGTTCCTAACTCTCGTTCAGTAACTTAGGGGACGGCGATACGTAGCGCCTCAAGGCACTGGTAAGGCATGTGGGGGGATGGCGATACGTAACGCCCACATACGTCAGTTGTTTTCCATATGAGATTTTCAAAAATGACAGTTTTATGAAAGAGTTTCAGAAAGCATTAGTTTTTGAGAGATCTTAGAATTTTAAAAAAAGAAAGAAGTTTCTAGAAAGGTTTTGCAGAAAGAGATTTGTTTAAGACAAAAAGCGTTTTCAGAGAAGATTATTATTATTTTTTTTTTTGTAAATTGAGATGATTTCGGTTTCAGAAAATAAATTTTTCATAAAGCATTTTAGTTCCTGTTTTAAACTGTCCACTCACTAGGTCGTTCAAACGATCTAACCCCCCCACCCTCCAGTGTTTTATGTTTTTCCGTTCTATTTAGAGGACAAGCTCGAGAGGATGAATATTGATGGAAATCACTAGGGTTATCAGGTCAACTCATCAGTCAGGTATGAGGTATATGGTTCAGTCAATGCTGTAATGGTTAAAGTACAAGTCATGTAAAATTTGCATGAGAGTCATTACTTGAGGTTGTTAGAGTCGAAGTTTCCAAAGTTTAGCCTAGAATGTTCAAAGTTGTAAGGAACAAAGATTGTTTAATTAATTTAAGTTTGGCATGTAGCCCTCCAGTGTACTGTTGGATAATATGACCCATAGCGTCACTATTTGCACAGATCATTGTGTTGCTGTAGCAAATTAACTATGTAACAAGGAAATTGCACTCTCGTCATTTGTGATTAGATCACCATAGATATATAAATGAAGAGAGGTCCCTATGATTAGTTCCTGGATTGAGATGATATGAGACAGTATCAGTCCACGAAGGATTAATCATTAAATATCCCTAGCCGTAGTATTATCGAGACTGGACATCGATAATGCGGAATAGGCTAGTATTGCACTTGTGCGCGTTGTGAGGGCACAACGGCATAGTTCTCATATATATAAGTATTGGATACTTGTGCAAGTGCGATAGGAGGTCGTGTTTCACCGATGGTACGGGAAACAGCTTCGCTCTGGATAGACCCTTCGGAATCCCATTGGTATTATGACTAGGTGTCTATGGGAGGCCGAAATCAAGGTAGGTGTGTATAGTCTTAACCTGAGACTTGCATCGCTAATACTTACGACAATCGGTAAACTTTGGTTTTGGTGGTGGGGGATCTTAACTGGTTCTGTGTTCACCTCTTCTAGGTTTATCAGGAATCGTAGTGTATTGGATGTGATGTCAAGACGGAAGTGTCACTCCAGTCATAATGGAGATGATGTCACGCAGGATACGGTATTAGTGCTCTTAAGTGATGCGCATCCAATCGTGATATTATGACCAGGTCATGAATATCCGATTATAGAGACTAGTTACCAGACATCCGATATGTGTTTCGGACGGGACAGACACTTATCCAGCCCCAGCCTAGCACGTGATTATCCGATACTAGGCCGATATGCACAATACAATTGTATACTACGCTTGATACAGATCTTTGATATTCTTAGAGGATATGTCCGGAGAATTGGTAGACTTGGTGCTTTGCTAGGAGTCGACCTTGTCTCGTAAATCGGTAGAACGTAGTACTTGGTACGTACGTGATTCGGATACTCCGACGACCGTATTTACTGCCAGATTATCCGGGGATCTCATGGGTCGCTTCCCGATAATCCACCGATGACGCACAACTTGCACTCTTGAATAATCTGGGATTATATAGAAGAGAGAGAGAAAATTAATCTAGGATTATTTACGGAGATATTTTATCTAGGATAAAATATCGTCTAGAGAGAGATAACGATTAATTTGGAATTATCGGTAAATTAATATATTCGATATATTAAACGAAATTAGATTTCGACGCGGAATTAAAATTAGATTTTAATTCGGGCAAACGAGTTAATTTAGAATTAATTCGTTAGCGACGTAAATAATAATTTCGCTAGCCGTAATTATTCGATTTAATAACGTCGCGACGTAAGCTCGGTATTTCGGAAATATCGAACCCGAACGCGTGAGTGCACGTGGGCCCACTTTCATTTGGAAACGTGTGGGCCCACATGACACATGTCATATTATGCTATTTAATTCTAATGCATTGCATGGAGATAGTGTACATTGCACTCAATGTTCATTGCATGGAAATTGAGTGTTTGACACTCTAAGCCATTGCATGATTTGTGTCATAATTTATTATTATTTAATGAAAATTATTGCATAAATATAAATTGATTTTTGGTAACAAAAATTAATTACAAACACATTTCATCTCTCTCAATGCTCTCTTCTCTCACGCCCAAATGGGCACAATGCTCACTGGTTTTGAACCAGAAAACGTGAGCAATAGGGAAGCCAAGAGTGGTTTCTCATGATGAAAATCAAGTGCTAGCACATTTACAAGTCTTGCGAAGGTGGTAGGGAGGTTCGACCATGAGACGGGACTCATCCAACGGAGTTTGGAGCTCGTTTTGAGACCCGAAACTGCCAAGACAGTGAGCATGGACTGGTTGCAGTGGCGTGAGCAAGGCAGTACGTTTTTGGCCTTGATTCGTCTTCAAATCGACATAACCGATCAATGTGAGTATTCCGCTACCTCCGTTGATGTATTCACGCATTATTTCATGACTTGTTTGATCTTGGGACCTTAGAATAAACCAACAATGGCATCAAGAGCTAATGTTGCAAGCATGAAAATGTAGGGCTTAAAATTTGGGTAAATGTTTGTTGAGCATGATTTGAATATATTGTTGTTTGAGTATGCTTATAACATGTTTAAATTCATTTTGGTTGGACTAATTTGATGAAAAATGATTTGGAATTATTTTCCCCAAAATTAACACCTTGGCCGAATGTGTGTAGGATTTTTGGGATCTTGGATTTCATTATTAATTCATTGGATGAGTTGTAATGGAGTAGGATGATGTTAATTTAAGTTGAATTGGATTTAATTTAAATTGAACAAAAACCCTAAATTCTATATGTTGGCCGAATGGTGCCTTTGCCCTAATGTCTTGGTGTTTTTGGTTTTGTGACATTGGATGTGTATGAAAATCAAATTGGATGGTGATTTAATGTCGATTGTAGGTTCGATTGGATCGGAACCAAATCGGACACAAAATCCCTCCTTGGCCGAGTACTTAAAAGCATGTAAATGGGTTTGATTTTTCATTATGTGTGTTTGACATGTGATAATAATGAATTGAGTATGATTAATTGGACTAATTTAGTGTTTCAGAAATATTGATTTAGTCGATTAATCATGTAATGCACTTTAGGTAATTAAATTGCGTAATTGGATTAGTGTAATTTAATTATTTAGGCTTAAATTGGATTTGGGCTTGAATTGTTGTAATTGGGCCTTTTGGGCTTGATTTATCAAGTTTGGTTTAGGCCAAGTGGATTGGATCCAATTGGGCCCAAAACCTTAACCATAAAGCCCAATTGTGACTAATGAACCTTTAAAGTTTAATTGGGCCTAATGGGCCGAAATTGATTTCTAAGGCATTTTGGGTGATTCCACTATTGGGCTTTGGTTGCCGAAGCCCATGCCTAAAGAAATTAGTTAAAGCCCATTGGACTTCAATTGAATTGACGTTGGACGTTAATCGGACTTTGAGTCCCGACGCGATTGAATTTGGAATTTAAATCGTAAAAGGTTTATTAATATAAAGTGCAATATTTAATTTGGAATTGAATAGTGAATTAGTATTAAATACATGTTAAATTTGATTTAATGATGTAGTTTAATTTAATTCATGAATTCGTACTTTGAGTACTTGCTCGCAAAAACGAGTTTGACTCGAACAAAATCAAATCGTTGTTTGAACATTGGATGATCACTTAATTATCGGATTAATTAATTTGATTAGATTGATTGATAGCATGCTTATGTGTGTGAATACATGGTTGTGTTGAATGAATAATGTATATCGGATGGATATTAGTCGGGTGGGCAATTTTAGAAATTGTTGTAATAAATTTGATTTATTATATTGGACCTGCGTGTCCAGCCTTATCACCTTCTTTCTCTTTGTATTCTCTTCTCACCTATTCCCCTCTATGTATATGAGGTTTCTTTAGAAGTGTAGTGTAACGGGTAGAAGTAGTACAAGTGCTAGCTAGAGTGAGAGAGGGAGAGATTTGATCTAGGATCAATGTGTTAAGTATCCATCCGCATATCATTATATTTTATTTATTTCATACTCGCTTTATTATGTATTTAGAATGCATGTTTAAGGGTGTATGATGATGAGACCTTAACAAAGATAATTAAATTGGTAGCCAATTTGCACGCGAAAATCCCTCAATCTATATTAAGCAAATATCCTTCCATTGAATGATTCTTGTTCAAGATCCGAAGTTGGCATTGGTTTGTTTTTGACCAAAGTCAAGACCTTTGTCAATCAAGGATGTACTTGAATCATGAGAGTTTTGTTGCATATCGGTGTCTTGTCCAAATCGTGATTTTTATTGGCCAAAGTCAAGATCACTTTTTGTCCAATGACATTGATTACAAAACTTTCCTCGTCAATGGGTCCCGCTTAACTGGAATCATTAGGTTTGTTTTTGGCCAAAGCCAAGACCTAGATGATTCGGAGGATATGGTTAGGAAAATGTATTAGATACATTGACATTATACATATGTTTCGGACTTGGATGTCCACCTAACCGGATCTAGGAATTGGATGAGATCCAATTGATCTGTGAGATCTACCTAGTTAAATAGCATACAGCTTTTTATTGGCCAAAGTCAGGGTTGTGTGTTATTTAATAGGATCCTAGCCCACTAGGAAACACGGTTTCCCGAGTACTCCACAGAGGGTTAGAGGCTCGACGAAAAATAGTGGGAGGCAAGTATTGAATTTGCAACATTCGTTCAATACTCGCTAAACACGCTCATTTATATTTTACTCGTCGTATTAATTAAAGGTATTAGTCGGACTAATATTTTATGTTGTTTTAAAAATATATATAGTTGGACTATATACAAACTTATTCAAATTATAGTTGATTTTATAATTGGATTATAGTAATCAATATAATTGAATTAAAATGATAGTTGATTTTATAATTGGATTATAGTAATCAATATTAAAATTATAGTTGATTAAATAATTGGATTATTGTAATCATTATAATAAATAGTACCTTATTGAATTTGATTAAATAGTTGGACTATTAAAATCAAGTAAAGAATTGAAAAGGTTGAATATTTAAAATATATAATCCTTGGATTAAAAGTTTTAAATGATTTAATTTTCAATTGGGAATTAATAATAGGTTAAAATATATGACTAAGCCCATAATTAAGCAAATAGTAGAGCATAAAGTCTTTGGAAGATTTATGTGATGATGACTTTAGTGCTTAATTAATATACTTATAATAAATCTATCTTTAGATTTAAAAGTATTAAGTTGCAATTAATAATTCTTGGAGAATTAATTGACTATTCTAGTGGAGAAAAGTCAAAGTTTGCAATTGGGCATGTAGCACAAGGTGCACATCTTTTCGATATTCCGAAACCCAAGGCTTTGGCCAAGGTTTGTGAAATATTGAAAAGGATAATTGACATATCCCAAAATGACTACCATTTGGATATGGAAGACACGAAGCTCTAACTTTAAAAATATTTGTCAAAGTTATGTTCACAACTAGTATTAAAATTAGATTTTAAATACTTAGTGTGGTACATAAAATATATGTATTTACGTTCAGAATCCGCTGTGAGCTGGATACTGCCTTCAAGCCGAGATTTCTCTGCGAATTGGAAACGGGACGAAAGTCGCTGTTTCGACCGTAGATACCTAAGTTTAGGAACTACCCTTTGGGTATGTACTTAAATTAGGAAATGTTGTTATGTAACTAGTTTAACTAGAGACATTATCTCTATATCAGTGTTTAATCCATTGCAGATAAAACCTTTATATTCTAGAACACTAAAGTGTTTCATTATATAAAGATGATATTGAGATATATACATTGGATGTAAATAACAGAATTTATATTTTGAATATAATAAAATCTCAAACATATTAAATGACAAATAATAGCTCAAATTGATTTGATCAATGGAGACTTATTTGTGGCATTGTTGTCTAGGACACAATTAAAGAAGACTCGTATATCCACACTTTTTAAGAGTGGGTACTAGGACTGATTTGACTATTCAAATAAGGTCTACGAATCTAGTTTATTAGGTTAAATACCTAAAATACTATTTACTTGGTAATAGTAGAAGGCCACCGATCTGTTAGCCCTATTCATGGTGAAGTAAGTGGGCCCATATCTAGCTAGGCTAGATGTTAACATGAATATTTCGTGACCTTAACGGATGTGACATCACGTTTGGTTATGTGTTTCTTTTGAAGAACACATATCAGAAACTTTTATAGTTTCGACACGAAGTAGAAAACAAACAGATCGGCTATAGTATTATGCCACCACGGTAAACCGTAATGGAAAATACTTAAGCAGTAAGTTTCATACGTATATGAAAGAGTACGGTATTCTTTTTCAGATAAGGACATGATAAGGTTTATCACGAGTCGCTCTGAGCTACTATTTCCTTCTACAGGATATGTATTAACAGTGCAAAACTTATTTAGAATAAGGTTCCATATAAATCTGTTTGACAGATATCATATAGGATATGAACAGGGAAGAAACGAGGTTTCTCATTCCTGATAATTTGGGTATGCTAGACATAACGTTTGGATGATACCAAACTAAAAGACCCAAATTGGATAAGTGCCAATATAAGTTATCCTAAGGGAAACCTTAAGTATAGTACTTATAAATCCCACATGAGAACAATGTGATTGTTGCTCACCATGCGGTTTTTCCTGAGAGGAATACCGATATGCAGTGGTCAGTGGGAGGATAGTGATACTCGATGAAAATCAGAGTAATACTGTTCAAGGCACGAAGTCCTTAATGGAACACAAACAGTTCATCAATGATGAATCTATACCATTAATCTTCAAATACACAAGAAACTAGTAGATCGGATAGAGTCAGAAAACAACCTAGGGTATGGGTTTCTGATCTAACCTCATAAAGATGTCAATCTTATGGAGGTGTACCATCCGACTACGTTATGAGGAAGTGATACGAGGTATCGACTCCCTATTATGGCAAAGTGCCATGAGTCCGAAATGGATTCCATGTATAACAACTATGTTTGGATACTAGTTATTGTACCACAAGGCGTTGTGCCTATGGTACATTAAATGTCTTCAAGGAAGACATACATGGAAGGCAACATACCAACGTGCAAAGCTGAGCTTTTGACGAAAAGGGTATCGTTATCAACATTATGTCAATAACGATTCAACCTTTTACCTGTTGCCATAATAAATCCATTTTTTGGATGCTTGAAAATAACTGTATATTTCATTATGAAATGTGTCAGTTATAAATCAAAATCGCTTTCCTGAAAAGGAAACCTTTTGGAGGATATTTACAACATCCTGTCGATTTTGTATAACCGACAAACAAGGTTTGCGGGTTATTCGATCCATGTTTGGATCATGCAAGCATAAGGTTCTTGGAACTGTCGTTTTGAAATAATCATAATGGTTTATGATTTGACTCAAAACGAAATAATTCTTGTGTATATAAGGAGGTTAGTGGGAGAGCGCACTGACAGTGAAATTCCCATAAAGCTATTGTTGAAAGCTTGGCTTTCAATAGAAATTCTCTCCGTAGAATTCTGGGGAGTAACAACCTTTATTCAAGGAATAAAGATCTACTGGGATAGATTTGGAGTTGTTAACGCTCTCTAGGAAATTGTACATTTAAAATGTACTTGTATTGGTGTCTCATACGCTTCGAGCATATGGAGTCACAATCGGGTCAATCCAAGTGACAGTCACTGGATTGAAGTTAAGAACATCTGTTAGTATCTCTGAGAACTAAAGATGCTATCTTTTACTATGGAGAAGGAGAACTTGAAGTGACTGGGATCACTACAGCAAGTTTCCAAACGATTAAATACTACGGTACTATAAAGTTTGAACACCGGGACAATGAGCTGGAAATCTTCCAAGCAAGATAATTGTTGCCGAATAAACAACAAATGCGGATTATTGTTGCAGCTGAGGCAGCAATAGAAGTCTTTTGGGTCGAAAGTAAATCTAATTAGATTAGATATAGTTCTGTTAGCAGCTGAGCTAGGCGTCAGCACAGGCTAAGGAATTAAAGGTCTCATCGATGATCCAGATATATACTTCTATATCATCTGATTCGTTCGGATCATACATCGTGGCGATGTGATGATCGTATAAATCGCGTCAAACAATAATCAAACAAATCCGCTGACGAAAACCTTTCCTCAGCAATTTGAGCGAACCTTACATTGTTCGGGTGTAGGACACTCGAGTGACTGGCTATGTGCCAAGTGGGAGATTGTTGGATAATATGACCCATAGCGTCACTATTTGCACAGATCATTGTGTTGCTGTAGCAAATTAACTATGTAACAAGGAAATTGCACTCTCGTCATTTATGATTAGATCACCATAGATATATAAATGAAGAGAGGTCCCTATGATTAGTTCCTGGATTGAGATGATATGAGACAGTATCAGTCCACGAAGGATTAATCATTAAATATCCCTAGCCGTAGTATTATCGAGACTGGACATCGATAATGCGGAATAGGCTAGTATTGCACTTGTGCGCGTTGTGAGGTCACAACGGCATAGTTCTCATATATATAAGTATTGGATACTTGTGCAAGTGCGATAGGAGGTCGTGTTTCACCGATGGTACGGGAAACAGCTTCGCTCTGGATAGACCCTTCGGAATCCCATTGGTATTATGACTAGGTGTCTATGGAGGCCGAAATCAAGGTAGATGTGTATAGTCTTAACTTGAGACTTACATCGCTAATACTTACGACAATCGGTAAACTTTGGTTTGGTGGTGGGGGATCTTAACTGGTTCTGTGTTCACCTCTTCTGGGTTTATCAGGAATCGTAGTGTATTGGATGTGATGTCAAGATGGAAATGTCACTCCAGTCATAATGGAGATGATGTCACGCAGGATACGGTATTAGTGCTCTTAAGTGATGCGCATCCAATCGTGATATTATGACCAGGTCATGAATATCCGATTATAGAGACTAGTTACCAGACATCCGATATGTGTTTCGGACGGGGCAGACACTTATCCAGCCCCAGCCCTAGCACGTGATTATCCGATACTGGGCCGATATGCACAATACAATTGTATACTACGCTTGATACAGATCTTTGATATTCTTAGAGGATATGTCCGGAGAATTGGGTAGACTTGGTGCTTTGCTAGGAGTCGACCTTGTCTCGTAAATCGGTAGAACGTAGTACTTGGTACATACGTGATTCGGATACTCCGACGACCGTATTTACTGCCAGATTATCCGGGGATCTCATGGGTCGCTTCCCGATAATCCACCGATGACGCACAACTTGCACTCTTGAATAATCTGCGATTATATAGAAGAGAGAGAGAAAATTAATCTAGGATTATTTACGGAGATATTTTATCTAGGATAAAATATCGTCTAGAGAGAGATAACGATTAATTTGGAATTAATCGGTAAATTAATATATTCGATATATTAAACGAAATTAGATTTCGACGCAGAATTAAAATTAGATTTTAATTCGGGCAAACGAGTTAATTTAGAATTAATTCGTTAGCGACGTAAATAATAATTTCGCTAGCCGCAATTATTCGATTTATTAACGTCGCGACGTAAGCTCGGTATTTCGGAAATATCGAACCCGAACGCGTGAGTGCACGTGGGCCCACTTTCATTTGGAAACGTGTGGGGCCCACATGACACATGTCATATTATGCATTATTTAATTCTAATGCATTGCATGGAGATAGTGTACATTGCACTCAATGTCATTGCATGGAAATTGAGTGTTTGACACTCTAAGCCATTGCATGATTTGTGTCATAAATTTATTATTAATTTAATGAAAATTATGGCATAAATATAAATTGATTTTTGGTAACAAAAATTAATTACACAACACATTTCATCTCTCTCAAATGCTCTCTTCTCTCACGCCCAAATGGGCACAATGCTCACTGGTTTTGAACCAGAAAAACGTGAGCAATAGGGAAGCCAAGAGTGGTTTCTCATGGTGAGAAATCAAGTGCTAGCACACTTACAAGTCTTGCGAAGGTGGTAGGGAGGTTCGACCATGAGACGGGACTCATCCAACGGAGTTTGGAGCTTCGTTTTGAGACCCGAAACTGCCAAGACAGTGAGCATGGACTGGTTGCAGTGGCGTGAGCAAGGCAGTACGTTTTTGGCCTTGATTCGTCTTCAAATCGACATAACCGATCAATGTGAGTATTCCGCTACCTCCGTTGATGTATTCACGCATTATTTCATGACTTGTTTGATCTTGGGACCTTAGAATAAACCAAAATGTACGTGTGTGATTTGTGATTATCAAATAACAAGAAAAGCAAAAGAGTTCAATTAGTCAGTCAGTTAATTAGAGGCTGAGGGTGATAGGGAAACCTGTCGCCTACCGTTAGCTTCTTCGAGAGGGGGATGTTATAAAGTTGGTATCAGAGCATGGTTTAGGGAGTCAGTTACTCCATTCTGTAGAATACTAGAGTGTTATATACGTAGTATTCATAGGGTTCTCATATGCGAGGCACTACCTCTCCAGTATCTGATCCTCGAGTACGTCTTCAAGCCTTATAGAAATGTTAGTAAACTTTTCAAAAATCATTTGAATATCCATCACATAATCTAAAACTAGAATCCTTATTATAACAAAATCCTTCTGTAACCATTCGTATATGAAACCTGAAGTTCAGAAATGATAAGTGATAAGAAGAATTAGTGAAGTTTTCGAGAACATATGCTTGAAGCTTTAAAAAATAGAAGAAGCTATAAGAAGTGCAGAACTAGAAAGTAAAGAAAGACATTTATACTTAGAATAAGCTGAGATAATAGATTGGATAGAAAAAAATGTATAGTAAAAAAAATACAAAAGCTTGTAGCAGTAAAGAGAATATCATGAGCAGAAAAAGATATAAGAATGACAGCAAAACTCAAGTAAGGTTTCTTCCCTCCTCAGAAAATCCCAAAGAGTAGATCCAGTAATTTTCGAGATCCATGTATACATAGCAAGCTTTTCGAATGATAGAAGGTAGATATAAAAGTAAAGAAGCAAAAAATATGATCTAGTTATGAAGATTCCTAATAGGTTTGAGATACCTAGAAGAACGTAAGGATTTCAGATACCCTAGTCTAGAATCAAGACTTAGTAAGATCGATATCCTAAGAAACAGTAAATTGGTAATATTAGCTAAGGAGTCCAAAAGTATGTGAAACTGTAACTTGACCATTACCCAACCCCGTAGAGGTACTGGATTGGAAAACGTCCTAATAGGATACATCTCATATATATTATAAAATAGGTAATTGATTAAACAAGGGCAATCGATAAATGACACCAGTACAAAAGTACTGAACATTGTTTGACATTCAAACCTTATTGACTAGAATAAGGTAAATGTATCTATAAGAAGACCAGTACCCATCGCAGTATACCAAGAAATAGAAATATAAAACCTTAAGAGACAAGTCTACCAAATAGAGATCCATCGAAACTGTAGAAAATAATAAGAAAGCCAAGTGTAGCACATGACATAAACAAGCTTGCCTGAAGCTTGCAGCACCAACACAAGTCCATAGAATAGACCAACTATAGTAGCAACCCTAATAAACCCAAGAAATAGATCTAGTATATGAGAAACGTTGAAAACTCAGAAAATGGCAAGGAAGTCCAATATAGGTCGTGACGTTGATAATTTAGCTCGAAGATTACAACACAAGCGAAAACCACAGAATATTTGATAGCGTTGTGTAACCCCAAGCCATAGCAAAACCCATATGACCCTCAGTAGTACATATGAAAAATCTCTACTACCACAATACAGACCCCAGTAAATATTTAGACACTCACCGTGACTGCTGCAGAACCTCGACAAGTAGTAGCAGTATGATTTTCCCCATATCTCTATAAGATGAACATATACACCTCCTAAATACGGAACTCTGTATAGCCCCGGATGAATATAACTAAGAACCTGATAGAACATATACATCACTTGATAGCACACTAGCCAGCTCAGTTGAGTATATGAGAATCTAGATTAGACATGTAAGCTTACCTTTCCTGAATAGTGGAATAGTTTTCAATTTGTTGCCAAATTTAGTAAAGTTATCTTAGTTTGTTACCAAAACAAAGATGTTTGAAGAAGTAAGGAATCACGAAAAATCGAGTACCTGAAAATGGTATAGCATATGACATTCATAAGAATAAAATGTACGTTTTTCGAGACTTTTCGTTGAGCCAAAAAGGGAAACTAAGAAGAAGAATATGACGAAGCTATCCGAAAATAGGTAACAAAGAGAGTATAGTAAGATTTCATGTAAGTTTGTGCTTTAAAGAATTCCCAGAAAGAGATAGTACGAGTATTGGTAAATGGCCAAACTAGAAGAGAGGCTAGACGTTGCAGTCAAGTGGCCCTTTAGTATTAGTACTTCTATGTGATAACTCAAAATAGACTATCATTTCTAAACCCCTCCCAATCTTAGTTAGATAGCTCCGGTAGCTATGAACCACATCACCCGTCCTAATGATATTCTCAGGAAAAGATAGACTTAAGATGTAGTATAACACCTTTAAGGTATGACCGGAGTCATTATGACATAAAGAATGAAGGCATTAACCTTACGACAATGTATTTGAGGCATATAAATCATGAAGGCCTCAAAGATAATATAGAGTAGAAGAAGAAGAAGAAGAGAGAGGCTCTAGGAAATAAAATGGAAATGCAATTGTCGATGAGATACAATGAATAAGAGAGTAATAGTTAGATAGTGACAAAAGTACATGCTTTTGTATGAATCTAGCCTACAACATTAGAAAAATTAAGAACGTTAGAGTACCAGACTTTTCTATTTAAGAAATACAATAATAATAAAATATAAAAAAAATAGTCAGTACAATCCGTATACTTCCCCACGTTATGCACCTAGGAAGTGACAAGTAGACCCAGCCGGCGGTTCGGTTCCGGTTCGGAACCGAACCGAACCGGATGGTTCCGGTTCCACACTTAAGTGGAACCGGAACCTAAAACCGAACCGGAACCGAACCGGAACCGAACCGTTCGGTTCCGGTTCGGTTCGGTTCTTTTTTTTTTAATTATTAAAATAAAAAAATGAGATTAAATTTATAAATAAAAAAAATTTATTACATTGAAGAGCTTGAGCTTAAATTTTTAAAAATTTAAGTTGCCTACGTATCCTCAAAGGGTGAGAGGAATCAAAGCTCACGTAGTTCCATTACAAGTTTTAGTCTTTTAGACATATCCCCTTTGTAAATTATAATTTTACAATTATCAATCATCATTATCAGTTGATCCTTCGGCTCCGGTTCCGCTTGCACTTGTTGCAGAAGCATTATCGAACAAATCTTCACAATCATCGGGGGCATCTTCTTGTTGTCTCAGATAAGCTCGAGTCCAATCATCCACACAAGCTGTTGCTTCTAGAGTGCTTGGATGTAATGAAGATCGCCTAGCTTCCAATATATTACCTCCCAAGCTGAAGGCTTGCTCAACCGCAACGGTGGAAATAAGTGCTACCAAGATCTCTTTAGCAATAATAGATAAAACATGATATATATTTTGATGCCGGTTCCACCATTCAAGGATTTTAAAATTTTTACTGCATAAACTTTCATTAGAAAACTCGAAATTTGTAGATAAATAATTATCTAATTCAGGATTATTAGTTGTCGTATCCCTAGATTTTTTATTTCGTTGCAATAACCAACGATCCCCTGCGCTAAGTCTTGTTTGAATTACCGGTTCGCTACTACTAGATTGACCTAATGTTCCTAAGTTATATCTTACAATATAATCATTAAATAAAATAATTAAATCACTTCTTAATTTCGTCATTCTGCTCGTAATATCAATGTCATCTAATATTCCTAAATAACCATAGTAAGCTTGTAAACCACCATTCAAACCTTCTAATTTAAATCTAGGATAAAAAACAGCAGCAATAAGATAAAGTAAAGGAATTTCTCTAAAATAATGCAACCATTTTACCTTCATAACAGTAATGGCTTCGAGCAAAACAAGATCATTAGGGTCGTCACTGTCAACATGCTCATCGAGAGTGCCAACAATATTCAAACTCTCAAGAAGAAGTAAATGTGCTGTAGGATAATAAACACCGCTAAAAACTAAAGTAGCATCATTAAAAACTCTTAAAATATCTAGATTTTTTTCACAAATATCCCATTGACTAGGATAAAGTGTGATATTTTGAACATGTTGAGAAAAAAAACTACATAATGCATCTTTGTATTGAAATGCTTGACATAAAAGAAAATAAGTAGAATTCCAACATGTTGGAACATCTCTAGAAAATTTAATCGGTTTAATACCATTTATTTTACAAAACTTGGTCCATTCTCTCCTAACTTGAGAATATGACCAAATACAATTAAGTGCCATTTTAATTGGATCAAGGAAAGGAGATAATAATTTTAAACCGTCTTGCACACATAAGTTTAGGACATGACATGTACAACGAATATGAAAAAATCGACCCTCTAAATTGGTTCACATAAGGATTTTAAATCATTAATGGATGCAGTATTTGCAGATGCATTATCAAATCCAATTGTTAAAATTTTTTCTACTAAACCATATTCATCAAAAATTACCTTCATCATTCTATAAATATTTTGTGCAGTATGTGGGTCATCAAAAACTCTAAATGCAATAAGTCTTTTTTGCATGGTAAATGATGCATCAATCCAATGACAAGTCACACCCATGTATGAGTGTGTTTGCCAATGGTCACTCCAAATATCAGAACATATAGAAATACGACCTTTCATCTCTTTAAATATTTCATTTAAAATAATTTTACCATCTTTATATAATTTGAAAATATGACGTTTTGTTGTGTTTCGAGACATTCTACATGCAGCAGGGTTTAAAGCATTATGCACGTAATTAGTAAAATGAAGTTTTTCACCAAAGCTTAAAGAAAGATGTGCCATACAAGTTAATTTCGCAAATTCTTCTCTATTTTTTGCATCAGAATATTTAAATAAATCAACATTACTCGTACCTCTACTAGATGATGCATACCTGGCCATTTGAGTCTGCGTCGTATCAATGCCAAATTCAACCGGATGATGTTTTTTCCATGTGCTTGATCATATTGCCGTATCCACCTGAAAATTTATAGATAACCCCACAATAGTTGCAAATTGCTCATTGTGAACCATCTTCTAGGCGTTCCAAAGTAAAATGAATTTTGAAAATATCTGAGGACCGAGCCTTAACTTCTCTTCTCCGTGATTGTGCACTGACACTAGGGCCGCTCTCTTGGGTTGGCATATTTGACATAATGTTCTCAGATGAGCTTGCCATTTTTCGTTTGAGAAATTATGAAGAAAAATAAGAAAATTGAATAATTGCGAATAAGAGATTTATAGAAAATGAGAGAGTTGAGAATTTGGTGTGATGAAATTATGAAAAATGAATCATATTTATAGAATTTTAGAATTTTTTTGATACAAAAAATGCCCCTAAATATAACCGTTTTATTACCGTTATTAGGGGTACATTAGTAATTTTTATTTTATATAATAAAAATATTTTTTTTTTAATTTTTTTAATTTTTTTTTTTGTAGGGAGCCGTTTGGCAGGGAGCCAAACGGCCCCCTGCATCCCCCAACGGAACTAGCCGTTGGGGGCCGTAGGGTTCCTGTTGGAACCCTACGGTTCCAACAGGAACCCGACGGTTCCAACCGGAACCGTCCGAACCGGAACCGGAACCGGTTGGAACCGGTTCGGTTCCGGTTCCAAACCGGAACCGTGGCCGGGTCTAGTGACAAGACAAAACATGACTAAAAATAATTTACTAGCAGCAGAAGACGAATAAGGATAAGGTGACTAGGTACCTTGATGTTTTACCAGGTAGTGAATTATGAAAAAATAGTAGAAGAACCATTGGGGCACTTTAAAGACCGGGTATTTTAAGTTGTAAGCTAGACAGGGTAAAAGTAGACTTCACAATAGTTTACCAATGACCAAATGAATAAGAGTTCACTTAGAATACAATTTACAGGTTTTCCCAGATAGAGTATTCCCCTCTCAGTCAAATTCATAATGATAACATATTAGAACCCTAGTATGAACATGATATAGTACCCCCGAGTAAGCTTATTACAGAATAAGTAATTATGTGTATTATTCATTGACGAGCAATAAAAGAATATTAAACACTGACAGAGAGGCTTCAAAGGTATATATTCTAGGATGGAAGAGGGAGGAAACTGTAATAGAATTTTGCTGAAAGATCTCCGCGAACTAAGAAGGAAGATGCCAATAGTTTATGTGAATAAGAATAACAACATAATCAAGCCTTCCTAAGATCACATATAAGGATAACTGCTATTGATATCTTACTATGTTTTTGTAACAAACAAGCTTCAATGGTAGATTTTAAGTGTCATCAGAAATAATTATGGGCACGCGATTCCAGGAGAATAAATGGGTTAAATCTCTAAGGTGATGAGATAGTGTGAAGAAAGCAATGATCGAATATATGCGAATTAATTGGTGACAATATTGTAGGTGAATATAAGAAGGTAATAATGACAAAGAAAGAAAGAATCTAACTGTTGCAGGAAAGAGTAACATGATACTAGAAACCAAAAACAAGCTAAGATAAATTAGGGATTATGTATAGTAGAATGCGATTCAAGGATACTATTTTAGGTTATAAAGTTTTTTGAGTGAGTTAATAATGCAATAGTTTCTCCTATAATTGAGGATTGTAAATAATACTGAAGTGTGCGTAGTAGATTCAAAAATCAGTAGAGAAACCTTGGCCATTAACTGAATGCATACAACATTATTTACTAGAAAGATCATTAAAGAGGCTACATTACAACAAAAGGTAAAGAACCTCACGGTATGCTCCAAAGACAGACTTGATTTGTATTAGTGAAAATGAAGGTATGACAACGAAAGAAAGGAAAGGTGGCACGATAACTAGCAAGCAGGAATTATATATATAGTTCATGACAAGGAACGATTTAGGTGGTTAATGTTATGGAAGATACAAATTGAGAAATAAATAATTTCAGTAAAAGGCAAGCCTGATTCTGTATTTATTGTAATAGAAAAACTTGAGCGCTCTAACTATTCAAGTACCGAATTAACCCTTAAGAAAGATACTCTTATACTTCTCGCAAGGAGTGAACTCCATGTCTATGTAAAACTTCCTCAGCTATACACCAGACCATGCCCCCAAAGTACGTAGTTATTGGTCGGGCTTGCTACACAAAACTCACATTTGTAAATCAAATGACATAGCTTGCTATGTAGGAGTTCGTAGTACACTTAGGATTAAGATCAATCCATATATGACCATCTAGTAGATCGAAATAAATTTCTTGATTTAATGAATAATATATAAAATTCATTTCTATCTGGGTCCAGTCCTATATGATCACATCATACAAGGTTTCTTCATTCTCATGTCTCCACATGAATTTTTCTCGATCAAGGTCGCCATACAATTATATAATGGACCGCAGCTATAGATAAACCACAAACAAAGTACCCGCTTTGTTTTCTATCTATGGACTATATTAGATTACCAACTTCAGACTTAAATCCTCTTGCGTATGACACTCATACACTAAGTCTGAAGGTATATGTGTAATCTAGGGTAATCAAGATAATTTACAATATGCGAAATATAAACAAGCACTTTTATAAATGAATAATGCATCATTTTATTTCATAACATAAGAAAAATATTTACATTACATGAAGCTCTAGGGCATATATCCCAACAATCTGCCACTTGCACTAGAGCAAATGGGACATGTCATGTAATCCTAGACCATCTGGGTGACCTTCAAACACTTTAGCCGACAAGGTCTTTGTAAACAGATCAGTCCGGTTCACTGCAGATGCAATCATTGTGACAGAAACGTCTCCTCTCTGCACTATCTCCATGATAAGATGATATTTCCTCTCTATATGCTTTCCCCTCTTGTGGCTTCTTGGTTCTTTTGAATTTGCCACTACACCACTATTATCGCAATAAAGTGTTAGCGGTTTATCCATATCTTGAACAACTTCCAGATCTCCCAAGAATTTACGGAGCCAGACTGCTTCTTTAGTTGCTTCACAAGCTGGTACATAATCAACCTCCATGGTGGAGTCAGCAATGCAAGATTTCATTATACTCCGCCATATTATAGCCCCACCACCAAGGGTAAATATTGATCCAGATGTTGATTTCCTAGAATCGACATCTGTCTGAAAATCAAAGTCTGTATATCCCCTTAGGATCATATCCTCATCGGAATATACAAGCATATAATCTCTCATTCTCTTAAGATACTTGAGAATTTGTTTCACAGCCACCCAATGATCTAATAGTGGGATAGACTGAATCCTACTGACTACTCCCACTGCAAAATAGATGTCTGGTCTCGTGCATAACATAACATACATGAGACTACCAACTGCTGAGGCATATGGGATATGTCTCATTTCCTTAACATCTTGAGGTGTCTTATGAGACTGTTCATTTGACAAAAAAAATTTCATGCCGATAAGGCATATTGCCTTTCTTGGAATTCTGCATCCCAAATTACACAAGGATCTTGTCGATATATGATGCCTGAGACATAACTAATAGTCGTTTCTTGCGATCCCGAATTATCTGAATCCCAACAACATAATTGTCCTGCCCCAAATCTTTCATTTGGAATTGGTTAGCTAACCAGGTTTTCACGTTCAATAATATCTTTACATCATTCCCAATGAGTAAAATATCATCGACGTATAAAATAAGAAAAACCACCTTACCGTCAATGACGCGCTTGTATACACAAGGCTCATCAACATTCTGCTCAAAGTCATATGACTTGATCGTGGTATCAAATCTTATATTCCAAGATCGAGATGGATGTTTGAGTCCATAAATGGACCTTTGGGCTATGAACCCATCTGGTTATACCATATAGATATACTAATCAAGATTGTTATTCAAGAATTCAGTCTTGACATCCATTTACCAAATATCATAGTCATAATATGCGGAAATGGACAGAAGAGTGCGGATGGATTTGAGCATGGCTACTGGCGAGAAAGTTTCCTCATAGTCAACTCCCTCTTTCTGGGTATAACCCTTGGCTACTAGCCTAGCCTTGAAGGTCTGTACCTTCCCATCTACTCCCCTCTTTCTCTTGTAGATCCACTTGCAACCTATGGGTTTCACCTCATTGGGTTGGTCTATAAGTTTCCAGAATGAGTTGGAGTACATAGACTTCATCTCTAGGTTCATGGCTTTGAGCCATTCCTCTATATCAAAATCATCCATTGCACTACGATAGGTCAATGGATCATCTATACCATCACTAGATGCGACAACTTGTGACTCTCCAACTCCTAAATAGCGATCAGGTTTTCGTACAGCTCTTCTACTACGTCTAGGTGGCAAATCATTCTGATGAACTTGTATCTGACGCTCAGATGTCGAAGGTGCTATGTATTTGTCAACTGTCATTGACGATGGTGTGCTGGTCGAACCAGTAAGTAACTCCTCGAGTAACAATTTTCAAAAGTATCTGACTTGTGCTGCATTAGGTAAACATACCCATATCTGGAATAATCGTCAATAAATATGACAAACAATTCATAACCACCTTGGGATCTTACATTCATCGGTCCGCAAATGTCCGAATGTATAAGCTCAAGTGGTTGACTAACTCTTATACCTTTTCCAGTAAAAGGTCTCTTGGTCATTTTTTCCTTCTAAACATGGTTCACAGACTGGTAAAGTTCTGAGCTTTAATTGGTTTAAGGCTCCGTTCTTTATCAACCAATCTATCTGGTCAAGGCTGATATGACCAAGTTTAAGATGCCACATATATGTGTCATCATAAGAAATCTTTTGCCGTTTAGTTTTAGGTTTCTCAACCTTAAATATTTCAGCTTTGAGCAGTGACCTATGTGTCAACAGTCTTAAGACATACAAGTTATTTTATGAGTTTCATGTGCATATAGTTAATCCATTTCTACCAATAATAACCAAATTGCTATTAAAAGAAACTGAAAAACCATCATCCAAAAGTTTAGAAACAGAAATCAAATTCGTGCGAAAACCAGGAATAAATAACATATTTTTCAAATTTAATTAACTATTATTTATAAAATTTAAACTGGAAGCTCCCACTGCCTTGCTGAAACAACATCCCATGTCCCGACCCTCATGGTGTAGTCATCTTCAGCAAGGTCCCTCCATGAGTCAAGTAGCTACAAAGAAGAACAAACATGGTTAGTGGCTCCAAAATCAACAATCCAGTGAGTAAATCATCCTCATCTAATAGAGATTCGATAGTGAGTAAATCATATTTACCTGTATCCTTTTTGTCCTTAGCTCAGCAAGGTATTTAGGATAATTCTTTTTCCAATGCCCGATCTTGTTGCAGTGGAAACACTTTCCCTTGGGCTTGGCATCCTTGGAGCCTTTCTTGTTCTTCTTCTTCATGGGCTTAGCCTTATCCTTCCTAGTGCTATTCTTCTTCATCTTTGCAGATTTTGAAGACTCGACAATATTTGCCTTAGCACTGGGCTTACGAGGATCCACAAGCATGGACTCGTAGTGGGTGAGCTCATTAAGCAGGTGGGTCAAAGTAAAAGTCAAATTGTTCATAACATAGTTGCTTTTAAACTGCAGGAAACTCTTCGGAAGAGTTTCCATAATCATGGTCACCTGACTATGCTCGTCAATACGAGCACCATGGGTTTCAGTAGTGTTGAGATAGGTCATTATCCTTAAGACGTGCTCTCAGACTGATGTCCATTTCTTCATCCTAGCAGTCATCGCTAAGACCATAGCCTCATGACGTTGATGCTCCGAAGGCTGCCCGAACATGCCCTGTAATGACTCCATCATCTGAGATGCTGAAGCCATAGGTTCATGCTTTGCAGCAAGAACCTCAGACACCCTTGATAGCAAGTAGCAGTGGGCTTTCTCATTAGCTGCGACCCATTTTTGGTGGCATCGCGCACAGCTTGGCCAGCATTTCTGGCTAGCTCGGGAGGACACTCCTCCGTCAGGACAAACTTTAGGTCTTCGTAGACCAGGATAGCGTTTGTGTTACTTTTCCACTTAACATAATTTTCTCCCGTTAATTTATCATTTTAGAGTATGGAAATAATTGGAGAAACCATGGTTGAAAAATAAAATAAACATGCATTTAACATTCATTCATCGCATATTAAGATTATCAATCAATTTTGGCATAAAATTAAACATGATGCTTGAACCATGAACCATGAATAATGAATTAGAAACCTAAGAGAATTACTATGCTACGAAAATCTATCATCCCACAAATAAGTGCCGCCGTAGGGTAGGTCAAGTATTTGCATGATAGATTGAGACAATCTCAATTGATTAATATATGCTGGAATAACTCTTATTCATATATTAACCAACTATCATTTGATTCGATCAAACAATTTAGATTAACAGTTAATCATTCCTTTGTGAGTGTGACCCGTCGTTTCAGGACCTTTGGACTTAACTAGTGAAGTGTTGTCGTAGGGTAGGTCAGTTCACCAGATAAATCTAGAATCCATATCCTCTCGAAATCCAAACCTAATACTGACCCAAAATGGACAACATTTGTAGGGGGACGAAAGCAAAGTCGTCTCGATGCGTCTTTTGAATCTCATATTTTCCGACTAACAACAGAGATCGTGGGATATACTGTCGTATATCCCTCTCCCACTCACTATTTTGAGTTTAAGGTTTCTATTTATAAAATATCTAATATTTTAATTTAACTATTGTGAAATAATTTATGGCGGCTAAATCATAATTCTTATTTGCACTAGTACACAATAAGTGACCTAACCAATTTTAACTCAAAAATTTTATATCACTTATTTTCATTAGTCTCTACTAATAGTATTACTCAATTAGACTAATTTAATTAGTATGGAATTAATGACCTATTATAATTTAACTCTTAAAATACTAGAACACTAACAGGTTTAAAAGTTTAGAATCCTAAAATGGTCAAAATTATATTAAACTATTAATTAATCTTTTGCGTTATAAAATCCAATGGTACGAGGAATTGTATCCAAAGTGCAGACCATATTACCGTCCATTCGAATTCAACTATGAAATTTATGTCCGAGTTTCCATCTTATATACCAATGGAATTTATTATCCATTTATTAAGCTCAATATATTAGAATTCAAATTTTAAACCATAAAACCGATTAATTGTTTTTCCATGCATATCATATTCTAATTTAAACATTTTAAATCACATAAAATCATATTTCATGTCTATAATGATAATGCATCTAAAGCATGTTATGACATGCAGAGTATGTTCCCTAAGCTATATGACATGTTATTCAAACATTTTGAAATAAAACATACATATAACATAAAAAAATTATTTTGCATTGACCGGGCTCTTATTTTTCCCTATACTAATCTAATTAGTACAAAAATTCCCAAGGCATCCCTTGGTCTTCAAAACACGCTCCAATGTGGTGTTGGCTCCTTTTGCGACTCCGATGCTCCAAATTACAACAATTGAAATTTTACATTGGAAAATAAAAAATACAACAATTATAAACAATGGCCTTGTAGCCTTACATCCCAAAATCGAAACCAACATATAAAAAAAAAGAGCCGGAAAAATTTACGACCAATGCAAAATCCATTCATCACATGAAAAAAATAACCATTCATCACATGAATATTATTTTTGTGCCTATTCATCTAAACATACATCTCAATATTTATAACTCATATAAATATATGAAAACATAAACTTTAAATGAAAAAGAGAAGGGTTAAGAACAATTTTCAACCTTGCTCTGATACTAATTGTAGGAAACGCTTTCCTTGCGCAACACAAACGTCTTAGACACATGGATCAGACTTGAAAAAATTTATTGCCCTTCCCTTTGAATGGTCGAATGCAACCAGTTCCACCACTGAAATTTTGATTATGTTTTAGACAAAATTTCAGCCCCGAAACTACCCCGGAACAGTCCCCGAACAGCCCCGAATAGCCACAAAAAAACTGGACTGTTTTGGACCCGATTCGCGCCCAGTGCACTGCTGAAACAGCCCCTGAAATGTGTGGACATTGGCTGTGTTTCAGTTCTGATTTTTTACTTGAAAACAGCCCCAACACATCCCCAAAACATCCATATATGTTCCCCAAAAATTCTGGATTAAAACTACACCAAACCGAGTTCCGTTTTACCAAATAAGGGCCGGCAATGAGCAATATAATTCTCACTGCCGAGTACCAGAACAAGAAGAAGATGAAGATGATTATTTGTTCAACACCAAAAAGTCTTCCAAGTTATATCTCGTTACCAACAAAAACTAGTGTGGGTTAGACTCACAATATTAATCCCTAAACTATTTAGAGATAGAACCACACTTATGTTTTTTTTTTCTTCTTTTTCTTAGTTTAGGTTTTTCTCAACTTTTGAGAGAGAATGAAGAAGAAGAAGAAGAAGAAGAAGAAGAGAGGTGGCTAGGGTTCAAGAATGAATTAGGTTGCCAATGAAAATTACATTTCATTTTTATACCTAGGGTTTCTAATTTCCAAAAAATCACAAAACTCTTCCCTTTCCCTTCTTAAAAATGCGGCCAAGCATGTGTGGAATCCAAAAATTTTGTAACAACAATCATAATTACCATAATGAGAAAATGTTACAAAATTAAATATTCAATTAATCCTTTTGAAAAATATAACTTCTAAAACTAATCAAGGGTTTCCAAAAATCCAAAGCTTGAAATTCCAATAATAACCTTATTAAATTATATCAAATATAATTTAATTTTATACATTTAACAATTATAATTTAATTATTAAAACCACATATTAACTTTTAATATATAGTTTCAAGTGTGACAAATAATATCATTAATCATATTAATAATATTTATACATATATGAATATATATAGTTTCAAGTGTGACAAATAATATCATTAATCATATTAATTATATTTATACATATGTGAGTATATAATTGGACTATCCAATTATACTAAATCCGCTACAATATATTGAGCTAGCACATGGACCAAATGGACCTACGGTTCCGAGCTCTAATAATCTCGAAATATTAATTAAGCTCTTAAATAAATATTCTGAATTATTAACTCTGGGTTATTCCATTAAAAATCCGAAGTTGCACTCTCGTTACCGCAGATAGTATATTAAGCCGAACCAGATCGGTGTCCATTGATATAATCACTACATATAGATTAACCATTCCCGAGTATCTCGAAATAAGATACAGGTCATAATGTCCGTCATACCCCTCTAATTATTTTTACCTCAAGTACCATTAATTCTCTAATGAACAATTTATTCATAACCATTGTGAATTTTAATATTTCTATTCGTAATAGAAAGACTTGACCGCTCAAACCGTTCAAGTATCGAATCAACCCTTAGGAAAGATACTCTTATACTTCTCGCAATTAGTGAACTCCATGTCTATGTAAAATGTCCACAGCTACACACTAGACCATGCCCCCAAAGTACGTAGCTATTGGTCGGGACTCCTACATAACCCTCACCTTTTTAAATCAAAGGACATAGCCTGCCATGCAGGAGTTCGTAGTACACTCAGGATGAAGATCAATTCATATATGACCATTTAGTATATCGAAATGAATTTCTTTATATAACGGACATTATAAGAAAGTCATTTCCATCTGCGTCTAGTCCTATATGATCACATCATACAAGGTGCCTTCATTCTCATGTCTCCACATGGACAATCTTGGATCAATGTCGTCATACAATTATATAATAGACCGCAGCTATAGATAAACCACAAAGAAAGTACCTGCTTTGTTTGCTCTCTATGGACTATTTTAGATTACCAACTTCAGACTTAAATCCTCTTATGTATGACACTCATACACTAAGTCTGAAGGTATATGTGTAATCTAGGGTACTCAAGATAATTTACTTATGTGAATGTGAAATATAAACAAACACTTTTATAAATGAAAAAGCATCATTTTATTTTATAACATAAAAAAATATTTACATTACATGAAGTTCTAGGGCATATATCCCAACCACGAAGGTCATTGACAATTTTTCAGATTTAGCACTTTTACTATTTATCTAAGTCAACTGACAGTGCTTCCGTATTTCAACCCTACCTTTTTCATACGATCTCCGATTTCATTACCTATTATATCATCGGAAAGCCCAGACGAAGACCTACAACTTCTGTGTTGAATATTTTCAAAATTCGGACCCGAAATAGGTCTAAAATGTAATTTTAAGTCACATGAACAGTGTATTTCGTGAGTAAATAAAAAATAATGAAACCCTTGCATTTCCTTTGAAGTGAATACTTTGCCCTTGACTTGTATTTGATATAAATAACCCAATTTTAGTCCCAATTTTTGGCCAAGCCCTTAATTTCTCTAGAAAAGTCTTCACACTTCAAGATTTTTACATAACTTAATATTAAAACAAATAACAAACGCAAGCCTCTCATTTTCCTTACCACGGCCGAGCACCTATTGGAAAATTATGACCAATAGCATCACTATTTGTAAAGGACATGATGTTCTTGTACAAATTAACTATGTGACAAAGGAAATTGCTCTTTTATCATTTGTAATTGGATTACCTGGATATATAAATGATAAAAGTCCATATGATTAGTACCAGATTAATAAGATATGAGACAGTGTTAATCCACGAAAGGTTTAATCATTAAATATCCCTAGTCGTAGTATTATCGAGACTGGACATCGATAATGCGGAATAGGCTAGTATTACACTTGTGCGCGTTATGGAAGCTTAACGACTTAGTTCTCATATATTTGAATTGCTCTTCTACTCTTGGGCGAATTGGCTTCTCTTTGGAAGAGAAATTTTTTCTCTCAAATCTTTGTTCAAAGCTAGCAATTTGAATTGAATCAAGGTGATAGGGAGACTCACCCATGAGTTTGGAACAACAAAGAGGTCTTGGAACTTCCATCTACAAGAAAAAGTTTTGAAAGTTCTCATCCAAATCAATGTAAGTATTCCGCAATTTTCTTCATTAATTCACACAATAATCACGCTTAGAGATCCCGTGGCATGTCTAGGACACTAACAGCACCCTCATTCCCCTCCACCAAAGAGCCTTAAAAAATTTCTAATTTCTTATCAAAATTTTCAAGCCAACCAAGAGCAATCCAATAAAAATAAAGCTTAGGAAATGGAAAGCAAACCTTATGAGCTTTATTGGTGAAGAGAACGCATTGATTCAAGGTAAGAAAATCTACTCCCAAATCTTAAAATCTTGAGTTTTGAATAAAGGATGGGTGATTGATATTGTTAGCATATATTTGAATGTATTTTGATGATTATTGATTTAAGAAAGTGATTGTTGTAATAAATGCCCATATTATGGAAACACTAGGTATTGAAAAAAAAATTAGGATCTATAAGATTTGAGTATTGATTTGATGATGGAATGTTAGTTTACGCATATATTTGAATGTTGTTATTGATCTACCTTGTTATATATTGAAGACTTTTGTGATTATGGAGGATGATGATTTTTGGCCAAGCTATGTAGAGAGGAGATAGTTGTTTTTGTATGTGTTAAGAAGTCTTGAATGATGTTGTTAAGTAATAGACATGTAAAGTGGGAGTTATTGTTTGACAATTATGACCCATAGCATCACTATTTTATAAATGACATGGTGTTCTTGTACAAAATTAACTATGTGACAAAGGAAATTTCTCTTTTATCATTTGTAATTGGATTACCTGGATATATATAAATGATAAAAGTCCTTATGATTCGTACCGAATTAATATGATATGAGATATTATTAATCCACAAAAGGTTTAATCATTAAATATCCCTAGTCGTAGTATTATCGACACTGGACATCGATAATGCAGAATAGGCTAGTATTACACTTGTACGCGTTATGGAAGCTCAACGACATAGTTCTCATATATTTAAGTATATGATACTTATTCAAGTGTGATAGGAGGTTCTGTTTACCTATGGTACGGGAACAGCTTCGATGTGAATAGACCCCTCGGAATCCCATTGGTAGTATAACTATGTGTCTATGGGAATCCGAATCAGGGTAGATATATTTGGTCTTAACCTGAGACTTGCATCGCTAATACTTGCGACAATCAATATACTTTGGTTTTGGTCGTCCGAGGCTTTAACAGGTTCTGTGTACACTCTTTTGGGTATACTGAGAATCGTATTGTATTGGGTGTGATGTCAAGATGGAAGTATCACTTCAGTCATACGGAGATGATGATCACGCAGGGATACGGAACTGGTACTCTTAAGTACTGTAGTCATCGGGATAATATGACTAGGTCATGATTATCCGATTATAGAGACTAGTTGCCAGTGATCTGATATATGCTTCTTACGGGGCAGACATAATTCCAGCCCCAGGCCTAGCATGTGACATCTGATACTGGATCGTAATACGCAATACTTAGTATACTATGCCTGATAAAGATTATATATTCCTTTAAAGAATATTTCTGGAGAATTGGATAGGCACGATGTTTTGCTAGAAGCCAACCATGTCTTCTAAATCGGTAAGAATGTGGTACCGGGTACGCACGTGTTCGGATAGTCCGATGACCATATTTACTGCCAAGATATCCAGGGATCTCTTGGATCGCTTCCCAAAGATTCACCGATGAGATTTGACTCGAACAGAGAATTAATCTGGGATTAATTATGAGAGAGAAAATTACTTTGGGATTAATTTTGGCAATAAATTAATCTAGGATTAATTATGGCAATAAATTAATCTAGGATTAATTATCAAATAGTGAATTAATCTGGGATTAATTGCGTAAAGAATTAATCTGGGATTAATTTGACTTGAAGAGAGAACACGATTAATTTGGAATTAATCGGTAAAATAAATTTAATAGTTAAATTGGATTTTTCTATTTAATTTATTTATTTAGGCTAAAATAATATATTAGATATATTAATTGAAATTGGATTTCAATGCGGAATTAAATTGGATTTTAATTCAAGCGAATGGATTAATTTGGAATTAATTCGTAAGTGACTTCCGTAATAATTTTACGAGGCATAATTATTTAATTAAATTGGATTTAATTCAGTCGCAACGACAAATTCGTTTAATTCGGAATTAAACGAACCCGAGCCCGAGCAAAGTTGCGTGTTGGATTATCCAACTTAAATTTGGAATTTAAAGTGGGGCCCACCAACTTACATCAATGTGTTTGACAATTGATGGAATTTGGTAATTGGTTGAGTGAAAGCTTGGATTGCTTTTTCTACACTCAAACCTAAACCAACACTCAACCTAATATATAAAGAAGTCAATTTAGTTTTTGAAAACTACAATTCACTATTCTCTTTCTTCACAAAACTGTGACCTTGCTTTCTCTCCCATGGAATTTTGTTGCAAAATTCTACAAAGCTAGCACTTTAAAGAGACAAATGAAGGTGATGAGGAAACTAATCCTAGAGTTTGGAATTCAATTTGAAGGCTTGGGGCTTCTACACAATTAAGAAAAGTTTTGAAACTCATCAAATCAAAGTAATTTCCACAACTCTCTTTGATATATTCACACACGAATCACTCTTAGAGATCCTTGGCATGTTCTAGGAACACTAACAATGGTATTAGAGTCATCCTAAGTTTGATTTGGAATTCTAGGGTTCATGACTTTATTTGGGGATTTTTGCTTGGAGTTTGAAATTTGCCCAAATTGGTTGTTAGATTATGTTTATATGATGTTGAATTGGATTTGTACATCTTTGGAATTGAGAAAAATTGATTAGATAAAAAATTCACAATCCCTTAGACATGGCCGAATGTACCCTAATGTGTGTTCATGGTGATTTTTTGAAAAATTAGCAATTGGATGTGTTGGTGGCATGAATTGTATGTTAAATGTTGATTTAATTAGATTGAAATCAAATTGCATGATAATTACTTTGCCATTGTCGTGAACCCTAAGCATGTGTAATGAATTTTTTTGCTTTAATTTGTATTGGACATGAATTGTAAATGTTGAGCATGATTAATTGATTTAATTAGTGTTTTGGAAACATTAGATTAGTTGATTGATTATGTTAATTGCACTTTAATTAAATTAATATGTAATTTGGAATAATTTGTTAATTTAATTTATTGTAATTGGGCTTAATGGGCTTGGTTGGGCCATGTTTGGTTTAGGACAATTGGGTTGGATACAATTGGGCCTAAAACCATTTCCATAATGTCCAAATATGGCAATTGGGCCTTTAAATAATTTAATTGGGCCTAATGGGCCTAAATTGATTTTTGGCATAGGGTGATTCCGAATTGGGCCTTGACATCTTGGGTTTGATCCATAATGGCCAAAGCCCATGCCTAAAGAATTAATTAAAAGCTCATTGGACTTTAATTAAATAGTATTGGATACTAATTGGGCCTTTGAGACCCATGAAGATTGGATTTGGAATCCAAGTCTAAAAGGCGCTATTAAAAGTGTAATTATTTAATTTGGAATTAAATATGAATTAGTATTAGATACAATTTAAATCGGATTTATAATTGTAGTTTGATATAATTCAAGAATACGTACTTTGAGTATTTATTCTTAAACGAGTTGGACTCGCGCAAATCAAATCGTTGTTTGAACATTGGATGGTCATTAATTCAAAGATTAATGAATTGGATTAGATTGATTGAATATCATGCTTTGTGTGAATACTTGGATGTATTGTATGAATAATGTATATCAGATGGATATTAGAAGGGTGAGGGTAATTTTGAAAATTATTGTAATAAATTTAGAATTTATTAAATTGGACCTGCGTGTCCAGCCTATTATCTCTTTTCTCATTGTATTTCTCTTCTCACCAATTCCCCTCAATGTAAATGAGGTTTCTTTAGAAGTATTATGTAATTTGGTAGAATTTGGAATAGTGCTAGCGGGAGAGAAGAAATGGAGAGATTTGTTCTAGGAACAAATTTGTTATATATTCATCCGCATATCATTTTTATTTTATTTCACGCCTTATTATGCTTTTAGAATGCATGCTTAAGGGTGTATGATGAGACCTAATCAAAGATAATAAATTGGTTGCCAATTTACGCGAAAAACCCTCAAACAATATTAAGTGTTTTTCCTTCCATTGAGTGGTTCTCTCTCAAGATCCAAGATTGGCATTGGTTTGTTGGCCAAAGTCAAGACCTTTGTCTATCGCGGATGTGTTTGAACCACGTAAGCTTTTTTCCATATCGTATGTCTTGGGTGGTTTTGACTTGTTGCCAAAGTCAAGGTCACTTCTTATTCATCGACTTCGATTATGAAGCTTTCCCATTGTCAATGGGCCACGCTTAACTAGAATCATTAAGCTTGTTGAGCCAAAGCCAAGGCTTAGTTGATTTAGAGGAAAATGTTAGGAAATATATTGGATATATTTACATAAATTGGATATATGTTTCGGACTTGGAGGTTCACCTATTGGATCTAGGAATTGGATGGGATCCAATTGATCTTAGAGATCTACCTAGATAAGTTTCATACAACTTGTTGGCCAAAGTCAAGGTTGTGTGTTATTTAACGGGATCCTAGCCCACTAGGAAACTATGTTTCCCGAGTACTCCACATAGGGTTAGAGGCACGCCGAAAAATAGTGGGAGGCAAGTATTAAATTTACAATTTCGTTTAGATACTTGCCAACACGCGCTCTTTTATTTTAATTTATCATTGTTATAAATATATTAGTTGGACTAATATTAAATATTTCTTTCTTTGAACAATTAGACAGTACAACACACTACTCAACTTGAAGTTGGTTATATAGTTAGACTATAGTAACCATTACATTTGGAGTGTACCCAAAATCGTTGACTGGATAGTTAGACTATAGCAATCAAGATGGCTGGAAAGATTAACGTTGCGGACATCGTCATGGGGGATAATGTCTTTAACGGCTCTAATTTTCCAAATTGGGAAATGAATCTCAGGATAGTCCTGGAAGCTGAGAAGTTACTCAATTTGATAGAGAAACCTCTCGAGCATGAGCCTGGAGTTGAGAAAATAAGTGGAGCATGTGCTTTGGAAGACTCATAACTTTAGTGCTCAATCTGTTATGCTTGCTGCAAAAACTTCTTAATTTTATCATCAAAACTAAGGATTAGGTCCTTATACAATGATGTTGAAATTAAAGGTGCTTCGTAGATCTATTCTTAGATCTTATAGGTACAAATTGCTAAAGAAGCTCTTTCGCTCGCGTATTTCAAAGGGTACATCTGTCGAGCACTAGGTGTCGCAGATGATCGCTGACATCAAATAGCTTGGTTAGCTGGGCATTACCTATGAGGCCGAGACTTCTATAAATTTGATCTTGTAGTCTCTGTCCGAATGCTGGGGCGGGTTCATTATGAACCAAGAGGAAACACTTGGAGAGTTAATGGCTATGCTCAATGAGGCACAGCCAGAGCTTCCAAAAGGGCAAGAAGCGCAAGGCAGATCTTACTTCGACATCCCAGAAGGTCTAGGTTGGCCGAAGGCTTCTGGGGGTGTGAAGAAAATGGTCAAAGGCAAAATCGTCATAGTCTTCTGGGAAGACAAACTAATTGTTGGTAATTATCTAAGGTCCCAAGATCAAACAAGACATGAAAACATGCGTGAATACACCAACGAAGATAGCGGAATACTTACATTGATCGGTTATGTCGATTTGAAGACGAATCATGCCCAAAAACGCACTGCCTTTGTAAGCCCACTGCAGCAGTCCATGCTCACTGTCTTGGCAGTTTCGGGTCTCAAAACGAAGCTCCAAACTCCGTCGTATGAATCCCGCCT
>SKCR01001209.1:0-192159 GCA_019454045.1 Zanthoxylum bungeanum
TTAACTCATCAATGAATCAAACAACAAAAATCACCATGAATTTCATGCCTTTGATTTTCGGCCAACCCACTAATTTTGGGCAAAATGTTCCAAATCAAAATTCAATCCAATTAAACTTTAATACAACATTACCCAATTGTTTTAAGTCACCCAATGATCAAAAAAAACAAAATAATGCCAAGCCAATTTAGGGTTCATATTTTCGGTCCAAGCTTCAATTTTGGAGAAAATTGGATCCAACCAAATTTCTTGAAATTGATCATGCACAATCTCAATTAAACATCATCCAAGCATGCTTAAACAATCAATTTAACCAAAACAAGTCAAAATCGATTTTGCCCAATTTTAAAGTTTTGGCCAACATTAAGCAAATTGGGGAAAATCAATCCAATTAATTTCTCATCAAAATGATTACATATAACTCAAATTAAATCATATACAAGCATTCTTAAACAAACAATTTGTTAAAATCATGCTTAAATCAAAAAGCCCCAAATTTGCTCAAGAACCCTAATTCGTTTTTATGCAACCAATAGCTCTGATACCATTGAAGGAGTTTAAATCAAGTCCCAAGATCAACAAATCAAGCATAAAAAACGAGTATGAACACAACAAAGGAGGTGCGGAATATACTCACATTGAATTCGGTTTTGATGAAATGAACACAAGTTGCTTTTTGCTTCCTCCAAGCTCACGGCAACAGCTCTCCAAGGTAGTGGGCTGCTCGGTTTGGACTGGTTTGGTTCCTCCAAAGAATCGGCCATGCATGGACTCCATTGAAGCTCAAAGCTTCAAGCTTCAAAAATAAAACCAAGCTCATGAAGACACTTCCCTATCACCTATGTATCACTCATGGTGTGCTAGCACTAAGCCTTCTTCAATTTGCTTCTCAAAAATTCGGTCAAACCAGTAGAAAACGATGAAGAATCGGCAGTGAAGCCGTGAGATGCAGAAGAAGAAAAGAGAGGGAGATGAGAGATCGTATGCCTTGCATGTTGGAGAGAGAGAATGATAAGTTAGAAAATAAAAATGTAAAAAGGTTTATATAATTTCCAAAATTATTTAATAAACCATTTACTTTTTCTATTAAAATTAAAGCAAAAGCTTTCAATCAACTTATCACCCATCATTTCAACTTTTTACTTTAAGTCACATCACATCACTTTAATAAAGTGACATGTTGCAAGTCACATCACTCAAAGTGACATTGATTTGACGCATGATGTGACAAACGATTTGACGCTTGATGTGACTCGCGTGCCGCGCTCGAATTCGAAATGCGAATGCGCTCGCAATCACTCTCGGGCTCGGCTCGCGTAATTCCAAATTAACGAATTTTTCCGTCGCGTCGTAATTAAGTGATTACGCCTAGCGAATTCACTATTCACGTCGCTAACGAATTAATTCTAAATTAATTCGTTCGCCCGAATTAAAATCTAATTTTAATTCCGCGTCAAAATCCAATTTCGATTAATATATCGAATATATTAATTTATCGATTAATTCCAAATTAATCGTTCTCTCTCTTTAATTAATATTTTATCCCAGATAAAATATCTCCGCAAATAATCCCAGATTAATTTTCTCTCTCATCGAATTAATCCCAGATTAATTCTATCCTCTCTTCTAATTAATCCCAGATTAATCAAAGTGCGAGTCATACGTCATAGGTGAATCTTCAGGAACCGACCCATGAGATCTCCGGATATGTTGGCAGTAAATACGATCGTCGGACTGTCCGAACCCGTAAGTACCTCGTACTACGTTTATATCGATTTACAAGACAAGGTTGGCTTCTAGCAAAGCGCCATGCCTACCCAATTCTCCAGAAATATTCTTACAGGAATATATAGATCTGTATCAAGCGTAGTATACCGTAGTATTGTGTATATTGGCCCAGTATCGGATAGTCACGTGCTAGGGCTGGGGCTGGATAAGTGTCTGCCCCATCCGAAGCACATGTCGGATGTCTGGTAACATAGTCTCTATAATCGGATATACATGACCTGGTCACAATATCCCGATTGGTTGCGCAACACTCAAGAGCACTAGTATCGTATCCTGCGTGACATCAACTCCAATATGACTGAAGTGACACTTCCGTCTTGACATCACACCCAATACTCTACGACTCTCTGATAAACCCAGAAGTGCTGTACTCAGAACCTGTTAAAAGTCCCCTACCACCAAAACCAAAGTTTATCGATTATCGTAAGTATTAGCGATGCAAGTCTCAGGTTAAGACTATACACACCTACCTTGATTTCGGCCTCCCATAGACACATAGTCATAATACCAATGGGATTCCGAGGGGTCTATCCAGAGCGAAGCTGTTTCCCGTACCATCGGTGAAACACGACCTCCTATCGCACTTGCATAAGTATCCAATACTTATATATATGAGAACTATGCCGTTGTGCCCTCACAACACGCACAAGTGCAATACTAGTCTATTCCGCATTATCGATGTCCTGTCTCGATAATACTACGGCTAGGGATATTTAATGATTAATCCTTCGTGGACTGATACTGTCTCATATCATCTCAATCCAGGAACTAATCATATAGACCTATCTTCATTTATATATCTATGGTGATCTAATCACTAATGATGAGAGTGCAATTTCTTTGTCATATAGTTAATTTGCTACAACACAATGATCTGTGCAAATAGTGACGCTATGGATCATTTTGTCCAACAAGAAATACAATGAGAAAAGAGATAATAGGCTGGACACACGGGTCCAATTTAATAAATTCTAAATTTATTACAACAATTTCCAAAATTGCCCTCACCCTTCTAATATCCATCCGATATACATTATTCATACAATACATCCAAGTATACACACAAAGGATGTTATTGAATCAATCTAATCCAATTAATTAATCTTTGAATTAATGACCATCCAATGTCCAAACAACGATTTGATTTGCGCGAGTCCAACTCGTTTAGGAATAAGTACTAAGTACGTATTCTTGAATTTTATCGAACTATAATTTTAAATCCAATTTAAATTGTATCCAATACTAATTCATATTTAATTCCAAATTAAATAATTACACTTATTAATAGTGCCTTTTAGACTTAGATTCTAAATCCAATCTTAATGGGTCTCAAAGGCCCAATTAACATCCAATGTCAATTTAATTAAAGTCCAATGAGCATTTAATTAATTCTTAAGGCATGAACTTTGGCCAATATGGATCAAACCCAAATGCCAAGGCCCAATTAAGGAATCACCTTTTTTGCCAAAAATCAATTTAGGCCCATTAGGCCCAATTAAATTATTTAAAGGCCCAATTGTCATATTTTGACTTTATGGAAATGGTTTTAGGCCCAATTGGATCCAACCAAATTAACCCAAACCAAACTTGGTCCAACCAAGCCCATTAAGCCCAATTACAACAAATTAAATTAACACATCATTCCAAATAACATATTAATTTAATAAAGTGAAATTAACATAATTAATCGACTAATCTAATGTTTCGAAAACACTAATTAATCCAATTAATCATGCTCAACATTTCCAATTAATGTCCAATATAAATTGAAGCAAAATCAATCTATTACATGTTTCACACTTCACGTCAATAGGGCACAAAATAATACTCAATTGATTTCAATCCAATTAAATCAACATACAAGATTTATTTCATGCTTTAAACATATCCAATTGTCTAAAATCAAAAAATTACCATGAGTGTTCCAGGGCATACATTCGGCCATGCTTAGAATTTGAGGATTTTTTATCTAATCAATATTTCACAAATCCAACAATGCAAAAATCCAATTCAATATCATACAAACATAACCATACCATCAATTTAGGCAAATCAAGCTCCATGCCAAAAAACCCAAATTAAAGTATATGAACCATAGATTTTCAAATCAAACTTAGGACGCTCTGATACCATTATTAGTGTTCCTAGAACATGCCAAGGACCTCTAAGAGTGATTTGTGTGTGAATAAACAAGAGGAGTTGCGGAAATACTCACAATGCTTGGTAGAGAAAATCATGTTTTTCATGGATGTAATGGAAGCTCCAAGCCTTCAAATTGAATTCCAAACTCATGGGTGAGTTTCCCTATCACCTTCTTATGACTATAAATGTGCTAGCAAACTTGAATTTTTGAAACAAAAATTCCATGGAGAGAGCTTGAAGTTTCGGCCAAGAGAGAAAATTGGAGGAGAGAGTGAATAGTAAGTGTAACTTCCAAAGTTAACTACTTTTTTAAATATAAAGTTGGTGTGTAGGATTTGGTTTTTTTGTTTTTAAAATCAATCTAAGCTTTTCACCCAACCAATTACCAAATTCCATCACTAGTCAAACACATTGATGTAAGTTGGTGGGCCCCACTTTAAATTCCAAATTTAAGTCGGACAATCCAACACGCAACTTTGCTCGGGCCCGGGTTCGTTTAATTCCAAATTAAACGAATTTTCCATTACGACATAATTAAATCCAATTTAATTAAATAATTATGCCTTGCAAAATTATTATGAAAGTCGCTTGCGAATTAATTCTAAATTAATTCGTTCGCTTGAATTAAAATCCAATTTTAATTCCGCGTTGAAATCTAATTTCAATTAATATATCTGATATATTATTTTAGCCCAAATAAATAAATTAAACAGAAAAATCCAATTTCACTATTAAATTTATTTTACCGATTAATTCCAAATTACCCGCGTTCTCTCTTCTCGACGATTTAATCCCAGATAAATTCTCGACGCAATTAATCCCAGATTAATTTTTTCTCTGTTAATTAATCTCAGATCAATTCTTGCCGTAATTAATCCTTGATTAATTTTATCTCTCATAATAATCCCAGATTAATTTTGTTCGAGTCAAATCTCATCAATGAATCTTTGGGAAGCGACCCAAGAGATCCCTGGATATGTTGGCAGTAAATACGGTCATTGGACTATCCGAACACGTTTGTACCTGGTACCACGTTCTTGTTGGGTTCTCTAAGAACAATAACCAAGATCTTTAAGCATAAAATCATGTGAATACGTAAAGTAAAGTAGCGGAAATTACTCACTTTGATCGTCTAAGGATGTGTAGACAACAAAATTTTGCCTCCATTTAAGTTGCTCCAAGCTCATCACTTTGATGTATGTTGAGCTTCCAAGCTTGTTCTTGAATTCCAAACTCAAGGGAGTAGTTTCCCTATCACCTTTGCATGATTCTTTGATGTGCTAGCATGTAAGATTTTTTAATCAAAAATCTTCAACCAAGAACCCTAGGTCTCAGCAATTGGAGAGAAAGAGAGGGAGAGGTTTCGGTTTTTAACAACAATGAGAGAGTAAGTTGTGTTTTCCATTTTGTTAAATGTATTTTTTATTTCAAAAATCAAATCAATTTACAAAAAAGTCAAGTTGGTAAATGTCTTTCACAAATCAACAAAATGTGCAAGACAAGTTACCAAAATCTCTACCAACTTCTATCAACCAAAAAGGTGATAAAGTTGACTAGTGATGTGACTTGTGGGCCCCACTTTAATTCAAAATCCGAGTGGGCCCAAAAACACATTCCGGGCTTGGGTTCGTTAATTCCAAATTAACGAATTTTCTGTTGCGACTTAATTAAATCAAATTTAATTAAATAATTATGCCTATCAAAATTACTATTCAAGTCGCTTGCGAATTAATTATAAATCAACTCGTTCACCCGAATTAAAATCCAATTTTAATTCCGTTATGAAATCTAATTTCATTTAATATATCGATTATATAATTTTATCGATTATTCCAAATTAGTCGTTCTCTCTATTTAGTTGAATTTTATCTAAGATAAATTCTCGCCATAATTAATCCTAGATTTATTTTCTCTCTCTTCTAATTAATCCCAGATTAATTATGTTCGAGTCATACGTCATCGGTGAATCTTCGGGAAGGGACCCATGAGATCTCTGGATATATTGGCAGTAAATCCGGTTATCGGACTATCCGAATACGTGCGTAACCAGTACCATATTTTTACTGATTTACGAGACATGGTTGGCTTATAGCAAAGCACCGTGCCTACCCAATTCTCCAGAAATATTATTTTAAGGAATAAGTCATCTATGTCGGGCGTAGTATATATAGTATTGCGTATTGCGATCCAGTATCGAATGTCACATGCTAGGCCTGGGGCTGGAATTGTGTCTGCCCCGTACGAAGCATATATTGGATCTCTGGTAACTAGTCTTTATAATCGTATAAACATGACCTAGTCATATTATCCCGACGACTGCAGTACTAAAGAGTATTAGTTCCGTATCCTGCGTGATCATCATCTCCATATGACTTGAGTGAACTTCCATATTGACATCACACCCAATACACTACGATTCTCAGTATACCCAGAAGAGGCGTACACAGAACGTGTTAAAGCCCCGAACGATCAAAACCAAAGTATACTGATTGTCGTAAGTATTAGCGATGTAAGTCTCAGTTTAAGACCAAATACACCTACCCTGATTCGGATTCCCATAGACACATAGTCATACTACCAATGGGATTCCGATGGGTCTATCCAGAGCGAAGCTGTTTCCGTACCATCGGTAAACAGAACCTCTCATCAAACTTGCATAAGTATCCAATACTTAATTATATGAGAACTATGATGTTATGCTCCCACAACGCGCACAAGTGCAATACTAGTCTATTCCGCATTATCGATGTCCAGTCTCGATAATACTACGACTAGGGATATTTAATGATTAAACCTTAGTGGATTAATATTGTCTCATATCTTATTAATCCAGTACTAATCATATGGACTTTTATCATTTATATATCCCGGTAATCCAATTACAAATGATAAAACAGCAATTTCATTTGTCACATAGTTAATTTGTATAACAACACCATGTTCTGTAGAAATAGTGATGTTATGGGTAATAATTGTTCAACAATCTCCCACTTGGCCTATAGCCAATCACTCAATTTTCCTACACCTGAACTATGTACGGGTCGCTCAAACTTCTGCTGAGAAACAGTTTTCATCAGCGAATTTGCATTGTTATCATATGATGCATTTTATTCGATCATCACATCGCCATGATGTATGATTTGACGAATCAGATGAAATAGTTGAAGTATATACTTGGATCGTTGATAAGACCATTAATTCTTTAGCCTGTGCTGTAGCCTAGCTCAGCTGCTAACAGAACTACTCCTAATCTAATTAGGAATTTTACAGATCCAAAATTGCTTCTTTTGCTTCCTCAGCTGCAGCAATATTCCGCTTTTGTTGTTTATTCGGCAACAGTATCTTGCTTGGAAGATTTCCAGCTCACTGTTTCGTTATTCAAACTATATAGTACCCTTATTACGACTTATAGTCATTTTTGTCGGTTTGGAAACTTGCAACGGTGAACCCAGTCACTTCAAGTTCTCCTCCATAGCTTAAGAAAGCATCATTAGATAATCTAGATACTTAAGGATGTTCTTAACATCAATCCAGTGACTATCACTTGGATTGGCCTAATTGTGACTCCATATGCTCAAAGCATATGAGACACCAGGTCGCGTACATATCTTTCAATGTACGAGTCCTCGGAGAGTGCCAACAACTTTTAGATCTATCCTAGTAGATCCTTATTCCTAGAATAAGGGTTGTCTCTCCCAAGTAATCTACGAAGAATTTTCATGAAAGCCAAGCTTTCACCGATTGTATTATGGGAATTTCATTTCCAAGAAATGATATGTCATCATTATATAGGACAATCACTGTCAGTGCGCTCCCACTAACCTTCTTATGTACACAAGAATCATTTTCGTTTTGAATTAAATCATATACCATTACGATCTTATCAAAACGTTAGTTCCAAGAACGCAATGCTTGCTTCAATCCATAAATGGATTGAATTAATTTGCAAACCTTGTTTGCATTTTTTGGTATGACAAAACCGTCAGGATGTTGTAAACATCCTCCAATAGGTTTCTGTTAAGGAAAGCGGTTTTGACGTTCAGCTGCCATATTTCATAAATGAAACATGCAGCATTAGCAAGCATTATCCAAATGGATTTAATCATGGCAACAGATAAAAGGTTTCATCGTAATCGACACTATGTTGATGACGATACCTTTTATGTACAAGCCTAGCTCTGTACATTTGTATGTTGCCATCCATGTATGTCTTCCTTGAAGACTCATTTAGTACCAATAGGCACAATGCCTTCCGGTACAACAACCAGTGTCCAAACTTGGTTGGTATACATGGAATCCATTTCAGACTTCATGGCACTTTGCCATAAAAGGAGTCGATACCTTGTATCATTTCCTCATATATAGCCGGTTCGAGTTCCTCAATAAGATTGACATCTTTACGAGGTGAGATCAGAAACCGATACCTCCCAGGTTGTTTTCTGACTCTCTCCGACTTTCGCGGTTCTTGTGTATTTGAAGATTGTGGTATAGTTTCATCCCTGATGAACTGTTTGTGTTCCGTTAAAGAATCGGTGCCTGGAACAGTATTACTCCGATTTTAGTTGAGTTTTACTTTCTTCCCACTTACCACTGCATATAGGTATTCCTCTTAGGAAAACCGCATGGAGAGCAACAATTACATTGTTCTCTTGTGAGTTGTATAAGTACTATACTTTGGTTTCCCTATGACAACCTACAAATAGGCACTTATCTGATTTGGGTTCTAGTTTGGTATCATCCAAACATATGCCCAGCATTCCCAAATCTTCAGGAATGAGAAAACCCGGTTTCTTTCCTGTTCATATCTAATATGAAGTCTGTCTAACAGATTTTCATGGAACCTTATTCAAAATAAGTATTGCACTGTTTAATGTGTATCCTCAGAAGGAAATTGGTAGCTCAGAGCGACTCATCATCAACCTTACTATGTCCAATAAAGTTTGGTTTCTCTATTCGGACACACCGTCAAATTGAGGTGTTCCGGGAGGAGTCTACTGTGAAAGAATACTATACTCTTTCAAGTAATCGAGAAACTTATTGCTCAAGTATTTTCCACTACGATCCAACCGTAATGTCTTTAATACTTTTGCTCGTCTGTTTTCTATACTTTGTGTCAAAACTCTTTGAATTACTCAAAAGTTTCTGACTTATGTTTCACAAGAAACACATAACCATAACGCGATGCTACATCCGTAAAGGTTACGAAGTATTCATATTCATCTCTAGCCTAGCTAGACATGGGCCCACTTACGTCACAATGAGTGAGGGCTAACAGATCGGTGGCACTTGCATTTTTACCAAGTAAAAGGTATTTTAGGCACTTTACCCAATAAACTAGATTCGTAAACATCATTTGAATTAGAATCAAATCCGTCCTAGTATCCACTCTTCGAAAGTGTGGATATACGAGTCTTGTTAATGTATCTCATACAACAATGCCACAAATAAGTCTCATCTGATTAATTCAGTTTGAGCTATTGTTTGTCATGTTATATGTTTGAGATTTGTTTATATTCAAAATATAAATACTGTTATTCACATCCAATGTGTTTATCTAAATCATCTTTATAAACAAAACACTTAGTGTTCTAGAATATAAAGGTATACCCGCAACGAGTTATACTAGATATAGAGATAATGTTTCTAGTCAAACTAGGTACATTATAATAGTTTCTTAATTTAAGTACATGCCTCAAGGGCAGTTCCAAAACTTAGGTTTCTACAGTTAAAACAGCGACTCTCGTCCCATTTCTGACTCGTAGGTGGATCTCATCTAAAGTCAGTATCCTACTCATCAGCAGATTCTGCACATCAGTACATATTTATGTACCACATCTAGTATCAAAAAATCCAATTTTGAAACTAATAGTGAACATGTTTATGACAAAAATACTTGAAGCCGGAGCCTTGCCCCGCCTTCACTTCCTTCATGTCTGCCTTGTCCATACGGCAGTCACGCTTCCAATGACTCTATTTGCCACAGTTAAGGCAGATATCTTGGGATATGTCGTTTGTCTTTCTACAAGACTGTGACGATTTTACCTTTGCCCTTTAGAAGATCTGCCTCTGCCTCCTTGAGCATAGCCATCAACTCTCCAAGAGTTTATTCTTGGTTCATAATGAACCTGCCCCCAGCTTTCGGGAAGAGGGACTATAAGATCAAATCTTTGGTAGTCTCGGCCACGTAGGTAATGCCCAACTAACGTAGCTGATCGATGTCAGTAATCATCTGCGACACCTAGTGCTCGACAGATACCCTCTGATATACGCGAGCGAAAGAGCTTCTTTTGCAATTCATACTTCTAAGATCTAAGATTAGATCTATGAAGATCTTTAATTTCAACATCATGGTACAATGATCTAATCCTTAGTTTTTGACGACTAAATTAAAGTGTCATTGCATTAAGCTTAAAGGATTGAGCACTAAAGTTATCATCACCATGAGTCTTCAAAAACTCATGCTCCACTATTTGCTCAACTCCAGGCTCAGGCCCGAGATGTTTCTCTATCAAATAGAATAACTTCTTAGTTCCCAGGACTATCCTGAGGTTCTATTCCCAATCTGAAAATTGAAGCCGCTTAAAGACATTTTCACCCAGGATTATGTTTTAAACGTTAATCTTTCAGTTATCTTGATTCCAATAGTCCAACTATCAATCATGATTTCAGGTACAATCGAATATAATGATTACTATAGTCTAACTATAAATAAACTACTATTTGATTGGTTAAATTCAAATATATTGATTACTATAATCCATTATATAATCAACTATAAATGAAGTAGTTTGAATACAGTCCAACTATTTAAATTAAAACAACAATTAAATATTAGTCCAACTAATATATTTATAATTAATGACGAAAATGAAATGAGCGCTTATTGGCAAGTATCTAAACGAAATTGCAAATTTATACTTGCCTCCCACTATTTTTCGGCGATCCTTTAACCCTCTGTTGAGTACTCTCGGAAACCTAGTTTCCTAGTGGGCTAGGATTCCGTTAAATAACACACAACCTTGACTTTGGCAACAAGTTGTATGATATTTAACTAGGTAGATCTCTAAGATCAATTGGATCTCATCCAATTCCTAGATCCAGTTGGTGGACATCCAAGTCCGAACATATATCCAATTATGCCAATATATCCAATATATTGCCTAACCTTTTTCCTCTAAATCAACTAAGCCTGGCTTTGGCTCAACAAGCTTATGATTCTAGTTAGCGTGACCCATTGACTTTGGAAGCTTCGTAATCGATGTCGATATACAAGAAGTGATCTTGACTTTGTCAACAAATCACAACTTGGACAAGACATACGATATGGAATAAAGCCTTCATGATTCAAACACATCCGCGATGGACAAAGGTCTTGACTTTGGCCAACAAACCAATGCCATCTTGATCTTGAGAGAGAATCACTCAATGGAAGGAAAACGCTAAATATTTGTTGGGGTTTTTCGCGTAATTGGCAACCAATTAATTATCTTTGATTAGGTCTCATCATACACCCTTAAACATGTATTCTAAAAGCATAATAAGGCGCGGTAAATAAATTAATATTGATATGAGGATGGATATATAATACAATTTGTTCCTAGAACAAATCTCTCCCTTTCCTCTCTCCCGCTAGCACTATTCTTACTTCTACCCAATTACATAATACTTCTAAAGAAACCTCATTTACATTGAGGGGAATATGTGAGAAGAGAATTACAAAGAATCGAGAGATAAAGGCTGGACACACATGTCCAATTTAATAAATTCAAAATTTATTAAAACAATTTCCAAAATTGCCCTCACCCATCTAATATCCATCTGATATACATTATTCATACATCACATCCATGTATTCACACAAAGCATGTTATCAATCAATCTAATCCAATTAATAATCGTTAATTAATGACCATCCAATGTTCAAATAACGATTTGATTTACGTGAGTCCAACTCGTTTAAGAATAAGTACTCAAAAAAGAATTCTTGAATTATATCGAACTATAATTTTAAATCCAATTTAATTTGTATTCAATAATAATTCTATATTTAATTCCAAATTAAATAATTACACTTTTTATGTGCCTTTACGACTTAGATTCTAATTCTAATCTTAATGGGTCTCAAAGCCCAATTAACGTCCAATGTCAATTTATTTAAAGTCCAATGGGCTTTTAATTAATCCATAAGGTATGGACTTTGGCAATCAAAGCCCAATAAGGAATCACCTTTTGCCATAAAATTATTTTGGCCCATTAGGCCCAATTAAATTTTTAAATGCCCATTTATTATATTTGGACTTTATGGAAATGGTTTTAGGCCCAATTGGATCCAACCAATTATCCTAAACCATACTTGGCCCAACCAAGCCCATTAAGCCCAAATATAACATTTTTAGCCCAATTCCAAATAAGCCCAATTAATTAATTCTAATATTCCAAATTTCACAATTTAATTAATTAAGTGTATAACCATAATTAATTAGTTAAATTAATATTTCCAAAACACCAATTACACTAATTAATCATGCTTTAATTAATCAACTTATGTCCAACACAAATTGAAGTAAAATCAATCCCAACATGCTTACAATAGCTCACGGCAATGATGGATTTTTCATCAATTTTGATTTCAATCCAATTAAATCACAAATCAATTTATCCATGTATTTTAAACTCATCCAATGGTCTAAAAAATCAAAATCACCATGAGCTTAAGTTTCCTACGCCATTCGGCCAAGCCTCCAAATTTGGGGAAAATTAATCCAATTAATTTTTTTATCAAATTGATCATGCATAACTCTAAGTTATCAATATATAAGCATACTCAAACAAACAATTTGATCAAATCATGCTCAAATCAAAAATACCCAAATTCAAGAATAAGAACCCTAAAATATATCATACTTAATTTAGGTTCTGATACCATTGTTGGGTTCTCTAAGAACAATAACCAAGATCTTTAAGCATAAAATCATGTGAATACGCAAAGTAAAGTAGCAGAAATTACTCTCTTTGATCGGCTAAGGATGTGTAGACAACAAAATTTTGCATCCATTGAAGTTGCTCCAAGCTCCTCTCTTTGATGTATGTTGAGCTTCCAAGCTTGTTCTTGAATTCCAAACTCAAGGGAGTAGTTTCCCTATCACCTTTGTATGATTCTTGGATGTTCTAGCATGCAAGATTTTTGAATAAAAAATCTTCAAACAAGAACCCTAGGTCCCGGCAATTGGAGAGAAAGAGAGTGAGAGGTGTAGGACACAGAAATCGACGACGATGTTCCAGGCTCGCGGCCCGGTCGGGAGTACGGAGTAGCCCGCGAGAGACTAAACTGGAGAAATAAAATGGAATCGCCACCCAGTGTGAACTGGGAAATGATTTAAGGTCGCACTCACCCCTCGCAAGGGAATACCTCAAACCGTTGGGTTCAGAATGGTCCCTTACTTATGCCACTTGTAATGACCGGATTTATGCGATAATATAACCGAGTCTACGTAACATACATACGCAAGAATAACCTATATCTAAGTTTGCACATATAGGAGTAAACGAAATAAAAGCGAACACGCAATCTCATGAACATATCAAATAGATAAATGCGGAAATAATAAATATATGACCAAAGAATTTGGCCGTTTTCAATGTAGGACTTCGCATGCCCTGTTGGACGTATTTCACGTCCAACCAAGCATGCTGTTTCTAGGATAACAAAATAAAATATAATAAAGTGTGCCCTCAGGTCATACCTTTTAAGTCGCTTTTCGGGAGTGCGTTGGGACGTCGCTGGAAGGGTTAACATTTCTGTTATTTTTCTGGTTTGCTGGTTCACTATTTTTGCTCGCTGTTTTCTCTGTTTTCTTCACTGTTTTGGATGATTTTTTCTGCTATCTCGGGTGGTTGATTAGGGACTGCTTTGGGTTATTTTGTTACGATTTTAGGGACTATTTCGGGGGGCTATTTTAGGGACTGTTCTGGGTTGCGTTTTAGTCACTGTTTTGGCTAGTATTTAGGGTCGGTTCTTAGCTTTGTTGTTGTTGTCGTGATGGCTCGATTTGTGCGTGGTGCATGGGGTTTTAAGGGCTGTCGGTTAGGGAATTTTGTGTGCATAGGGTTGTGATTATGTGGCATGTGCGTGCAATAATGTTTGTTTGGTTTTGATTTGGAAGAGAGTTGAGTGAGTGGAGGGAGAAGCCGAGAGCTAGGGTTCCTGTTTTGTTGTTGTTGAGAGAGCGTGGTGGTGATGAGAGAATGGGCTATTGAAGGGCGTCAATGGGGTCGTGAGAGTATGGGCATGTGATGGCTGGGGCTTGTTGATGAGTTGCCGAGATTTGATGGGCTCAAGGTTTTGGGGTGTGATGGCTGGGGCTTATTTGTCTTCGTTTGTGGAGGGGCGTTTGTTGATTTGTTGTTCTCAGCGGGCTGTGGTTAATGCTTCTCGTTGGTGAGTTGGGCGAGAGAGAATGGGCTGAGTTGTTGACTAATAGTGTGTTGGCAAGTTAGCTTTATGTGGTTGTTAGTTGTCGGTGGGTGTGTAGTGGACTGTGTGTGTGAATTAGGGTTTTGTCATGGTGGAGAGGGGTTGTTATGTGAAGGGGCTGAGAAGTGTTTTTACGTGAGGGTTTGCTGCATGTCTTTAGTTTATGGTTTAGTTGGTTGGTTGGTGAGAGGGCTGCCGAATGAGTGGGCTGGTGAGGTGTTGCATGAAGGGGAATGAAGCGTGGCTGATTGAGTGGGGTGAGAGCTGTGAGTTAGGTGAGGGTTTTTTGTTTTTACTTGTTGGAGGGTCAGGGTCTTTGTGGCAGTGCGCTTATTCAAGTTAGGCTGCGAATGAATTAGGGTTTATTTTGTTTTGTGAAGCCGTGTGAGAAAGATGAGAGGAAAAGAGAGGTAAGAGAGAAAGGGTTAGGGATTATTTTTTGGTGAGGCCGTGAATGAGCTCTAGGGTTTATTTTTGTGAGGTTGTCGTGAATGAGCTCTAGGTGAAGGGTTTGGCTTATAGTCCTTTTTATAAGAGTGGGTTAGGGTTGTCCTTGCATGGGTATGAAACAAAGATTGTGTAATAATATGGGGTATCTAATTAGTTTGTTATAAGGAAAAGATTTATTTAATTTAAGAAGGTGATTTGATTTTATTTATTTAATTTAGGCATGTGTTTTATTTATTTTGGAATGTGATTTATTTAATTTAGGCATGTTTTTTTATTTAATTTGGAATGTGATTTATTTAATTTGGAATGTGATTTATTTAATTTGGAATGGGAATTGATTTGATTTGATTTTATTTAATTTAGGAATGAGATTTATTTTAATTAGAAAGGTGATTTATTTAGATATTGACATGTGTTTAATGTGTGGGATATTTTTGGAGGGGATTGATGGGCTTGGGCGTGTGGTTGGTTCCTTGGTGGGCTTGGGCGTGTGGTTGGTGGTGTTTTGGGCCGAGGATAAATTTTAAAACAGAGATCCAACGAGTGAACCCGAGGCTAAGCGAACGAATTAAATCCAACAAGGTATTGATCTTTCCCTTCCGACGTCCATTTCCCTCGACTTCCGCAACTTAAAGGGTAGTGCCTCCATACGAGGCTCGTCATCGGGTATTATGCAAAAATACAATGCCTACAAGAGGTTTCGGTTTTTAACAACAATGAGAGAGTAAGTTGTGTTTTCCATTTTGTTAAATGTATATTTGATTTCAAAAATCAAATCCATTTACAAAAAAGTCAAGTTGGTAAATGTCTTTCACAAATCAACAAAATGTGCAAGACAAGTTACCAAAATCTCTACCAACTTCTATCAACCAAAAAGGTGATAAAGTTGACTAGTGATGTGACTATGGGCCCCACTTTAATTCAAAATCCGAGTGGGCCCGTAAACACATTCCGGGCTCGGGTTCGTTAATTCCAAATTAACAAATTTTCCGTTGCGACTTAATTAAATCAAATTTAATTAAATGATTATACCTAGCAAAATTACCATTCAAGTCGCTCGCGAATTAATTCTAAATCAACTCGTTCGCCCGAATTAAAATCCAATTTTAATTCCATTATGAAATCTAATTTCATTTAATATATCGAATATTTTATTTTATCGATTAATTCCAAATTAGGCTTTCTCTCTTTTATAGTTGAATTTTATCCCAGATAAACTCTCACCGTAATTAATCCTAGATTAATTTTCTCTATCTTCTAATTAATCCCAGATTAATTATGTTCGAGTCATATGTCATCGGTGAATCTTCGGGAAGCGGCCCATGAGATCTCTGGATATGTTGGCAGTAAATTCGGTTATCAGACTATTCGAATACGTGCGTACCCGGTACCATATTTTTACCGATTTAAGAGACATGGTTGGCTTCTAGCAAAGCACCGTGCCTACCCAGTTCTCCAGAAATATTCTTTTAAAGAATATGTAATCTATGTCAGGCGTACTATACGTAGTATTGCGTATTGCGATCCAGTATCGAATGTCACATGCTAGGCCTGGTGCTTGAATTGTGTCTGCCCCGTACGAAGCATATATCGGATCTCCGGTAACTAGTCACTATAATCGGATAAACATGACCTAGTCATATTATCCCGACGACTACAATACTAAAGAGTACTAGTTCCGTATCCTGCGCGATCATCATCTCCATATGACTGGAGTGATACTTCCATCTTGACATCACACCCAATACACTACGATTCTCAGTATACCCAGAAGAGGCGTACACAAAACCTGTTAAAGCCTCAGATGACCAAAACTAAAGTATACTGATTGTCGCAAGTATTAGCGATTCAAGTCTCAGGTTAAGACCAAATACACCTACCCTGATTCAGATTCCCATAGACATATAGTCATACTACCAATGAGATTTCGAGGGGTCTATCCAGAGCGAAGCTATTTCCGTACCATCGGTAAACAGAACCTCCCATCACACTTGCATAAGTATCCAATACTTAAATATATGAGAACTATGCCGTTATGCTCCCACAACGCGCACAAGTGCAATACTAGTCTATTCCGCATTATCGATGTCCAGTCTCGATAATACTGCGACTAGGGATATTTAATGATTAAACCTTAGTGGATTAATACTGCCTCATATCTTATTAATCCTGTACTAATCATATGGACTTTTATCATTTATATATCCTGGTAATCCAATTACAAATGATAAAAGAGCAATTTCCTTTGTCACATAGTTAATTTGTACAACAACACCATGTTCTGTACAAATAGTGATGCTATGGGTCATAATTGTCCAACAGTTCTTACCGATTTACAAGATATGGTTGGCTTCTAGCAAAGCACCGTGCCTACCCAATTCTCCAGAAATATTATTTAAAGGAATATATAATCTTTATCAGGCGTAGTATACGAAGTATTGCGTATAACGATCCAGTATCGGATGTCACATGCTATGTCTGAGGCTGGAATTGTGTCTTCCCCATACGAAGCATATATCGAATCACTAACAACTAGTCTCTATAATCGGATAATCATGACCTAGTCATATTATCCTGATGATTGCAATACTTAAGAGTACCAGTTCTGTATCCCTGCGTGATCATCATCTCCATATGACTGAAGTGATATTTCCATCTTGACATCACACCTAATACATTATGATTCTCAGTATACCTAGAAGAGGCGTACACAGAACCTGTTAAAGCTCCGAACGACCAAAACCAAAGTTTACTAATTGTCGCAAGTATTAGCAATGCAAGTCTCAGGTTAAGACCAAATACACCTACCTTGATTCGAATTCCCATAGACACATAATCATACTACCAATAGGATTCTGAGGGGTCTATCCAGAGCGAAGCTATTCCCGTACCATCGGTAAATCGAACCTCCTATCACACTTGCATAAGTATCCAATACTTAAATATATGAGAACTATATCGTTACGCTTCTATAACGCACAAGTGCAATACTAGCCTATTCCGTATTATCGATGTTCAGTCTCGATAATACTACGACTAAGGATATTTAATGATTAAACCTTTTGTGGATTAATATTGTCTCATATCTTATTAATCCGGTACTAATCATATGGACTTTTATCATTTATATATCCAAGTAATCCAATTACAAATGATAAAAGAGCAATTTCCTTTGTCACATAGTTAATTTTGTACACAAAAACACCATGTCCTTTACAAAATAGTGATGTTATGGGTCATAATTGTCCAACAGATGAATTGTCCATTCTGACAAGAAATTGATAGCCGATGAGGTGAAATTCAAATTTCTTGATTCCATATTTTACAGTGAGAGATTCTTTGTATTTTGTGTGGTAGTGTTTTTTTGAGTCTTTGAATTGGCCACTACCATGACCACATAAGAACTCTTATAATCAATCTTTTTAATCAACACTGCTCCTCAATAATTTTCACTGGCATCTGTTTGCAAAATTCTTTTCCCGATACTGGGAATCTTTAAAGGTGGAGGATTCCGCGTGATCTGCTTCAGATTTCTTATAGCCGTTGTCTGGCAGGCCCCCAAGGTTAGGCTCTATTCTTTAATAGGCTAGACAACTGGCTTTTGTCTTTGGACACGTGTGGCATGAGCATCTTGAGATAATTTACAATCCCAATGAATTGTTGAATCTGCTTTCTGGACAGGTCGTCATTTGGGAACCATAGAAGTTCATTTGCAATGTGAGGACCAAGTTGGTATTTTCTATCATGGAAGTGCATCCCGAGGAAGTCAATACGGGTTTGACCAATATGAATCTTCTTTTCAGATAACATGATACCAAGGGCTTGGAATATGGACTATGGACTTAAATTGTTAAAGCAATTAATAATGGGCTTTTTTATCTTTCGAGAACAATAGAATATCATCAATGTATATGAGAGCACTATGTAAGATGGGCTCAAATATACGAGTCATGGCCTTTTGAAAGATAGATGGGGCTACGTGGAGACCAAAAGGCATAACGGTCCATTAGTAATGAGCATTTGGAAGTTTTTGTAGGGGTTTTATGGGGAATATCTGATAACGTAGCGGTACGCGGAAAATCAAAATTTTCAGATTTCAATAATTTTTCTTGGATCAATTAAATAAACTTATTTATTTAATTAACAAATACTTAAAAACTGAAATTTTAATCAAGATATCATATTTCTTGAAAATTACCGTTTGACCCATAAAATTTACATTTTGTTCATTTTAGTACTCAAATTGTCAAATATAATTTTGGATGATTCTAAATCAATTCTAAAATGATTTCCAACATGTCCAACACATCAAAAATAAATTTCAACAAAATCCCCAAATTTTTCTAAATTGTCGAACACTTAATTTTTCAGTTTTTGTAATTTGGTCCATTTTTGTTCAAAACATGTCAAGACCAAATCCAATCAACCCAAAAATTAATATGCATCATATACACACCATAATACATCACATATATGAAAATCCTCAAATTGGAAAAGTTTAAGAACCATAATCTTACAGTTTCTTCAAATTGACAAATTACACCAAATCAATTAAATCCAACACTTTAATTCAATCTTTACCACACCAAACAAGTCTCACCACCATGAAATAACTCAAGAACAATTATAGGTCATCAATTAGTGGCTTAGAAATTCTAGAATGGTAACTTGATTATCAAATATTGAAAGAGAGCTTAATAACCAATTATAAGCTCACTTTAATTATCATACATGCTTTCATCTTTCAAAAAAGTTCACAACCATTTAAACACAAAATAAAAGTGTAGAGACAACATCCTAGTAACACATGTTGAAGATAAGCATGATAGAAATATTTTCAACTTTGCACTCAAATCTTTTTTTTTTTAATGTTTTTGGTAACTTGTTAACCTAATAGAATGAAAAATGAGTATATTGAGTACCTGGAGGAGTATATTTAAACACTCCATTGTGCTGTGGAGTACCTGGAGGAGTATATTGAGCGAGAATCCCATTCTCCTTCATATAATCCATGAACTCAACACTCATATATTCGCCGCCTCGATCTGATTGAAGGCATTTAATATATTTACCATTTTGTTTTTCTACTTCATTTCGGAACTCTTTGAACTTTTCAAAGGTTTCCGATTTATGTCTCATTAAATAGACATAACCGTACCGTGATAGATCATCGGTAAAGGTAACGAAGTACGAATAACCACTGTGAGCAGTTTGACTTAGTGGACCACATACATCCGAATGTACGAGTTCCAGTAAGTTAATGGCACGGTGTCCAACACCAGAAAATGGGGCTTTGGTCATTTTACCCTGAATACAGGATTCACAAGTTGGATAGGATTCAATGGTAAGATCTGGTATCAAACCATTCCTAACCAATTGGGTAAGGCGTTTAACGCCAATGTGATCTAGTCTCATATGCCAAAGTTCAGTATTATTAATATCAGGTAATCTACGTTTATTAACTCCAGTATTTAATATATCTTTTGAAGTTTGCAATGTATAATGACCATGCTGGTTTAGACAACAAAGGATCTGAATATTATTACTATCATATAAATATAAAGAACTGTTCTTAATATTAATAAAAAAGCCTTCTGTATCCAATATAAAAAGTGATATAATATTAGCTACACATCCAGGTACAAAATGGCATTAATTTAACAAAAGTGTCCCATTCGGCAATGAGATCTCGCATACTCCCACTGCAACTGCATCCAAAGAGTCTCCACTCCCGAACCGCAACTGCATCTCCCCGGGCTTCAGCTTCCTACTTTCCTTCAGCACCTGCAACGAATTGCAAATGTGAATGGGACAAGCAGAATCTAAAATCCAGTTGGATGTAACGGCTTCACAAGCCAAAGATAAATCAATAACTGGAAAAATAATTGTACCTGATGTAGATGCTCTATCTCTCCTCAGCTGGGCGATGTAATCAGGACAGTTCCTTTTCCAATACCCGACTTTGCCGTAGTGGTGGCATTTGTCTTCAGAAGCCCTATTGGGCTTAGCAATCTTCGCCTTCTGTTGAGGACCGAAAGCCTTCTTCTGTCCTTTCTTCTTCTTTCCCTTGGACCATCCTTGGGAAGAAGCAGAGAGAGAAGTAGATCTAGGTGGGAGAGTCGGTACTCCATTCTTAAGATCCTCTTCTGCCGTGAGCAACTGTTGGAGTTTCTAGGTCCATAGAATCGAATACAAGGCATGAAATATGTGTGAAAACAAATCGAGAAAGTCGCGGAATACTTACATCGATCGGTTGAGCGACGCGGAGGCCACGAAGACACCAAAACTGCACACTGCCTCACTGCAATGTGCGAAATCACTATTCATGTCGCTAACGAATTAATTCAAAATTAATTCGCTCGCCCGAATTAAAATCTAATTTTAATTCCGCGTCGAAATCCAATTTCATTTAATATATCAAATATATTAATTTACCAATTAATTCTAAATTAATCGTTATCTCTCTTTAATGGTATTTTATCCCAGATAAAATATCTCCGCAATTAATCCCAGATTAATTTTCTCTCTCATCTTATTAATCCCAGATTAATATAAGTACGAGTCATATGTCATCGGTGAATCTTTGGGAAGCGACCCATGAGATCCCTGGATATGTTGGCAGTCAAATGGTCGTCGGACAATCCGAACACGTAAGTACCTCATACTACGTTTATACCAATTTACAAGACAAGGTTGGCCTCTAGCAAAGCGCCATGCCTACCCAATTCTCCGGAAATATCCTTACAGGAATAAAGGATCTGTATCAGGCGTAGTATACCGTAGTATTGTGTATTTCTGTCCAGCATCGGATGATCACATGCAAGGCCTGGGGCTGGTACAGTGTCTGCCCCGTACGAAGCATATATCGGATTACGAGCAACTAGTCTCTTTAATAATCGGATAATCATGACAAAGTCATATTATCCCGACGGTTGCAACCTTATATAGAGAACCAGTTCTGTATCCCTACGCGATCATCAACTCCATATGACTGGAGTGACACTTCCGTCTTGACATCACACCCAACACACTACGATTCTCGATATACCCAGAATTGGCGTACACAGAAGCCGGTTAAAACCCTGGACGACCTCAACCAAAGTATATTGATTGTTGTATGCATTAGCGGTGCAAGTCTCGGGTTAAGACCAAATACACCTACCCTGATTTCGGATTTCCATAGACATTTAGTCATACTACCAATGGAATTCCGAGGGGGTCTATCCAGAGCGAAGCTGTTTCCCGTACCATCGGAGAAACACAACCTCCTATTACACTTGCATGAGTATCCTATACCCAAATATACGAGAACTATGTCGTTGTGCCCTCACAACGCGCACAAGTGTAATACTAGTCTTTTACGTATTCATCGATGTCCAATCTTGATAATACTCTGACTAGGGATATTTAATGATTCTGCCTTCGTGGATTGATATTGTCTCATATCATTCTCAATCCAGGCACTAATCATAGGGACCTCTCATCATTTATATATCTAGGTGATCTAATCACAAATGATAAGAGTGCAATCTCTTTGTCACATAGTTAATTTGTACAACAACACCATGATATGTACAAATAGTGACGCTATGGGTCATAATTGTCCAACAATCTCCCACTTGGCCTATAGCCAGTCACTCGAGTGTCTAACACCCGAACTATGTACGGTTCGCTCAATTTGCTGAGAAAGGCTTTCGTCAGCGGATTTTCATGATTATCATCTGATGTGATTTATTCGATCATCACATCGCCACGATGTATGATCCGAACGAATCAGATGATTATCGGAGTATCTAGATCGTTGATGAGACTGTTAATTCTTTAGCCTGTGCTCAAGCCTAGCTTAGCTGCTAACAGAATTATATCTAATCTAATTAGATTTATTTATCGACCCAGAAGGTTTCTATTACTGCCTCAGCTGCTGCAATAACCCGCATTTGTTGTTTATACGGTAACATAATCTTGCTTGGAAGATTTCCAGCTCACTGTACCGTTATTCAAACTGTATAGTGCCATTTTTATCGGTTAGGAAACTTGCTACAGTGATCCCAGTCACTTCAAGTTCTCCTTCTCCAGAATCCAGTGACTATCACTTGGATTGGCCTGTTTGTGAATCCATATGCTCAAAGCGTATGAGACACCAGGTCGCGTACATTTTTCAATGTACGGTGTCTCGGAGAGATTTCTCGAAAGCCAAGCTTTCGCCGATTGTTATTTTGGGAATATCAATTCCAAGAAATGACATATTTTATCATTATTTATTTAGGACATTTATTGTCAGTGCGCTCCCACTAACCTCCTTATATACAAGAATCATTTTGTTTTGAATTAAATCGTAGACCATTATGATTACATCAAAACGATAATTCAAGAAACCTATGCTTGCTTCAATCCAAACATGGATCGAATAATCGCAAACCTTGTTTGTTAGTTATGATACGACAAAATCGTCAGAATGTTGTAAACATCCTCCAAAAGGTTTCCTTTTCAGGAAAGCGATTTTCCCGTTATCTGCCACATTTCATAAATGAAACGTGCAGCATTAGCAAGTTATATCCAAATGGATTTACCGTGGCAACAGGAAAAAAGGTTGAATCGTAATCGACATAATGTTGATAACGATACCTTTCCGCTAAAAGCCTAGCTTTATACATTGGTATGTTTCCATCCATGTATGTCTTCATTGAAGACTTATAAAGTACCAATAGGCACAATGCCTTGTGGTACATCAACTAGTATCCAAACTTGTTGATATACATGGAATCCATTTCGGACTCATGACACTTTGTCATAATAAGGAGTCGATACCTTGTATCACTTCCTCATACGTAGTCAGTTGGTATACCTCAAAAGATTAACATCTTTACGAGGTGAGATCAGAAACCCATACCCCAGGTTGTTTTCTGACTCTCTCCGACTACGTGGTTCTTGTGTATACGAAAATTACTGGTAATAGTTTCATCCTTGATGAACTATTTATGTTCCATTAGGAATCGGTGCCATGAATAGTATTACTTCGATTTTCATCGAGTTTTACTATCCTCCCACTTACCACTGCATATCGGTATTCCTTTTAGGAAAACCACATGGCGGGCAACAATCTAATTGTTCTCTCGTGAGATGTATAAGTAAAATACTTATGGTATCCCTAGGATAACTACAATTGGCACTTATCCAATTTGGGTTCTGGTTTGGTCATCCAAACATATGCATAGCATACCCAAATTATCAGGAATGTGAAACCCGGTTTCTTTCCTGTTCATATCTAATATGAAATCTGTCAAACAGATTATTATGGAACCTTATTCTAAATAAGTTCTGCACTATTAATGCTTATCCGTTGAAGGAAATGGTAGCTCAGAGCGACTCATGATTAACCTTATCATGTCCAACAAAATTCGGTTACTCGGTTCGGACACAACATCACAATGACATGTTCCGGGAGGAGTCCTCATTTGAAAGAATACTATACTCTTTCAAGTATACGAGAAACTTATTGCTTAAGTATTTTCCATTACGGTCTTACCGTGACGGTATAATACTATAGCCGATCTGTTCGTCTATTTCGTGTCAAAACTTAAAAGTTTACGATTTGTGTTCTTTGAAAGAAACACATAACCATAATGAGATGCCACATCCGTAAAGGTCACGAAATATTCATATCCACCTCTAGCCTAGCTAGATATGCGCCCACTTGCTTCACTATGAACTAGGGCTAACAGATCGGTGGCATTTACATTTTTACCAAGTAAAGGTGTTTTAGGCACATTGCCCAATAAACTAGATTCGTAGACTTTATTTGATTGGAATCAAATTAGTCCTAGTACCCGCTCTTCAAAAGTACGGATATACGATTCTTGTTTAATTGTGTCCCAAACAACAATGCCACAATTAAGTTTCATATGATCAAATCAGTTGAGCTATATATTTGTCACATATATATTCGAGATTTATTTATATTCAAAATATAAATTCTGTTATTTACATCTAATGTATTTATCTCAATATCATCTTTATATAATAAAACACTTTAGTGTTCTAGAATATAAAGGTTCACCCGCAGCGGGTTAAACACTGATATAGAGATAATGTATCTAGTCAAACTAGTTACATTATAACAGTTCCTAATTTAAGTACACACCCGAAGGTAGTTCCTAAACTTAGGTATCTGCGGTTAAAACAGCGACTTTCGCCCCATTTCCAATCCACAGATTAAATCTCAATTGAAGTCAGTATCCTGTTCAAAACAGATTCTGAACATCAATATATTTATGTACCATACTAAGTATTTAAAATCTAATTTTAATACTAGTTGTGAACATAATTTTGACAAACATATTTGAAGTTAGAGCCTTGCTCGTTCTTCAATTCCTTCATGTCTGCTTTGTCCAAACGGCAGTCACGCTTTCGCGATCCCGTTTGCCACATTTAAGCAGACATTTTAGGATACGTCCTTTTTCTTCCTAGAAGAATATAATGATTTTGCCTTTGCCCTTTTCAATATTCCGGTAGCCTTTGGGCAAGCCTCGGGTGGTTTCTAGAATATTGAAGTAAGGTGCGCCTTACGCTACTTGCCTTATTGCAAAGTTTGACTTTATCTCCTTGAGAATAGTCATTAACTCTCCAAGAGTTATTTATTGCAATATTAGTACTTCTAAAATCTAAACATAGATTTATGAAGATCCTTCAATTTCATTATCATACTTTAAGGATCTAATCCTTAGTTCTGATTCAGAAATTAAGGAGTTTACTGCGGTAAGTATAATGGATTAAACACTTAAGTTGTCATCACATGAATCTTCCAACGATCATGCTCAACTGTTTGCTTAACTCCTGGCTTAGGCTAAATTTATTATTTTATCAAATAAAATAACTTATTAGTTTCCAGGACCATCCTGAAAATTATTCCCAATTTGAAAATTAAAGTCGTTTAAATACATTTTCCCTAGGATTGTGTATTAAACATTAATCTTTCAATTAATCTTGATTTTAATAGTCCAACTATTTAATCAACGATTTTGGTACTATTTATTATAATGATTACAATAGTCCAACTATTTAATCAACTATAATTTAATAGATTAATTCAATTATTTTGATTTCTATAATCCAATTATAAAATCAACCATATAAAATTGTTTGAATATAGTCCAACTAATTATTAAAACAACATTTTAAATATTAGTCCAACTAACATTAATTGACGGAATTTATGACGTGATATTCGATTGAGCGCGTATGGCGAGTAATTGAACGAATATTGCGAATTCAATTCTTGCCTCCCACTATTTTTCGGCGAGCCTCTAACCCTCTGTCGAGTACTCGGGAAACCGTGTTCCTAGTGGGCTAGGATCCCGTTAAATATCACACAATCTTGACTTGGCCAACAATTGTATGATAATTAACTAGGTAGATCTCTAAGATCGATTGGATCCAATCCAATTCCTAGATCCGATAGGGGGACATCCAAGTCCAAAACATATATCTTATATATGCCAATACATCCAATGTATTACCTAACCTTTTTCCTCTGAATCAACTAAGCCTTGGCTTTGGCACAACAAACTTAGTGATCCCAGTCAAGCGCGACCCATTGACCATGGAAAGCTTCGTAATCAATGTCGATGGACAAGAAGTGGTCTTGACTTTGGCCAACAAACCACGACTTGGACAAGACACTGACATGGAACAAAGCTCTCGTGATTCAAACACATCTTCGACAGACAAAGGCCTTGACTTTGGCCAACAAACCAATGCCGTCTTAGATCTTGAGTGAGAATCACTCAATGGAAGGAAAGACGCTTAATATTTTACGAGGGTTTTTCACGTGCAAATTGGCAACCAATTTATTATCTTTGTTAAGGTCTCATCATCATACACCCTTAAACATGCATTCTAAATACATAATAAAGCGCATATGAAAATTAATAATGATATGCGGATGGATATTTTACACAATTGATCCTAGATCAAATCTCTCCCTTTCTCTCTCCCGCTAGCAAAAATATCTACTTCTACCCGTTACACTACACTTCTAAAGAAACCTCATTTACATTGAGGGGAATAGGTGAGAAGAGAATACAAAGAATAGGAGGTGATAAGGCTGGACACGCAGGTCCAATTTAATAAATTGAATTTATTACAACAATTTCTAAAATTGCCCCACCCATCTAATATCCATCCGATATACATTATTCATGCATCACAATCATGTATTCACACAAGCATGTTATCAATCAATTTAATCAAATTAATTAATCTGATAAATAGTGATCATCCAATGTTCAAACAATGATTTGATTTTGCTCGAGTCAAACTCATTTTTGCGAATAAGTACTCAAAGTACGAATTCTAGAATTAAATTAAACTACACAATTAAATCCAATTCAATTTGTATTTAATTCTAATTCAGTATTTAATTCCAAATTAAATATCACACTTTATTAATAAACCTTTTACGACTTAAATTCCAAATTTAATCGTTACGGGTCTCAAAGCCCGATTAACGTCCAACGTCAATTTAATTAAAGTCCAATGGGCTTTTAATTAATTTCTTAAGGCGTGGACTTTGGTCAACTCGGGTCAAACCCACAACCAAAGTCCAATCCGGGATTTACCCCATAAGCCTTTAAATTAATGTTGGCCTATTAGGCCCAATTAAATTACAAAGGTCCATTATGTTGCATTTGGGCTTTATGGAAGTGGTTTTGGGCCCAATGGATCCAATCCCATTTGCCTAAACCCAACTTTGTACAACAAAGCCCATTAAGCCCAATTACAACATCCAAGCCCAATTTCACAAAATAGGCCCAAATTAATTAAACACAAAAATTCCAATTTCATACTTTAATTAACTAAAGTGCATTAACATAATTAATCACCCAAATCATTATTTCCAAAACACAAATTAGGCTAATTAATCATGCCATCTACATCAATTAGTGTCCAACACAATTTGATTAAAATCAAACCCTTACATGCTTATAAACTCTCAGCCAAGGGAATTATTATGCCAAATTACAAATTCAATCCAATTGAATCAAATTCAACATTAAATCAATATCCCTAAATCATTTCTAATACATCCAATGAATCAAAAATTAAAATTCCAAGAGCTCACACTTAGGGCACCATTCGGCCAAGGTAGGTTTTTCGGACTTATTGTTCAATTCAAAATTCAATCCAATTAATTTCAAATTAACATTATCCAATGTCATTCCAACTCATCCAATGAATCAAAATGAAAAATTCCAAGAATTCAAAACCCCCTAATCTATTCGGCCAACATAACAATTTGGGGCAAATTGTTTCCAAATCAAATTTGTTCAAATTGATCTAATCAATCATCATAAAACATGTTATAAACACACTAAATCATCCAATTTCATTAAACATGCTCAAACACATTTTCACCCAAATTTTATCCATAAGTCGTATTTCATGCTTTTACTCGCTCTGATACCATTGTTGGAGTTTCTAGGTCCATAGAATCGACTACAAGCCATGAAATATGTGTGAAAACAAATCGAGAAAGTCGCGGAATACTTACATCGATCGGTTGAGCGACGCGGAGGCCACGAAGACACCAAAACTGCTCACTCCCTCACTGCAATGTGCGCCCACTGCTGCAGATTGGGTTTCTGTTTTACGCCATTTCGGAGTCCTCGAACAAGCTCCAAGCTTCGTCGAACGATTCCCGGCTCATGGGTGAGCTTCCCTATCACCTTCGCATTGATCCCGGAGTGTGCTAGCACTCTCGATTTTGCCACAAAATCACACTTGCTCCCCTAATTTCCTTTGCTTCCATTGGCAGTCACTGCCTCAAGAACAAGAAGAAATGCGTGAGAGAGGAAAGAGAAATGGTGAGAGAGAGAAAAGTGAAAAGTGTGTGTTGGAAAATTGGTTTTAATTTGCTATATATTTTCTACAAATAATAAAAGCAAATACACTTCCCTTTTCTTTCAAAAAGTCAAAGGAAGATATAAAACAATATATGTCTTTCAACTTTCAAAAATTGATTTCCAACCACTCACATCAAGTCTTTTCAATCAATCAATCTAATCAATTGTCACATCACTCAAGTGACATGATTTAACGCTTGATGTGACGCTAGATGCGACTAGCGATTTGACGCTTGATTTGACTTGCGTGCCACACTCGAATTCGAAATGCGAATTTTCCGTTGCGTCGTAATTAAATGATTACGCCTAGTGAAATCACTATTCACGTCGCTAACGAATTAATTCAAATTATTCGCTCACCCGAATTAAAATCTAATTTAAATTCCGCGTCGAAATCCAATTTCATTTAATATATCAAATATTAATTTACCAATTAATTCTAAATTAATCGTTATCTCTCTTTAATGGTATTTTATCCCAGATAAAATATCTCCGTAATTAATCCCAGATTAATTTTCTCTCTCATCTTATTAATCCCAGATTAATATAAGTGCGAGTCATACGTCATCGGTGAATCTTTGGGAAGCGACCCATGAGATCCCTGGATATGTTGGCAGTCAAATTGGTCGTCGGACTATCCGAACACGTAAGTACCTCGTACTACGTTTATACCAATTTACAAGACAAGGTTGGCCTCTAGCAAAGCGCCATGCCTACCCAATTCTCCGGAAATATCCTTACAGGAATAAAGGATCTGTATCAGGCGTAGTATACCGTAGTATTGTGTATTTCTGTCCAGCATCAGATGATCACATGCAAGGCCTGGGGTTGGTACAGTGTCTGCCCCGTACGAAGCATATATCGGATTACGAGCAACTAGTCTCTTTAATAATCGGATAATCATGACCAAGTCATATTATCCCGACGGTTGCAACCTTATATAGAGAACCAGTTCTGTATCCCTAAGCGATCATCAACTCCATATGACTGGAGTGACACTTCCGTCTTGACATCACACCCAACACACTACGATTCTCGATATACCCAGAATTGGCGTACACAGAAGCCGGTTAAAGCCCTGGACGACCTCAACCAAAGTATATTAATTGTCGTATGCATTAGCGGTGCAAGTCTCAGGTTAAGACCAAATACACCTACCCTGATTTCGGACTTCCATAGACACTTAGTCATACTACCAATGGAATTCCGAGGGGGTCTATCCAGAGCGAAGCTGTTTCCCGTACCATCGGAGAAACACAACCTCCTATTACACTTGCATGAGTATCCTATACCCAAATATACGAGAACTATGACGTTGTGCCCTCACAACGCGCACAAGTGTAATACTAGTCTTTTATATTCATCGATGTCCAATCTCGATAATACTCTGACTATGGATATTTAATGATTCTGCCTTCGTGGATTGATACTGTCTCATATCATTCTCAATCCAGGCACTAATCATAGGGACCTCTCATCATTTATATCTAGGTGATCTAATCACAAATGATAAGAGTGCAATCTCTTTGTCACATAGTTAATTTGTACAACAACACCATGATCTGTACAAATAGTGACGCTATGGGTCATAATTGTCCAATAGCAACATCCTATGTAGCTCTTGGTAAGTACAGACAATCCCGTTCATGTTGAAGTACATCACGAACTGGCGAAATGAAGCTGGAAGTGAACCAAGAATGACACTCCTACCGAGAACGTCATTTAAGATGAGATTATGTTGCCTCAATTGATCGATCAAATCGATCATCTGAAGAACATATGGGCTAACATTTTGCCCCTCATCCAGACGCGTATGGAACAGTTCCATGGCAACTTTGTGAACAATCACTTGTTCTTGGTTCTCAAACGATTGTCTCAATCGCGTTATCATACTATAAGAATCTAGCATACCATAGTACTGTTGCTTGAGTTTCGGAGACAGTGAACTAAGGATGTATGATTTAACCCTTAAATCATCATCCTTCCAAGTTTCAAGAACTTGGTGTTCCTCCTCCGAAGCATCCGCACCGACAGCAAGGGGTAACGGACCCTCAAGAACATATCCCAGCTTTTCGGAATCGAGGACAATCCTCAAATCCAATTCCCAGTCACCGAAGTTCTCAGCGCCTTTCAGTTTGTTCGCATAAAGCATACGCGCAAACTGATTTGTGGATTGTGCCGCCATCGCCAATCTATCATATAGATCACGAAAGACGGTTAGCAGATATTAAGCAGTTTCATATAATATCAAAAGCATAAACTAGATCATGGATTTTTAATCTAAAAATGCCCCTCCCACTAAATCATGCAATACTGTAGTCCCCTAACAGAATACAAAGATTTAATATTTAAATTAAATACAAATAGTGAAAAGTGGATCCCGTGAATATATTTCAGCTCACAGCAGAGGCACGGTCTCGCCTACGTATATTCATCAGGTAGACAACTCATTTGTCAATCACTCAATAGTGACTCATTGGTTTCCGGTCCTGGTCGTTTCTCGTTGTCGCTGCGAAGGCAGGCCCACAAGGAGACGTACCAAGGTTAAACTCGTCAATGATAAACTCAAGTTACTTACGTAATCCTGACAGCTAGGGCACGTTCAGAATTCCGCTTTCGCTTGAATCTATCTAGTATCTGATATACATCCGGTATAAATAAATCTCTATCGGCTACACCCTCACAGCAGAGGCACGGTCTCGGATGTAGTCACATAGAAGTATTCATAAACTGTATTGACAAGACGGACCACATAACATGCATCAAATACATAATTACATTAAAACCTTATTAATTAGGGATTTTCCGCTAAGTGTCATACACCCTAAATCTAACCAAATTAGATTATAATAAGCATGTATAAAGTCAAGAAAACATGATTAAACATTGATTTAATTAAAGCTAATCATTTTAGGGGGCCTAGAATCAGACTCGCTCTGATACCATTTTGTAGGGGTTTTTAGGGGCTGAATCCGGTAACGCAGCGGAAGCGGTGGAAAATCGTATTTTCTGATTTCAAAACTTTTTCTCAGATTTATTAAATAAACATATTTATTTAATATTCCAATAATCAAATTATGAAATAAAATTCAATAAATCATATTTAGGTGAATTTACCAAATTACCCTTACTTGGTATTTTTGTCCATTTTAGTCCGAAATTGATCAAATCAATTTTGAATGATTCTAAATCATTTACAAGATGAACTTAGCATGTTCAAAACATCAAAACACCAAAAGCAACAAAATCCCCAAATTTTGGACCCTTGGCCGAATGCACCACTTTGGTGCCAATTTGTACACTTTGTCATTTCATGCTTCAAAACACATTAAGATGTAATCCAATCAACATGAAACTTTATATGCATCATATACACATCCAAATACACAACATAAATGAAAAGCCCCAAATTTGGAATTGGTCATGAACCCTAATTTTTCAATTTCCATAAATTGGACAAATTAGACCAAATTGGTTAAATCAATTACTTTAATCATCATTCTTCCATCCAATCCAAGTCTCAACACAATGAAACAACTCAAGATCAAATCTAGGTCATTTAAGAGTGGGTCAATAACTCTAGATTAGCAACAAGGTTTCCAAAACCATAAAAGAATAGTTATAACTACAATAGTCACAAGCTTTCTTCATCATACATGCTCAACACTTTCAACAAAATTTCCATCATCAAAAACACAAGAAATAAAGAGAAGAATAACAAGAACATCACAAGATGTTGCCTAGATCCTAAGGAACAATTTCCTTTCTAATAATAAGTTTGAAAAACTTACAAAATCCAAGCTTTTCTTTGGTTTCTTCCTTACTTGCTTTCTTTGTTTCCTTTAATGGAGTTTCTTGTAAAGTGTATTAGGGTTATGAAATGAAAAAAATTTATACTTGTTCATTTTAGCCTTGGCCGAAATTACCTAAGCCAAATACAAAAATATTAATTTCAATTTTCATTTCAAATTCATTTGATTTACTTTATACAAATATCTAAAAAAACTTTAATGATATTTATATAAAGTCAACAAAGGCAACTTAATCATTTCTAAACAAATATCCAAAGTTAAGATATTTATATTTTAATTAATTTAATCATTTAACAATTAATTAATTAATTAATTAATTAATTAAATACAAATAAATTAAATATATGTATTATATTTACATTAAATATCAAATACATATATTCATTTAGGATATAAGTCAAATATCTCAATTTGACTATTAATTAATGTGTATTTAAATTAATCAAGTATTAAATGTAAATACACAATAATTAATCAAATGACTATCAAGTCCCTTTAGCACGTACCTTGCGTTTAACATTTAAACGACTTTATAAATAATCAATATTATTTATTAATGTTGCTCTAGTGCTCTACGAGTATGTTTTATTATTGAGACTCTCTAGATTCAGGTATATCCGTCACGAAATCAAATTTCGTGTCCATAATCTATCCACCCATAGATTATGATGATCACGGATAATCTCGCTGAACCATACAGGTTGAGGTCATGGAAAATATATAATTCCTCCGTCACAGGTATCCGGATAAATCCCAGAGATATAGTTGTAAACGTCAAATCTCTACAGGGATTATCCAGTCGACTATTCCATTAGCAATCTCTGAAAGAATGTTTAGAACTAGCTTCTAAAATTTACCACGGGCCCATGGTTTTATCTGATTGCTAATCATATGGACTACCTATGCTCTGATACACAGAACTGACGGATCCTATCTTGATACACATAGGACACCCTGAGGATCTGTTTATACCCAACGAACAGGCGGAGGTCTGATCTAAATAGATCAGTGACGTGACTGCCATCTAAGTTTAGAAGATGTCTCATGTGCCCACAATGGCATCTCGAGTCTAAGAATCACAAGTGCTACTCAACCTGAGAAGATTCTTATTGATGCTGGTGTGTACCATCCATTAAGAATCTTCGGTGAGTCGTTCAATGTTTATCCGCTATAAACACCTACACGTCTATACTAGTCTCCAAGACTAATGGTTCATTGAGAAACCATTGGAATCATATATTCCAGTATACGACATGTACTGGTCTCAACGGGTTTACTATACTGACCAAGTAGTGTAAACCTTGACCAGGAACAATCTGAGAATGACAACGTCATGATACTACTCAATGTCAGTTGCGACGCTTTTGCAACAGTTCCATGACTAATCATTCTAAGGTCATTACGTCTTTACCATTTAATAAGATAGATTATATTATAGAAACCACATATATTATTCATAATAATAATGTTTTACAGAAGTATTCAAAAGAAATACAACCGGGAATTGGCGCTCTGAGCACCAACCCCAACAATAACAAACGGCCGTCGCGACGCTCTAAAGTAGAAAAATCAAACGAAACACAAATTCTAGTATGTGTCGTGATGCAGTCTTTTGTGTGTCGCGATGGTCAAACAATAAGCACACTTGTCGCGACGCTGAACAAAGGACATCACGACGCCTCATGTTTTCAGGTTTAAAGAAGCTAACTCAGAAGGAAAAAAGCCAATAAAATTGCATTGACCGAGATCTTATTTTTCTATACTAATCTAATTAGTACATAATGTTCCAAGGCATCCCTTGATATTCAAATCTCGCTCCATGGAGGGGTGTTGTGTCTTTGGTGATATCGGCACTCCAAAAGGCATAGAATGTTACAACTTGAAATTTTAAATAGGAAGTAAATTTACAACACTTTATATAAACCATAATTAATACAAAATAAGAGTCAAAAAAATTTACGATCAATGCAATACATTCACCACATGAACATTAAAATATGCCTACTCATCACAACCTGCATATAAACCATTTATATCTCATATAAATCATTAAAAATAGAAACTTTTAATAAAAAAGAGAAGGGTTAAGAAAAATTTTCAAACTCGCTCTTGATGCCAATTATAGGAAACGATTTCCCTCACGCAGCGAAAGCGGTTTAGGCATCAGGATCGACCTATAAAAATATTTTTCTTTTTCCGTTGATGACCGAATCTAATGTAACATCTCTCTCCTTGGAGATGCTACCGATAGGTAATAGGCCACCCTATCTGCCTAGCCTCTGACTTTCTGACTCTTATTAACTCTATTAACCTCATCTTAAACATGATCATATACTTGGGAATATTACCCAACTCTACAACATAAAAAGTACTTCAACACTCATAACTGTATACTCAAAATACAATACACTTATAATCATGTTATGGACACTTAACATATTACAAAGACAAACTTAATTATATAAATCCCTAATACATGACTTTACTTGACTCTGTCTGAACTCTATCTTTGACTTACCCTGGTGGAACCATTACATTAGTGACTGACATCAGTATCCGTCCCCTCGAGCTCGTCCTTTGGGTACCCTGCAAAACAGAAACACTGGGAGTGGGGGGTTAGATCATTTGAACGACTTAGTGAGTGGACAGTCTAAAATGAAAATTGAAATACTTTATGAAATCCATTATTCTAAAGCTGAAATCTTTCAAGAAAGTTGTCTTTTCCGAAAATTCTTTCTTTTCTGAAAACATATCTCTTTCTAAAAAACCTTTATGAAATCCTACCTTTTTGTAAAACTTTGATATATTCTGTAAAACTGAATTCTCTTGAAAACCCTTTCATAAAACTTATCATTTCTGAAAATTAAAACTTAAAATTCTTGTTTCTTAAAATACATCTTTATTAATCTATCTCTGTAAATCTATCTCTATAAATATGGACATATGAGAGCGTTACGTCTCACCATCCCCCAATACCTCTAAACTGGTGGTCTAGGGGCGTTATGTCTCGCCGTCCCCGAAGCCACAAAACTGGAGTATGGGGTGTGTTGATCTATGATACCCTTCTGACTCTGAATCTGGGATCAAGGGGCATCTGTCATTCCTAGTCCTGAACTACGTGTGCACACATTATCTATATCTTTCAATTCCATAACTATGTCAAGTTACATCTGAGGTGGGGGTTTTCCCCCAAGCCTATAAAAATCATCAAAATCATGCTTTGAAAATCATCTCTCTCTAAATCATTTCTCAAAACATTCTCATTAATAAAATAACTGAAATAAACTTGGCTAACGCCTTATGTGCTGAAAAGTAAGTCTTTAAATCTAAAACAAATAAGTTGAAAACAATTTGAGAAAATGGTCCACTCAAAGATTTGGAATCTGGCTGGCATTACTTTGTTTCACCGAAGAATATTGTGGTTTCTGCGATGATCTTTAATTATTAAACTTGATTAGAATATAGGTCGTGGAATATGTTTCAAAATTAGGCTAAGTTTATCCATTCAAGTACTTACTATCATTATATAGCGTATCATACTAGTGTCATGATGCAATGTGTGTACATGTGCTGATACGGACCCTCAGGGTGTCCTCTAACTTCCTAAGATAATTATGAGATGGACTAAATTTTTTTCTATATCACGTCGCGATGCCGGGTCTGGCACGTCGTGACGCCCACGCAAGCAGTCCTAGGCAGAGAGCATGTTTAGTTTTATGTTGCGACTTTAAGGGTTCCACGTCGCGACGCCCACCTGATCAGTCCCGAGGCAGAGTCTCTGCTTGTTACGTGTCACGACATCAAATTTTGAGCGTTACAACACTTACACAATCAGGCCCAAGGTAGTGAGCCTCTGATTATTACGCATCATGATGCTGGGTGTTGAGCGTCGTGAGCTAAGCCAATTTCAGGGCCTAGCATGAACTCCTCAATGACATTGTTTAAATAATCCCTAACACTATCATCATCATAACTTCAACTCAACTTAACATAATCTCATTACATATTATCCATCTCAAACCCAATTCATTTATTCTAATATCATCAAATCCTAATAACCAATCTATAAACTCTAATATAATCCAATGGACTTGACTAAGGGATTTTATGTTTCAGCCTTAGATTCCATAGCTCACAATCTCACCTTAGAGATTTCCTTCCAGGATATACATATACCTGTCGGGCGTGTGCAGCCATAATTGGAACTTGAACTTAAAGAATTTTGAGTTTCTTAATTAACATAGACATATAGTTAATTGAGTTGCTTTGGATGTTTGCATCTGATCATCGACAAAGGCTTTTGCATATCTTTGTATTCCATGTTAACAAACTAATATATTAAACATATATAGGAGAATCAATTCATCATTAGAGTAATATTGGGCGGATTCAAAACCCTAGATGTTTTCTTTATTATTAATTTCCTTTTTTATTTTTATTTATTTATTTAAATCCACATTGAACCAACAACCAATCCCTTCCTACCTTAATTAGATACATGTTAATAAATAGCATCAATAATTAATAATGTACCATGGGATTGATATTTTTATACTACTTAAGCGATACATGCGCTTGCGTAACATGTGTGTTTACCACCGATAAAGTTTTTGGCACCGTTGCCGGGGACTTATTTTTCTTGCATTATCAATTTTGAAGCTATATACTTTACTTGTATCAAATTTTCTTTGTTTTTTATTTTTTTCATTTTTATTTGTTTCTTTTATTCAGGTCGTTGAAAATGAATCACTATTTGGGCGATGGAACCGTTAAGAGCTATAAGAGGTGAAGATACACACCATATCAGGGAGACACAGTCCGAATTTCTGAGGCCTGTTATCCAGCCCAATAACTATCAATGGATGTCAGAGACTAGTAGCATAACATTTCCCCAAACATTTCAGAGCATGATGATAAGATGTGAGATATTTGATGGTAACCACCTGAGCGATCAATGCATGTACAACTACGATTCTGGGTGGAAAAATCATCAGAATCTTTCGTGGTACAACAATGGAGAACCCCACATATTTCACTGAATCTTATTATCCATCTTATCCATCATCAACCGGCGATATTCCTCAAGAACCAAAACCTTCGATGGAAGAACAACTCATTGATATGCTCGAGACATAAGAAAAACGGTTATTTGACATGTTCAAGAAATGGGTAGCTGAATTGGATGCAATTTTTCAGAGTCAAACAACAACCATACAGAGATTGACATATCAATTGAGACAATTAATTGACAACCATAGCTACATACCTGTAAGACACAGAAACTAGGCGACGCATGCTGTTCTAGACTCAGGGCCTAGTTGGGAGTACGGAGTAGCCAACGAAGGACTAAACCGGAGAATGATGGAGTCGCCACCCGGTGTGAACCGGGAAATGATTTAAGGCCGCACTCACCCCTCGCAAGGGAAGACCTCAAACCGTTGGGTTCGGAATGGTCCCCTACTTATGTCATTTGTAATGATTGGATTTGTGTAATATTAACCTAGTTTACGAGGCATGCATTGGTGGAGATTATTCTAAGCGCATTACAACTTAAATTCTTGATACAAAAATAATTAATCACATCACGCTTAAAATAAAACAACATTATAACAACATAATCATGCTTCAAATACAAATTTAAGTGAAATGAATATGTGAGCCTATTAAGTGGTACGGGGCGTTGTATCCCGAGTGCAAACCATATTACCGTCCATTCGGATTCGGCTATGGAATTTATGTCCGGGTTTCTATCCAATATACCACAAAAAAGGAACACATATTCCATTCACCCAAAATTACATCACGTACTAATTAATAACATTCATGCGACCGAAACATAAATTGCATTTATTTCATGTAAACTAATTCTAAATGACATGCTAAAATAGCCAAATACTACATGCATTTCTACGTCATTATTTCATGTAACTAATTCTAAATGACATGCTAAACTAATCATTCATGTAATCAAACAAAAATACATTTCTTAAATCATTATTTCATGCAAATAAGTTTCATACAACATACTAAATTAATTTAACACATTAAACACATAAAATACATTTTTTAGGCCATCATTTCATGTGAGAGAATTTTATAATATAAACCCTCAGGTCTAACCTTTTTTGTCGTTGCTCGGAGGCGCGTTACACGGCCGTCGGAAGGCTAAGTCACCACAATCGCACCGGTTCGCTGTTGCAGTGTTTCGCTCACTGCTCTGCCACTTCGCTCGCTGTTTTGAGTCCACTTCGCTCGCTGTTTTGAGTCCACTTCGCTGCGTTCCAAGTCTTCGTGCTTTGCCCACTGGTTGGTAATGAATATAAGTTTGTTTTGGTGATGGTTTGGGCGAGAATATGGAGGGCTAAACTGGGCAGAATGTGTGCTGGTTCCAGGCAGAATGAGGGCTGATTCACGGTAATCCAGGGGCTGTATGCGGTAGTTTAGGGAGTTATTTTCGGTGATGTACAAGGGCTGTTGCGGAGGTAGTTTACTGGGCACAAGTTGAGAGGCAGAATAGAGCTGATTTGGAGTGTGTTTTAGGGCTGAAGTGAGGGCTGATTTGGGCGCAAGTTGAGAGGCAGTGAGGGGCTGATTCAGAGGCAGTTAAGGGCGTGAACTTGGTGCTGAATGAGGGCTTAATGGGGTGCTGAACTGGGCGGTGGAGGAAGGTTGGTCCAGGCGTGTTTAAAAGGCTGAAATAGGAGGCAGTCTTGGCGTGAGATGAAGGGGCTGAAGTGAGCTGATTAAAGGCTTGGTTTTGTGCGGCAATATTGGAAGATTATTTGGTAGTGAGGGGTGCTGTTTGAGTGAATGTGCCAGGCGTGGAGTGGGTGCAATGTGCGTGAGGCGTGAGTGCAAAATGTGGGCTGTGGCGTTGGATGCTAGGTGGCGTTTAAGGGAAATTAACGTGCAGTTAGGTGGCAGGTGCGCTTAAGGGAAATGGACGATTGTGGCGTTAGGTTGTGGCGAGCAAAGGCAAGGGCATGAAGGGTAATGCGTGAGAGCTGAGCACGTGGGGACTGAGGGTCTTGAGTGGATTCTGAGTTGATTTATGTGTGCATGCAGGGTATTGAGTGGAAGTGGAGCAATGTGAGGGATGAGGACAAGGTTTAGGGTGATTATATTTCACGTGTGCCTGGCTCCTCGCTAATCCAAGAAGGGTTCAAAGGTTTGGTTTTTATACGGGTGAGTGGGGAAGAAGGCAATTATTAAATGTTTGTTATTTGGTGGGAGATGAGGTGAGTTGGTTTCATTTAATGGGTAGGCAAAAAAACGTGTGGGGACATGAGGTGTTTTGTTTTGTTGATTTAATGAAAAGGAAGTGGGGGCATGCATGGTTGAATTTGGACGTGTGAGTGGGTGGGTTTTTTAATGGTTTTGGCTTTATTTTTGTTGAAGTGAAAATGGAAAGGGACGTGGGGGTAAAGGTGAGAGAGAGGGATGGCTTTTGTTATCGAAAAGGAAAGCTTATTAAATTGATAGGTATTGGTGTGGGGTAAGGGTTATTTAATGATTTGGAAAATAAAGGAAAGGTGGATGAATTGAATGGATTTGCATGGCTTACGGTGGCAAAAGGTTTAGGGTTTAGAGTGGTTTAGGTTCTAAGGGCTTTGGATGTGGATTTGGGTGTCTAGGTGGGTTTGGAAGGGTTTGCGGTGATTTTCGGGCTGTAGGAACACTTTGAAACGACCATTCAGCAAGCAAACTCTGAGCGAACTTAGCGGATTAATTCCGAAATATATCATCTCTTGACTTTACCTTTCCTTCGACCGCTTTCCGCGAACTCCACGACTAAAAAGGCGGTGCCTCCTTTCAAGACTCCTCATCGGGTTTGGTATGCAAAAATGCATTGCCTACAGTCGCCCCCACTTTGATGGGATTTTTTCAGTGTGTGCTAGTGACAATCCTATCAAAGTTCGTGCAATGCATTTTCACTTACCTAGCTCGTCAGCTGCCACCTGGTCCGCCTGTTGTGTTGAGTTTGATTGTGCTAAACCCCGTACCTAGGGCGTCGCAATAGTCCACTATTCTTCACGGTAGTCTACGATAATCCACAATACTCGTCGGTAGTCCAGGGTAGTCCACATAATCCACATAATCTTTATAACCTTCATAGTCCGCGGTAGTCCGCATAATCCACGGTAGTCCACATAACCCACATAATCTTCATAACCTTCATATTCCACGGTAGTCCACGGTATTCCACATAATCCACGGTAGTCCACATAATCCACATAATCTTCATAACCTTCATAGTCCACGGTAGTCCACGGTATTCCACATAATCCACATAATCTTCATAATCTTCATAGTCCACGGTAGTCCACGATATTCCACATAATCTTCATAGTCCACGATAGTCCACATAATTCACAGAATCTTCATAATCTTCATAGTCCACGGTAGTCCACAACACTTTATGATAATCAATGGCAGTCCACGACACTTTATGATAATCCACGGTAGTCCACGACACTTTATGATAATCCATGATAGTCCACGACACTTTATGATAATCCACGATAGTCCACGACACTTTATGATAATCCACGATAATTCACATAATCCACGACGCTTTATGATAGTCCAGTGTGCTAACCCCGTACCTAGGGTGTCGAAGTGACGTCTCTGTACCTAGAGAGCCACAAATGTCTGAGCTTGATCTGATGTCATATGGGCCTCGCCCCCAGAATGCCATAGCCGGTAAAGCTGATACTGAACTAACGTGGGCCTCGCCCCCAGAATGCCATACCCGGCAAAGCTGATACTGAACCAATGTGGGCCTCACCCCCAGAATGCCGTACCCGACAGAACTGATACTGATGCTAATGATTCCTTTCAGCATTTTTCATTTCCTCTCGAGATAGTCTTTGATTGCTAGATTTATTTCCGTCCTCAACGAATGCTTTGCGTCAAAGCCAGAGAATCCTCAAAGTGCTCGATACGCTCAACTCCGATCGTTTGAATATGTGATCTGAACTGGACTCCTAGTGTGTGTGTGTCAAGGCTCTTTCACAGGTTGTTCCTTAAGTTAGCCAACTTGATGATTTCGCTTCGGAGAATCGGACCAGTGGGTCTAACCAACCTAGATGTCTTGATCACATCCCGTGATTACTTCGGCATACTTGACATGATATGGTCTGTTGCATTTTGCTATTGTCTCTTTCTTTTCATTCTTTTCTTTTTTTTTTTTTTTTTTTTTTTTCTTCTTGACACGCCTACCCTTTAAGGTAGCATTTCTCCTCATGGTGGTCCTAATACTCGCCCATGGGTAGCTTCACGCTTATCGGTTATAGGCGGCCCATTTTTATTTTCTTTTTCTTTTTTTATCATAGAGACTTTTCTTTTATTCTCGACCATATCATATATCGTAGCGTTTGTAAACCAGAGTGGACATCCAAGCGAACGGTCATTCACCGATCCACCATCTCTTCAACTAGTCATCTCATTAACCACTCAGGCTTCCACCGTTGAGATCCCGTCAAGTGCTCGTGAGTCTAGCCGAGATCAACTACTCAGAATACCGGATAAGAGCATATCTCGCACTTATTGTTTCTATGGTTCCTTCACTACAACATACAATGTCATCATCGGACATATGTCTAGCCACCAATGACTTATCTCTTTTTGTGAATTCCTCTTTTCAACTGGTGATAATTTGGGGCCTCGCCCCTGGGATGCATGCTGACACTGATGTGGGCCTCAACCCTGGGACGAATCCCCAAAACTGATACTGATGTGTTTCTAAAGCTGATGATACTGTGTTGTTGCTTCTTTAACTGGTTTGCCTTTGCCGCTTTCCCTTATTTTCTTTGAGACCTGCGAACACAAACAAAATAACAAAATAAAACACGTGCATGTGATGTGTACGTATGAAAGTGTAGAGGTCCTCCCTGTTCATGATGAGTTGGATCCTCATTGTGCTCCTTGGCGCCATATGTCTCTGGTCGCCTCCTGTTGGTTCTCTTTTGTTTGAAATCTGCAAAAACAAACCACAAAACAAGGGATGCAAGTTACGTGTATGCATGTATACATGGATGAATTTCCTATCATGTTGGGTTAGGTTTTCTGTTAACTCTCTTGGTGACTGCTCAATCTTCTTTTCTTCAGGTAAAATACAGCTTCAATTTGCTTCGATCGACTCGGTGAACTCATTCTCCTCTAAATCTGGCAGCCTCACTGCCCCGTTTCCCAATTTCTGAATGGTTATCTTATCTTTCCTACTTGCTTCTTCCGAAGATTCCCCATGTTCTAAGCATCGTTGAGTATCATAATACCAAGGTTGAATGCTTTTGTCAAATATACTCATATTGTTTATTGAGAAAAGGTTAAAACAAGTAAACAAAATCAATGTCTTTATTAAAAATGCAGGAGCAAATGAACTATGAGGAACAACTTCATCCTTCGCAGTATCGTCTTCTTCTTCGGCCTATGGTTCTTCACTGTTGTCATCCCCAATGAAAGAAACCGAGTGGTTGAGAGTTTGGAGGACAAAGCTTTCGGGCAGGCCGGAGTTGATCATATAAGTAGGTGGGGGAACAGAGTGATAATTGGGCAAGGGGTTGCGGTGTGTGTTTGGCTGTTCTTTTTCAGGGTCAGGGATCTTATAGGAGTCAATTAAATCTTGGATCTCATTGCGGAGACGGATACAGCTATCGGTGTCATGGGCAGGTTGTTGGTGGAAGTTGCAGTAGCGGTTCATATTGAGATTTGGTGGGGGAGGATTAGGGAGTGGTCTAGACTCCAAGGGTTTTAAGAGTCCTTGCCTGGTTAATTTCTCAAGTACTTTGGACAAGGGTCTACCCAGATTAGAAAATCGTCTATTCTTGATGGTAGCAATCTCAGCAGTAGCGGGCTTGGTCTCAGGATGCCCCCCAAAAGTCCTCTTATTCTGGCTATAGAACTTTCTGTTCTCAGCTTCTTCTTCTTCAACATCCATGACGGTTTCCCTCAGCTGTCGAAAATCTGTGATCATGGAGGTCATCCTCCTCAGCTTACTGTAAATAGAAGGCTTGGTGCCCTTGATAATCATTTTTATCTGGTCCTCCTCCGAGGGCCGAGTCTGCATTTTCAATAACTGACTCCTCCACAACCATATTAGCCATAGCAGTAGTCAAGGCTTGTAACTGTTCAGTAACTTTGGTGAGATTGGTTTCCAACTGATCCACACGGATACCTCATTCTCTGATCTGCTCATGTTTGCTGATGGTCTCTTGACTAGTCTTCCTTCTTTCCTAACCCAACGGGTATCTATGATGGCTTTTAAGACACAAAGGGTTAACATGATGCGTGTATGCATGACATGCGTGCAATGTATGGAATAAATAAGCTCATAAAAGAATTTACACTAATTGGCCCGTTATCATTTTAAAGTATTCAATCATACTATTGCGCAGTGCAAACTTGTCCCAGTTGAAAAGGCCCAACAGGTTTACACTTTACGATAATACAACTAAACAACTTCAAATGATAAGAGGCCTAAACACAAAATGGCCCATCGACATTTTAGAAGCTTTTGGCCCAATTGTCAAAAGGACATGAACTTGTCCCAGTTTAAATGGCCCAACAAGTTCACATTTCTTGACAAAAAGTTCAACCGATTCCAAATGACAAAGGTCCCAAACACAAGCATAAGCAAATAATTTCTAAGAGTCATAAAACTACGGTTCATGTGTAGGTTTTAGGAATGTAAACAAGGCCCTTATTGATAAAGGATTACCCACAACTAGGACTCCCCACTCAAGGGTTCAAACGACCAAGTGAGTGCACCTTATATGTCAACAAGTTAAGGTATGTGACTAACTGTCAAATGGACTTCCCGTTGTAGATTCCCCAGAGGGAAGGTGGAGCGAGGCTCTCTTAAGTACCCTAGCCCCTTAGGCTCTTATCGCTTGGTGACAGGAATAAACAACGAGTCCTCCAAATTAGTCTATCACATGAGATGATTATCTAGATGCCTTCACAGCTTTTCCTTATAAAAAGGTAGTGAATGAAGGAAGACACCAACCATCCCCTAGGAAAATGATTATCTAGGTGCCTTCACAGCTTTTCCTTATAAAGGTAGTGAATGAAGGAAGACACCAAACCATCACCTAGCCTAGCAATGCCTTTGATTAAATTCCATAAACCCACAGTAAACATGGTTAATTAAGACACAAATCCAAACATTACAAGACAATATTTCGAGGCCGATTCTCTATCCCCAGTGGAGTCGCCAGACTGTAAGACACAGAAACTGGGCGACGCATGCTGTTCTAGACTCAGGCCTAGTTGGGAGTACGGAGTAGCCAACGAAGGACTAAACCGGAGAATGATGGAGTCGCCACCCGGTGTGAACCGGGAAAATGAATTAAGGCCGCACTCACCCCTCGCAAGGGAAGACCTCAAACCGTTGGGTTCGGAATGGTCCCCTACTTATGTCATTTGTAATGATTGGATTTGTGTAATATTAACCTAGTTTACGAGGCATGCATTGGTGGAGATTATTCTAAGCGCATTACAACTTAAATTCTTGATACAAAAATAATTAATCACATCACGCTTAAAATAAAACAACATTATAACAACATAATCATGCTTCAAATACAAATTTAAGTGAAATGAAATATGTGAGCCTATTAAGTGGTACGGGGCGTTGTATCCCGAGTGCAAACCATATTACCGTCCATTCGGATTCGGCTATGGAATTTATGTCCGGGTTTCTATCCAATATACCACAAAAAAGGAACACATATTCCATTCACCCAAAATTACATCACGTACTAATTAATAACATTAATGCGACCGAAACATAAATTGCATTTATTTCATGTAAACTAATTCTAAATGACATGCTAAAATAGCCAAATAAACTACATGCATTTCTACGTCATTATTTCATGTAAACTAATTCTAAATGACATGCTAAACTAATCATTCATGTTAATCAAACAAAAATACATTTCTTAAATCATTATTTCATGCAAATAAGTTTCATACAACATACTAAATTAATTTAACACATTAACACATAAAATACATTTTTTAGGCCATCATTTCATGTGAGAGAATTTTATAATATAAACCCTCAGGTCTAACCTTTTTTGTCGTTGCTCGGAGGCGCGTTACACGGCCGTCGGAAAGGCTAAGTCACCACAATCGCACCGGTTCGCTGTTGCAGTGTTTCGCTCACTGCTCTGCCACTTCGCTCGCTGTTTTGAGTCCACTTCGCTCGCTGTTTTGAGTCCACTTCGCTGCGTTCCAAGTCTTCGTGCTTTGCCCACTGGTTGGTAATGAATATAAGTTTGTTTTGGTGATGGTTTGGGCGAGAATATGGAGGGCTAAACTGGGCAGAATGTGTGCTGGTTCCAGGCAGAATGAGGGCTGATTCACGGTAATCCAGGGGCTGTATGCGGTAGTTTAGGGAGTTATTTTCGGTGATGTACAAGGGCTGTTGCGGAGGTAGTTTACTGGGCACAAGTTGAGAGGCAGAATAGAGCTGATTTGGAGTGTGTTGTAGGGCTGAAGTGAGGGCTGATTTGGGCGCAAGTTGAGAGGCAGTGAGGGGCTGATTCAGAGGCAGTTAAGGGCGTGAACTTGGTGCTGAATGAGGGCTTAATGGGGTGCTGAACTGGGCGGTGGAGGAAGGTTGGTCCAGGCGTGTTTAAAAGGCTGAAATAGGAGGCAGTCTTGGCGTGAGATGAAGGGGCTGAAGTGAGCTGATTAAAGGCTTGGTTTTGTGCGGCAATATTGGAAGATTATTTGGTAGTGAGGGGTGCTGTTTGAGTGAATGTGCCAGGCGTGGAGTGGGTGCAATGTGCGTGAGGCGTGAGTGCAAAATGTGGGCTGTGGCGTTGGATGCTAGGTGGCGTTTAAGGGAAATTAACGTGCAGTTAGGTGGCAGGTGCGCTTAAGGTAAATGGACGATTGTGGCGTTAGGTTGTGGCGAGCAAAGGCAAGGGCATGAAGGGTAATGCGTGAGAGCTGAGCACGTGGGGACTGAGGGTCTTGAGTGGATTCTGAGTTGATTTATGTGTGCATGCAGGGTATTGAGTGGAAGTGGAGCAATGTGAGGGATGAGGACAAGGTTTAGGGTGATTATATTTCACGTGTGCCTGGCTCCTCGCTAATCCAAGAAGGGTTCAAAGGTTTGGTTTTTATACGGGTGAGTGGGGAAGAAGGCAATTATTAAATGTTTGTTATTTGGTGGGAGATGAGGTGAGTTGGTTTCATTTAATGGGTAGGCAAAAAACGTGTGGGGACATGAGGTGTTTTGTTTTGTTGATTTAATGAAAAGGAAGTGGGGGCATGCATGGTTGAATTTGGACGTGTGAGTGGGTGGGTTTTTTAATGGTTTTGGCTTTATTTTTGTTGAAGTGAAAATGGAAAGGGACGTGGGGGTAAAGGTGAGAGAGAGGGATGGCTTTTGTTATCGAAAAGGAAAGCTTATTAAATTGATAGGTATTGGTGTGGGGTAAGGGTTATTTAATGATTTGGAAAATAAAGGAAAGGTGGATGAATTGAATGGATTTGCATGGCTTACGGTGGCAAAAGGTTTAGGGTTTAGAGTGGTTTAGGTTCTAAGGGCTTTGGATGTGGATTTGGGTGTCTAGGTGGGTTTGGAAGGGTTTGCGGTGATTTTCGGGCTGTAGGAACACTTTGAAACGACCATTCAGCAAGCAAACTCTGAGCGAACTTAGCGGATTAATTCTGAATATATCATCTCTTGACTTTACCTTTCCTTCGACCGCTTTCCGCGAACTCCACGACTAAAAAGGCGGTGCCTCCTTTCAAGACTCCTCATCGGGTTTGGTATGCAAAAATTCAATGCCTACAATACCTCAAGGAGAATTTTTAGATGACACTGATGAAGCCTTCGAGTATCAAGAATTTCATGATGACACCTTAACAGGGAAAGAGGATGAGTAATATCAAGAATCAGATGTATCAGATCAGAAGCTCGAACATACAGAATCTCAATTTGATCTGGATAATTCTCTGGTCACTAAGTGTATCTGTAAGGAGAAACAAGTAGAAGAGCTACCCATACCGTTCAAACCAACAATTGACTGTGAAGGCCTATAGACAGACATATCTCTCAATCCTCAGATTGATACTTGTGGAGCATGCATTGAGCAAATGTCTGATGAAGAGCTAAACGAGAAAATGCTAAAATACATATGTGCAGAAATGGTGGAAAAAAATGCAGGGCAGAAACAAGATCAAGTGTGGAAGCATAACGAAAACCTCATGACACTAGATGAAACATCACAGCATCGGGGAGTACATATCAAGGACACCACCCAGAAGCTTGACAGAATGGTACAACCATTCAAAGTCAAGCACCATACGAGACCTCCGGATATCCTTTCTTTTCTTTCAAAACCGCACAAAGTTACAAAGCTCAAGAAGGTGGCACGAGCACTGAATGGAACAAAAGCCTTTTGGCCATCTCATTTTTGAAAAAGATGCTGGAAGAGCAACACACATGGCATTGTCCTTTCAAGGACATCCAAAACCACGTTGAAGCCAACTTGAAGGATGCTCATCAGTCACGTCTAGCTGAAGACATAAAATTTAGCGCTAGTAGGGAGGCAACCCATGTAAATTTTTATTTTTATTTTTATTTTTGTATTTTGTTTACACATGATGTAGAGTTTTAATTTTATGTGTTATTTTTGTAGGAAAATATACAGACGAAGCACTTAAGGTAGAGCAAGCCAATGAAGATGGGATCTATCACGGAATAGTCTTTGACAAAATTACAAAGATAAAATTCAATTCATTAGAGATGGCATGAGTAGGGAGTTGACTCTTGAGACGCATCATAGTGGATATGTTCATTGAATGAATCGCAATTGGCATACATTATATCAAAAAAAATTGTGCGCGTCTCGACACAACTTGAACACGTCGTGACGCAAGTGAGACAGAATGTGGCACTCTGCTAAGCTTTCAAAGTCACGATGAATAAACCCATCGCATCGTGACGCGATGAACCAAACACTTGAAACCCCTAAATTTTAGAGCTCCACGTCGCGACTCGAACCACTTTTCTTCATGACGCGCGTATGAATTATGGGATTAAAACCAGTCCTCCACGCATATTTTCTCACATTTCCTCTCATTCTCTTCATGTTTTCTCTCCCAAATCACATTTCTCACACACTAAAACCTCTCAAAATCACTCCATCGCCTCATTAAACTAAAAATCCACCTCACAAATCATCATCCACCGTGTGTCATCACTCTCATTTCATGCAACCACATCAGGTTCTGTTCTTCATTTCTTTTCTTTTAGTTTTTGATTTTATGAGAAAATTTTGGGTGGAAATTGTTGATTTTGAGAAGTAATTTTGGGACGAAGTGATTATTGTGTTTATTGAAGTATTTGGAGACTTTAGAAGCTAGGTTATTGTGGAAAATCTTTAGAATTAGGGGAACCTATACACAAATTTTTTAAAATCCCAATGGCACCTAAAATAGCCCGTAGTAATGCGGTCGTAGCTCCATCCTATGAAAATGAAAATTGTATGTCGGCAGCCGCAGAAAAATGATTTGAAAAGGGCAAGGGGCAAAAATTCTCAATTATGGAGAAGGGATTTGAACTTAACTCGAGGCAATTTCCCCAAATTGATATAATAATTGCCCAAAGGCATTGGCACAGGCTCTGTAAGCAACTTTCCCCAGCAACTATTCCGATGGTAAGGAATTTTATGCAAATACATATGAACATTTGGAATACCATGTGATGGTTAGAGGCTAGATGGTGGCATTTGATCGGTTCACGATCAACCGGTTTTATAGGTTGTCAAATATTGAGGGAGATTAATACACAGAGACCATTGAGCACCTTGACCTAGACCATATCACAAGGACACTGCGTTCAGGATATAAACAATAGCAGAGAATATGTCCAAATGAGTTCTTGGTATCTCAAACCTGATGCTCGAGTGTGGTTCCACTTCCTAACACGCACTCTTTTACCTGGTACCCATATAACCAATGTCACCAAGGAACAGATGATTCTGCTATACTCTCTACTTGAAGGACATACCATTGACATAGGTGGGCTGATATCCAGTAATATTGTTTGGGCAGCACACTCTGCACAGATTAGTTTATATTACAGTCTTATCACTAACCTCTGTGCATTAGCTGGGGTGCCCATGGACCCAAAAGAAGAATCGATACATGCCAATACTGCACTTACAGCATGAATTGTTCAACAACTGAGAGCATAAAGAACATCAGCACATGTCAGTTCCTCTTCAGCACTTGCAGTACCATAACAACAACCTCAACCTGCGTGGAGATTATCGCGGCTGTAGACACTGTATTTTTGCAAAACCCGATGATGAGCCTTGTATGGAGGCACTACCTGAAAAGTTGCGAAAGTTGCGGGAAACGAATACCGGAAGGAAAAACTCCATAATTAACCTCTCATCGGATTCGAACTCACTGGCCCACCTCGGATTTGCTCAGTCAGTTTCAGTTTCAAACCTTAGCCTCGGCCCAAAACCCCTGCAACCTATAAAAGCCCATACTATCCACGCCCACACCACACAAGGCCCATGTAACCCATCCACAAATCCCACATGCCCATAGCCTTCCCAAATAAAAGAAATCCCATGTAAAACACATGTCAAAAATCCATCAAATCACCTTCCAATTTAACAAGATTGTGAATCCCATCCTCACCAAAATTAGGATATTGTGTTCCCTAAATAAATTAAGAAAATATCTCCCAAAATTGCTTGATTTATTTCCTTGATTGAAGATCCATTGTCATTATAAAAAGGAGGCTTGAACAAACCCGAAGGAACTCTCTTTTCTTAGACACCACACACACGGCAAAACACAGACACTACTTTTCTTACACCTTGAACACACACACACGGCCAACTCACACACACGGCCAACTCAAAGGGACACACGTCTCTCCTTCTCAAACACACACACACGGCTCTCTTCTCTCAACCAGCAAACCGTGAGCAACAAACTGCCCACCGACCAAAGCAGCACCCATACACCCGAATAAAAAGAAATCCAAAGCCAAGCCAACCAATAGTAACCATAACACCACCGACCAGCAAACAACATAAAAAGCCAAATTCCACCAATCAAAAACAAAACAAAAAAAAGTAAGAACAATTTGAAACAGAGTAAGGAACAATCAAGAAAGCAGCGCAAACAGCCAGCAACAGCGTGGAGCAAGGACATGAAAATAATGTGAAGACCGAAAAGATCAGACACAAACAACAAAAAAGCCGAACAAACCGACAACACCAAAACCCCTTTCAATTACCATGAAACCAAATACAAATAAACAAAACAGCCCCAACAAACCGACAACACCAAACCCCTTCAATTACCGTGAAAAATTCCTAAAACAGTCCAAACAATAACCACCAAACAACAGCCCTAGACCAGTGAAAACAGCAACCCTAAAACGCCTAAAATAGTCCCAAAATAATCCCCAAACAGTAGCCCTAAACCAGTTAAAACAGCAGCCCAAAAATAGCAAACAGTAGCCAAAAAATAGTGAACCAGAAACATCGAAACATTGAGAAGAAATTGTGGAACAGCAAACCAACAATCCTTCCGGTGACGACTTAACGTACTTCCGAGAAGTAACTTAAAAGGTAAGACCTGAGGGCACCCTTTACTATATTTATTTTGTTGTTCTAGACGCGGCATGCTTGGTTGGACGTGAAATACGTCCAGCCGGGCATGCGAGGTCCTATATTAAAGACGGCCAAATTGTTTCGTCACATTTTCTTTCTTTTATTTTTGTTATTTATCTTTCGGTCTATTTAACTATTATTTATTAGCATTTACTTTTTTGTTATTTATCTTTCTGTCTATTTACTTGTTATTTATTATTCCATATTTAGTTTCGTTACTTATCTCTTTGTCCATTCACCGTTATTTTATCGTTTCGCTTTTACTTTTGTTTATGTTTTGATATATTATTTCGCATTTACTTTCATGTCCATTTACATTATGTTAATGATTGTGTGTGTTATCCCTTACGGTATATCGGATGGAAACCCAGACATAAATTTCATAGCCGAATTCGAATAGACGGTAGTGCGGTCTGTACTTAGGATACAACTCCACGTACCATTTGGGAAATATTCATATATGCGTGTTTATATCATTATTGGGGCTATTTTGTAAGAATGTTCGAACACGTTTTCAAACGCAACTCGAACGCAAGCCTTCTGCCTCTCGCCGTTCGAACGCATTTTCGAACGCTACAAGAACGTGAACTCTCTGGAACATTTCGTTCTAACGCGTTTACGAATGCTACACGAATGCACACACACTGGACAACCTCTTTCTTTATATTTTATGTGTTTTTGCCTCTTTAGTTATTTATTTTGCATTATGCGTTTGAGATTAATTATTTGCATTTATTATTGATGCTTTTACTGTTATTATTTTCATAATCATACTCCTTAACTTAATATTCTTTTAGAACTATGTTATTGCTTTCATTATTACTGTTAATGTTTATGGGTGTGCGAATTTGTGCTTATTTGAATTATCTTGCTTGAATTGTATTAAGACTTGTTTATACCATTGTGTGAATCCTTCCATTATACTGGCATAAGTAAGGGACCATCCCGAACCCAACGGTTTGAGGTCTTCCCTTGTGAGGGGTGAGTGTGGCCTTAAATCATTTCCCAGTTCACGCTGGGTGGTGACTCCTTTATTCTCCGGTTTAGTCCCTCGTGGGCTACTCCGTACTCTCTACGGGCTGCGAGCCCAATAGTGTTGTGGTCGCCAAGCATTATAGGCATAGCGGTAAACCCCAATTTTCTCCTACATATGGCGACTCCACTGGGGATAGAGAATCGGCCCCGAAATAATGCCTTGTAGTGTCTGTGGCTTTGGCTTTGGTTACCCAAGTCTCATATATTTTGCATACCCTTCTTACCCCGTTGGTGTCATGTATCGTTAATTCGCTTTCACTCAAGGCGGCGGATCGTTATGTAGCATCATCACTTGTTGGCACGTACCTTAGGGTAAAAAAAAGGCGCGCTCACTTGGTCGCCCGAACCCTTTAGTGGGGAGACCTAGTTATGAGTAACCCTTCGTCGACAGGAGCCTTTACCCATACCCTTATAAGCCCACATATGAACCATAGTTATATGTCCTATAGAAGCTACCCATATGCTTGTGTTTGGGACCATTATCATTTGGATCCATTTGGACCTTACGTCATGGGATACGAACTTGTTGGGCCACTCAAATTGGGACAAGTTTGCATCTTATGGTGGTTGGGCCAAAAGTTTTCAAAATGATGATGGGCCACCTTGTGTTTGGGCCCCCTATCATTTGAAGTTATTTAGCCACCTTATCACAAAAGTGTAAACTTGTTGGGCCTTTTCAACTGGGATAAGTTTACACCTCGCGATAATCTGATTGAACGCTTTAAAATGATAACATGCCAACTTGTATGAAAACCGTGATGGGCTTAGAAGGTCTAAACATGATCCGAATATGCCAGATGCATGAATCTGATATCCACATTAGCTTTCATCCATGAAGGGTATGCCTTGTTATGACATATTTGTATACTTTTGGATATCTCCAAGTCCATCCCCACAACCGTGATTACCGAGGGCCCAATTCGTCGTTTATAGACAATGGCACGATCCTCATAATAGGCTTAGTTAATATTGAAAATGGGTGGTCTTTGTCTTTTACCGATGGAAATGGACTGAGGTAGCCAGGGTTCACCCTTGTAGCGTAGGAGAGAACGATTTTATGTACCCCATATTGGTGCATAAAATAACCAATACCTAGGACATAAATGGACTTACCACGAGTGTGGGATGAATAAGGTCAGAAGGATATATGATGTTCTTATAACCACATGCATCTCATGCATCGCATGCATACATGCATCATGCTAACCCTTTGTTTTAAAAGCCATAATAGATATCCGTTGGGTTAGAGAAGAAGGAAGACTTGTCAAGAAAAGGTTAGCAAACATGGATATGTCAGACAACGAAGATTCCCGCATGGATCAATTGGAGTCCAACATGACCGAAATTACCGAGCAACTACAAGCTTTGACCAACGCAGTGGCTAGTCTAAAAGTACCCCGCACAGTGAGAACATAAACTTTTATAGCCCGAATAGAAAGACCATTGAGGGGCAAAAAAATTGTTTTTAGTCCTCAATAGTTAAGCATAAGTCTAATGATGAAATTGTTTGCTTTAGGGTGTAATCTTAGAAACGATAAGTTCTTGATGTATTTTTATCTGATACTTTGAGTAGTTGATCTATGTTAGACTCGTAAGCACTTAATTATAGGTTTTTAGCATTGAAAACCTGAGTAGTCGGTAAGGTGACTAGTTAAAGAAATTGTAGGTCGATTAATGACCATTCGCTTAGATGTCTATCTTGATTTACTTGTGTTATGATGTGTGGTATGGTTGAAAATAAAAGAAAAGTCTCTAAAGAAAAAAATAACCACCTATAACCGATAAGCGTGAAGCTACCCATGGGCGAGTATTAGGACCACCATGAGGAGAAATGCTACCTTAAATGGTAGGTGTGTTGAAAAAAAAATAGAGAGACAAAAGAAAAGAAAAAGAAAATCATACTACATTAAGCACAGAAAAAGCAATTGCAGAGCATAATTGAGACATCTAGGTTGGTTTGACCCATTGATCCCAATTTTTGAAATGAAATCATTGAGTTGGCTTACCTAGGAATCAAGTTGTAAATGAACCTTTACACAAACACACACTATGAGTCTGGCCTAGATGATTTATTCAAAGACTTGGATTTGAGTTGCATTGAGTGTTTTGAAGGTTCTCTGGTTTTATTACTGGGCATTCTTTGAGGACAATAATATGTGTAACTATTGTGAGGACAGCTTAATCAAAAGATAGTAAGAACTTGCAAAACAAGGAAAACTTCGAAGGCCTCCTGAAGGTATAGACATTGGAAACGCAACATCGCCGGAAGGGTAGTAGGAGAAAAATTCAAGCCAAGAATGGCAGCAAACTCCTCAGGGAGAAGGCTTATTTTGAAATCTGGGAATCGGAAGACATGATTTTCAGTATCCCAAAAAAAATGAGACCGCTTTCAAAAAGGCGTAATTCACATTGACCCGATGCGGGTAGCGAAGAGCAGAAAGTTGAGCCAGGTCTAGGGGTGACCCGTCTACCACCCTGTGAATAAGTGACATGATAGGATCTTGAGCCATGAGACCTAAGAAAACTGAGTAATCACCATATGAGACCAATTGATAGGAGGAAATTGTAAGTAGGCCCATGGGCGACTAAAGACTTCTATAGGCAAAGGGCACCCTCTAGCGCGAGGAAGGCCTAATTAAGGATGACATCAATGTTAGGGATATGCCCTATACCCAACTTGTGGATGGGCTATATGTACATGTATTTGTAATATTTTCATTAATTAATAAAATGACAATCTTTATTATACGTGTCTTACATAACTTATATGAATCATCAACACTGTAATAAATCCCTTGGAGTAATAAGACGATGGCTTCCACGCCTTATGAGAATCATTACTCTTAAATGTTCCTAGTCATAGTTTTGTGAATAATCTGGGCGTTCACAAAGCGGAGAGACTAGCATGATGATATGATCTACCCTTAAATGGGGTAGCCGATCTCATAGGCTACTAGCGGAGATCCATCCGCTTGGTGTATCACATGGATGCATGAGTTACTCGTGTCCATCGAACTGACCGCCGAAAGTTTTCATATGGAGTGTTTATCTCATGTGTCTGTGAGAACTTTCATGTATCGATTATATGACTAGTTCTTAGACTTGAGGTCCTTACAATCTTATGTGTGGATCAAATAACTTTGACATTCTCCTTCCCTGATTCAAAAGATCCGGTCATAAGGGTATGATTGGTTCATTTGTTGAAACACATGAAGTTTGTAAAGATACAACAGAGAATCGCCACTCTCTCGGATAATATTCTATTATAAGAGTAGTATTCTAGTTCGCGAGTTGATATGTGTGATCAGTACTTGAGACTGTGGCCACATCGAAAGAATCATGTGAGATTCTTGGGTTAGCACGATTCACGACACTATCAACATCATACCTTTGACCATATGGGTAGACATTTTCCATACCCTAGGTCAATAGGTGGGGATACAGCGAGGCGAGGGACCGTATCATATGTAAATCGCATACAGAATGGGTATATATATCTTTCCTTCTCATTTGGGGTCCTTGGCATGTTGCTAGATGTCAACCTTGGTCATTGAAATCGAATGACCATCTGATCGGAGGATAATTTATGTTCGATTAAATTATCACGATTCATTTCATGTCCAACTTGAGGGGAACCCAAAAGGTCACACACAACAAAGTCGAAATCAATGGTTAACAGTGCACAGTACAAATATAACAACATATATGATTGCTGTAGGAATTGTTCATAAATGGTTCAATGTGTTTAATTATTGAAAAGATCATTTATGAGATTCCATAGTGGCTTAGGGATTGGTGAATGACGATATGGGCACTTTGGGAATTGGAATAAAAAAATTAAAAAAATACTATTCAGATGAATAGTAACGTGAATATTAACGTGAATAGTATAATTTTTTTTATTTGTTTTGAATTCCAATTCGGCCCAAAATTTTATTAGGGTTTTATAATCTCATTAAACCACTAAATTAAGATCCAATGGCTAAGATTAAATTAGCTTTTATCGCACATCGGATTCTTAATTAATTTTGTTATCTTTTGAGCACTATATAAACCCAAAGAATTCTTCACAAATTTGCTGCACCAAAACCTTTCATATCTTGGGTTTATATAAGTGAGCAACTCTAAAGTTTAAGAGTAAGCCATTGATTTTGAGGATCCTTAAGTCTAATTGACTAGAGGAACCTCGAGTTAAAAGTTTTGAGGTATTTGCCTAGGCTAGCACCAAGGGCAAAATACATGTGCACTCAAGGCGTAGTCTTGCCGTTGAGTTTTGGCTTTGGTGTGTGCATCTTTGGAGGCCACACACTTGGGTGGCTCTTTGGAATATGGAAGAGCTTGTTGAGTTCGAGAAAAGCTTGTAGATTGGAGGGAGGACTGGAGGAGTCTTCGATTCAAGTAAGTCTTTTTCTTTCTTTATTTTAATTAGAGATCTTATGATAATTAGTATGTTTAGGTTTATGTTCTTTGCATGTTTTATGAGTTTTATGCTTAGAATATATAGTAACATGCCTAGGCTTGTAGAATAATCAAAACAAATGGGTATTGGGCAAAGGGAAAGCGGCATAATAATTTTGATTTTCCGCTGCGCTCTCGCGGCCACTTCCCAACAATCAAGCCAACAGGACAAAGAAAACCTATCGGAATAGGGAATGCATCCATGCATACATGCACATATGTCACATACACATAATTATTGTTTTTGTTCGCAGGCTTTGAAGAAAAAAGAAAAAACGACAAAGACAAGAAACTCATTGGGAATGAGGACAAGAAACTCCTCGGGAATGAGGACGACCAACTCCAGGAATGGAGAAGAGCCTCGAGAATGAGGACGAATTAGGGGGCGAAATGCCTCACCACCATCAGTTCGACAGTTCAAGAAGGAATCCTCGGGTCGAGGCCCACATTATCAGCAGTTCAGGAAAGAATCCCAGAGGTCGAAGCACCTCATCATCACAGGAAAAAAAAATCCCCAGTGGATCGAAGAGTCACGCGGACAGACCAAAACGCTATCACCCACACAATTCGAGAATAAAGCCAAGAGATGGTTCGGGAATAAAGCCCAGAGGTCGAAGCACCTCACCCTTAACTCAGCACAGTTTGGGAATAAAGCCCAAAGATGGTTCGGGAATAAAGCCTAGAGGTCGAAGTACCTCACCTTCAACTCAGCATAGTTCAGGAATAAAGCCCATAGGTCGAAGCACCTCACCATCAACTCAGCACAGTTCGGGAATAAAGCCCAGAGATGGTTCGGGAATAAAGCCCAGAGGTCGAAGCAGCTCACCATCAACTCAGCACAGTTCGGGAATAAATCCCAGAGATGGTTCGGGAATAAAGCCTATAGGTCGAAGCACCTCGCCATCAACCCAATACAGTTCAGAAATAAAGCCAGAGATGGTTCGGGAATAAAGCCCAGAGGTCGAAGTACCTCACCATCAACTCAGCACAGTTCGGGAATAAAGCCTATAAATGGTTCGAGAATAAAACCTAGAGGTCGAATAACCTCGCCATCAACTCAGCACAGTTCAGGAATAAAGCCCAGAGATGGTTCAGGAATGAATCCCAGGGGTCGAAGCACTTCACCATCAACTCAGTTCGGGAACAAAACCCATAGATCAAAACATCTCACACTCGGTGGTTCAGGAACAAAACCCAGGGGTCGGAGCACCTCGCCATCAACTCAACTCAGTTGAGGAACAAAACCCATAGATCAAAGCATCTCACACTCGGTGGTTCGGGAACAAAACCAATGGGTCAAAGCACCTCGTCATCAACTCAATTCAGTTCGGGAACAAAACCCAGAGATCAAAGCATCTCACACTCGGTGGTTCGAGAACAAAACCCAGGGGTCACAGCACCTCGCCATCAACTAAAATTAGTTCAGGAACAAAACCCAAAGATCAAAGCATCTCACACTCGGTTGTTCGGGAACAAAGCCCAAGGGTCAAAGAACCTCGCCATCAACTCAATCCAGTTCGGGAATAGAACCCATAGATCAAAACATCTTACACTCGGTGGTTCGGGAACAAAACCCAGGGGTCAAAGCACTTCACCATCAACTCAATTCAGTTCGGGAACAGAACTCAGAGATCAAAGGATCTCACACTCAGTGGCTCGGGAACAAAACCCAGGGGTCAAGCACCTCGCCATCAACTAAATTCAGTTCGGGAACAAAACCCATAGATCAAAGCACCTCAAACCTGGTGGTTCGTGAACAAAACCTAGGGGTCAAAGCACCTCGCCATCAACTCAATTCAGTTCGGGAACAAAACCCAGAGAATGAACCATCTCACACTCAGTAACTGTTCGGTAATGAACCATCTCACACTTAGTAATGGTTCGGGAATGAACCATCTCACACCAGTAACGGTTCGGGAATGAACCATCTCACACCAGTAACGGTTCGGGAATGAACCATCTTACACCAGATAAAGTTCGGGAATGAACCATCTCACATCTGTAACGGTTCGAGAATGAACCATCTTACACCAGATACAGTTCGGGAATGAACCATCTTACACCAGGAACGGTTCGGGAATGAACCATCTCACACTCGGTGGTTCGGGAACAAGACCGAGGGGTCGAAGCAACTCGCCACCAACCCAAATCAGAGATCGAAGCGAAACAATAGGTAAGTCCGGCAATTGCCGAAGAACCAGGTAAGTAAAAATGCATGCATGACTTTGATAGGGTTATCACTGTCATACACTGCACAAGCCCCATCAAAGTGGGGGTGACTGTAGACACTGCATTTTTACATAAGCCTGATGATGAGCCTCGTATGGAGGCACTACCTGAAAAGTTACGGAACTTGCGGGAAACGAATGCCGGAAGGAAAAACTCCATAATTAACCCCTCATCGGATTCGAACTCACTGGCCCACCTCAGATTCACTCAGTCAGTTTCTGTTTCAAACCTTAGCCTCGGCCCAAAAACCCCTGCAACCCATGAAAGCCCATACAATCCACGCCCACACCACACAAGGCCAATACAACCCATCCACAAAGCCCACACGCCCATAGCCTTCCCAAATAAAAGAAATACCATGCAAAACACATGTCAAAAATCCCTCAAATCACCTTCTAATTTAATAAGATTGTGAATCCCATCCTCACCAAAATTAGGAGATTGTGTTCCCTAAAAAAATTAAGAAAATATCTCCCAAAATTGCTTGATTTATTTCCTTGATTGAATATCCGTTGTCATTATAAAAAAGAGGCTTGACCAAACCCCAAGGAACTCTCTTTTCTTAGACACCACACACACGGCAAAACACAGACACTTCTTTTCTTACACCTTGAACACACACACACGGCCAACTCACAGGGACACACGGCTCTCCTTCTCAAATACACACACGGCTCTCTTCTCTCAACCTAAGGCTACACACACACATGACATAAACACACAAAAAAAGCTTTTAACTCTCTTCCCCTGCAACCAGCAAACCGTGAGCAACAAACTGCCCACCGACCAAAGCAGCACCCACACACCCGAACAAAAAGAAATCCAAAGCCAAGCCAACCAATAGCAACCATCATCACCACCGACCAGCAAACAACACAAAAAGCCAAATTCCACCGATCAAAAACAAAACAAAAAACGGAAGAACAATTTGAAACAGCGTAAGGAACAATCAAGAAAGTAGCGCAAACAGCCAGCAACAGCGTGGAGCAAGGACATGAAAATAATGTGAAGACCGAAAAGTTAAGACACAAACAACAAAACAGCCTAACAAACCGACAACACCAAAACCCCTTCAATTACCGTGAAACCAAATACAAATAAACAAAACAGCCCCAACAAACCGACAACACCAAAACCCCTTCAATTACCGTGAAAAATGCCTAAAATAGTCCCCAAAAAAACCACCAAAGAGCAGCCCTAAACCAGTGAAAACAGCAACCCTAAAATGCCTAAAACAGTCCCAAAATAATAACCAAACAACAGCCCTAAACCAGTGAAAACAGCAGCCCAAAAATAGCAAACAGCAGCCAAAAAATAGTGAACCAAAAACAGCGAAACATTGAGCAGAAACTGCAACACAGCAAACCAACAATCCTTCCGGCGACGACTTAACATACTTCCGAGAAGCAACTTAAAAGGTAAGACCTAAGGGCACCCTTTACTATATTTATTTTTTTGTTCTGGATGCGGCATGCTTGGTTGGACGTGAAATACGTCCAGCCGGGCATGCGAGGTCCTATATTAAAGACGGCCAAATCTTTTGGTCACTTTTTCTTTCTTTTATTTTTGTTATTTATTTTTCGGTCTATTTAATTGTTATTTATTATTCCGCATTTATTTTTTTATTATTTATCTTTCTGTCTATTTACTTATTTTTTATTATTTCGCATTTAGTTTCGTTATTTATCTCTTTGTCCATTCACCGTTATTTTAACGTTTCGCTTTTACTTTTGTTTATGTTTTGATATATTATTTCGCATTTACTTTCATGTTCGTTTACATTATGTTAATGATTGTGTTTGTTATCCCTTGCGGTATATCGGATGGAAACCCAGACATAAATTCCATAACCGAATTTGAATGGACGGTAGTGCGGTCTGTACTTAGGATATAACTCCACGTACCGTTCGGGAAATATTAATATATGCATGTTTATATCCTTATTGGGGATATTTTTGTAAGAACGTTCGAACGCATTTTCAAACGCAACTCGAATGCAAGCCTTCTACCTCACGCCGTTCGAACGCGTTTTTGAATGCTACAAGAACGTGAACTCTCTGGAATATTTCGTTCGAACGCGTTTACGAACGCTACACGAACGCGCACACACTGGACAACCTCTTTTTTTTTATATTTTATGTGTTTTTTCCTCTTTAGTTATATATTTTGCATTATGCATTTGAGATTAATTATTTGCATTTATTATTGATGCTTTTACTGTTATTATTTTCATTATCATACTCCTTAACTTAATATGCTTTTAGAACTATGTTATTGCTTTCATTATTACTGTTAATGTTTATGGGTGTGCGAATTTGTGCTTATTTGAATTATCTTGCTTGAATTGCATTAAAACTTGGTTGTACCATTGTGTGAACCCGTCCTCTATACTGGCATAAGTAAGGGACCATTCCGAACCCAAAGGTTTGAGGTCTTCTCTTGTGAGGGGTGAGTGCGCCCTTAAATCATTTCCCAGTTCACGCTGGGTGGCGACTCCTTTATTCTCCGGTTTAGTCCCCCGTAGGCTACTTCGTACTCTCTACGGGCTGCGAGCCCAACAGTATTGTGCTCGCCGAGCATCATAGGCATAGCGGTAAACCCCACTTCGATCCTACAGCGGCCCCGCTCCATGACACAGCGCGTATAATGGTTGGAATCTCTCATCGATTTCATTGCTCAACTGCTTCAACAAATGGCACGTCATCAGGGAATGAACGACTATCAGATTCCTAGATATCCAGACTTTCCAGAGGATGATGACGTGGCTGAGGATTGAATCACCACGATAATATTATTCCTTTATCTTTGTTTTATTTTGTAACGTATTGGGGACAATGCTAGATTTAGCTTTGGGGTGGGATTGCATGTTTATTGTTTGGTCCGTTATGTTTCTTTCCTGCATGTTTTATTTGATGCATGTTTTAATTTTTGTATGTTATATTCATAAAAAAATAATAATTTTGTCTAATGATGAGGTTGTTTGTCTTAGTAAAAAGTTTTAGGAAAAGATAAATTCTAATTTCACTTTTATCATATACTTTTTACATAATATCTAGGTCAGACTGATATGTACTAGAAAATAGTTCTGCAACAGTTAGATAATAAGGAATTAACAAAGTGACTAGTTGAAATAATTTGTGGATGATGAATGATTGTTTGCCTGAATATCTATTTCTGTCTGTATTTCTTTATGATGTGCAATATGATGATGATTAAAAAAAATACTGACCAAGTTTCTACTTAGTAACCGGATATCTTGCCTGGCCAGCAGTGATTGTTCGCGTCAAATGGTATGGCTTGAGTTAGTAAGATAATAAATAAGCTTCCACTTAGTAACCGGACATCTTGCCTCAGTAAGCAGTGATCGTTCGCATAAAACAATAGAGCTTTCAAAAAAAATTTCATACCACACTTTACGCATATTGGAGCAGACAAAATAAATTTTAGATAGTCAGGTTGGTTTGACCCATCAACTACTGAGAATTGAGACAAAATCACCTAGTTAAGTTACTTAGAATCAATGCTGTTTACAGATCTATTCACACACACACTTAGAGTCTGATTTAGATACTTTTTTCAAAGGAATAGATTTTAGTTGTAGTATGTATTTTGAAAGTTCCTTTAACTTCGTTGTTAGACATTCTCTGCGGACATTGTATATATAGCTATTATTTTTGTTTATTTTATTTCTTTCTTTTGTTTATTCTATTTTGCATTGATATGTGATTGCATGTGCATGCAATTGATGTTTGTGGGTATCGTCACTGTAAACCCTCACGTGATTATAACTAATCCACTAGGGACACCTGGGGGTTTAAAGGCTTGTTGCATACGGTAAATGCAATTGTAATCCCTACGAAAGTGGCATAGATTACTTAGTCTTAGTTGTTTATTTTATTTTGTTTCTGTTTGTTTTATGAACGTTTTGATGTTTTTTTGTTTATTTTACAGATAAAAATAATATCGGGACCTAATGGAATCAACTCGAGGCTAAAACGATGAAAAACAGACAAAAAATGGCAAAAATAGAATTTTACAGCCCGCTTCGTGATGCGAAACCTTCTTCACATTGTGATGCATCACCATCACGCGTCGAAAGTACACCTTGCCGACACGCATCATCAATTATGCACGCGTCATGACGCGTAAGCCTTCACCTGTCGCGACACCCGACGAATCCGTGTACACGTGGCAGACAGCTGGCGCGTCGCGATGCGCAAGACCTTGTGAGTCACGACACAGACCCGAATTTTTCCTTATAAATAGTAGCCCATTTCATTTAGAAATTTCATACTTTTCTTTAGGTTTTTATTAAGGAACCTAAGGATTGTATCATGTGTATATTTATTTTCTGTATTTTAATTATGTATTTTTATTTTTAGTAATAATAGTTAGTGTGTTTTTATTTTCTTTATGTTTAGTATTTAATTTCCACTTGGGGAAGAGTGAAACCCTTAATATGATACGGTAGATTAATCTCACTTAATTTATAATATAGAAATTGTAATTTAATAATATGGAATAATATTGATACCTCATATATGGCTAGTTTTATTTATTTGATATAATTAGATATCGCCTATATGTTCGGTCTTTAGGTGACAGATGAATATCGCCTATATGGCTCGTTTATGGACAAATAATAACACCGCATTTATAGCTGGTTTGACTTAATTAATTGGGTAACACTGATAATTTTTATATTATAATAAAGTGAGATTTCTACATTTGAATTATTAAAGGTGGATCCCCTAGCCCCATCATTTTATTTTTAATCTAGGGAAGTGATGAAGCACAATATTCACGAGTTTCATAATTGATTTTCTTTATATAATGTGTTATACATCAGCTTGTTTATTAAATCTTAACCTTAATGCCTCTTGTTGCCTGATCACCAATAAAATTGATGTGGTAAACATATAATGAACTTGAAGAAGGGATTTTATGTTTCAGCCTTAGATTCAATAGCTCACGATCTCACCTTAGAGATTTCCTTCCAGGATAGACATATACATGTCGGGCGTATGTAGGCATAATTCAAACTTGAACTTGATGAATTTGGAGTTTCTTAATTAACATAAACATATAGTTAATTGAGTTGTTTTGGATGTTTGCATCTGATCATCGATAGAGGCTTTTTCATATCTTTATGTTCCAGGTTAACCAACTAATATATTAAACATGTATAGGAGAATCAATTCATCATTAGAGTAATATTGGGCGGATTCAAAACCCTAGATGTTTTCTTTATTATTAATTTCTTTTATTTGTATTTTTATTTATTTATTTAAATCCACATTCAACCAACAACCAATCCCTTCCTACCTCAATTAGATACATGTAAATAAATAGCATCAATAATTAACAACGTAGAAATTAAGTACTCGTGGGATCAATATTTTTATATTACTTAAGCGATATGTGCGCTTGCGTAACGTGTGTGTTTACCACCGATCGGAAGGTTCCTTCAAACCAAATTAATAGCCTTTGAATACCTTGTATTGATGGCAAGCCCTCCGAATAGCAAAGGATGGTCAGAAGCATAAGAGATGTAAGAAATCAGAATTATACATGGGAGTCCCGATAGATTTAAGACGTCAAGAAGGGAGAAGAGATTATAGGTCCTCAAACCCAGGACCGCAAGCAAGCAAATAAAGGTCGTAAGTGAAGATAATTATTTACCTTACCCAAGCAACCCGACATAGATTTGACTCTGAACCACTCAGATTCTCACCCCTCAGTAATATCGATTGGAGAAGTTATCTTGCAGGAGTTTATCTCATACTTATCTTATATTAGTAATAGACTTTACCACGATATAAAATACCAGGACAAAGAACGTCGACATTCGTAGAGACGTAAAATGATTGTCCTAGCCTCTGCCAGCATAGAAAGAGATAACCGTACGAAAACTTAGTTCGCATAACGTTAATATTTTAAGACATAAGTAGTGAAACTGGGAAGGACGGTTTACCTTAAAAAGACCAAGGAGACTTCAAAGGTCAGATAAATAAGAACCCGATGTAAGCCAAAGTGAGCAGGTTCACAGTACTAGTGAGAACCTATAGACTATACCAATACCAGTAGGAACCCATGTAAGATTAAAAGAGCATACCTATGAAAATTGAATACACTAAGAAGTTAGCAAAAGTACCAGCACATACAGTAGGACATAGTACCATAGCCGTGATCTATAGCAAGAGTTGAGATCCATAAAGAAACGCATAAGACGATTGACTACTAGCCTTGGAAACACGACCTAAAACTAATAGATAGAATATAGAAGCAATGAAAATGATACAACTCGTAGTAAGGAAGTTCAATCTACATAGAAAAAATTAGAAAACGTAACTTGAGGACAGTAAGTAAATGAAGATTTTGGGATGATTGATAAATATTAAGGAATCTTAATACATGAAATAGTCAATGTAGCTTCCAATGGGACGAATAGTAAATAACAGAGATACGTATTTACAGATCTCTATGGAATGCAGATATTCACCCCTCCACTAAGAGCTCAGTAAAAAGAAGATCTAAAAAGAAGTGCATTTGAAAAATTAATAGACAAACCAATGAATCCAATGGAACATAGATAAGAAGCATGAGATAGAATAGTTCGAAGTCATAATGAGTCGAACCAAAACTAGAAGCCATCGTTAAAGTGGAAACCTTTAAGGAAGTAAAGACTCAAAAGAACGACTTTCAAGAATATAGTATATAACTCATAAAGAGTCTCATTGTATGGAGAGGGAGAAACTAGATGCAGGATAGCACTTGAACCAAATGATTTAATAGAAATGTCCTAAGTAATCGAAGTTGATGGAGTTTTCCAAGGGAATAAAGATATAAGGAGTTCAAGGAACTGAGATGAGAAGGAAATCTATGTAGCGAAGTAAACTTCATAAGGAGGAATAGCAAATGGAGTATCGTATGACTCTGAGAGAGAATAACGACTTAAGATGGTAAAACAACATAAACTAGTAGGAAGGAGTACAAAGGCAACATGATAGAGTATTTAGAGAGCATGACTTTAGATAAAGTTCATAATAAAAGGTAGTATGATCGATAGTTAGAAAGTAGATCAAGAGTGAAGTTGAAACTGGAGACAATTTAGATAGTATCAAGCAGAAGTATCTTAGTGTGGAAGCCGAAACTAGTAAGCATGGGAGTCCCAGGTTTATAGATGAACAAGACGTGCAAGTGCAGCACATGTAGTTAGTGGGGTCAGCACAACCGGAAAGATTTCGGGATCAAGCCCCACCCTCCCAATCCTCATTATATCACAGTAGCTAAGAGGTACCTCAATTACCGCCTCAAAATATCCCTAGAAATAAGTGAAATCATAACGTAGTAATATCTTATAAGATAGGGTAAGAGACAATTGGAAGGTAATACACATTAAGATAAAAGACAGATACAGAGGAACCAGAAGTTCCATAAATAGTTAAGAACGGGAAAAAATACAGAAAGAACATCAAGTGAAAGGTAGAGGTAAAAGTGTTGAGATAGAACGATAATAGAAATGACATAGGTGTATAATGATAATCTAGATTTTCAATGGTACTACGAAATAGTAAGCTTTTTAGGGTTGGGATAAGATTGGAATTTTATTATATGAGTAAGGGGAGAAAGATGGATGATAGTGACCTGTATGCCATGTACCGTTGAAGATAATGTATAGGATGAATCCAGAAGAGACTAAGTATAACCCAGAGATGGTCAAGGAAACTAAGAATACCGAAAGTTTTTAGACCGAGACAGCACTTTACAGGATAAGACTCGAGGGATAATTGAAAGTGGAGTATTCTAAAGTGCAAGTAGGCAAGAAAAGAATAGTCAGCATAAAGACAGTAACCGTACCGGTACTAGAAAAGGAATTAAAAGTGAAAAAAGAATACGAACATAAACCAGAACAGAATAACCAATGCCAACATTAATAATAAAGAACATAGTTTTAGCATAAAGGTGCATATAGTCAGGCTTAACATAGATACATTGTCCCAAAACTCCTTAGCCAATCGAGAAAGATTGCTGGAAAGACTACCCATAATTAACATAAAGAAGTTAACTATGAATTATGAAACCCTAAATCTATAGATAGTTAAAATGTGATCACTTGGAGGAAAAAGCTCATAAGCAGTGGGAACTTAGTAGGGAGGAAAAAATAGAAGGTCAAATAGTTAGTTAAGATATAATAATGAATGCTAGAATACGATTTAGTATATGGATTTAAAGAAATACCTAGTAAGACATATCTTATAAGGTCATTAAAGTGTTATATTATAAACAGTAGCTGAAGAACCTGAGGTATACTCAAGTCAATGGGAATAAAATGTCATTGGTTGTAGTACAAAGTATAATTTTAGAACAGATAACTCATTTAAATAGTCGAAGTAGAAGATGTTGAGTACGATTAGAGGCTTAGAAATGAGATTTATGTGATGCATAAAGTTAGTCGCAGTATGACGGTAAGTGTAGAGTACTAAGCCGAAGTTCATGGAATAAAAATAAGGAATTACCTCTCAGTCGAGACTCAAAGGAATTATTTACTAAGACCCACGAACTTTGGAGTGGTATGTGCAAGCATGACAAGAGATTCCCAGAAGTTCTCGAATAGAAGAATAGAAAAGAAATTATGGAAGATAAGAATAGCAGGGACACATATATTTTCCAACCAAGACGAATCTGTGAGTTAAACCCAAAAGAGATTCGAGGAAGAATCCTATTTAAGGGGGGAGAATTTATAACGACTAGTAATCTCGACTACTGTTACATAGTGGGACAAGTGTTACATCATATACACTCATGAAATTACCTTGGGGACAATCGGTAAATTCTTCGAATTTCCGATATGAAATGGTACGATGTTCCACTTCGAATAGCCCATGGTATTTGGGCTATAACCTTTTCATATAATCTCCAATTTTTATGAAATATATATCATCAAAAATCTATGATCGAGACCTACAGCTTTCATGTTGTATATTTTTCCAAATTCAAATCAGAAGAAAGTTAAAAATGCATATCAAAAATCTGGATGAATAGTACCCGAGGATGAATTTAGAGAACTCTCAAAATCTCTCAAATTTTATGATTTTTTTTCATTAAATAATTACAAAAATCAACCAATTAAGTCCAAGTATAAATAAGGGGCACTATCCATGCATCTCAAAGTTTGGAAGAAAGAAAGAAATGTAGAGAGGAAGAATAAGACATAAAAGAGAATGAAAAGAGAGAGAGTGAGAGTGCCATTTTCTTTCAAACTCGAGAAGAACAAGTGCAAAGCAATCTTCAACAAGCCAAGAATGGAAATAACAAGCTTACAAGGCTTGGAGGTTGTAGGAGATCAAGTAAAATGAGGTAAAGAATCATGACCCGAATTATAAGTGTGGGACACAGAAACTGGGCGACGCATGTTGATCCGGGCTCACGGCCCGATTGGGAGTACGGAGTAGCCCGCGGGGGACTAAACTGGAGAATAATGGAGTCACCACCTGGTGTGAACCGGGAAAATGATTTAAGGCCGTACTCACCCCTCGCAAAGGAAGACCTCAAACCGTTGGGTTCGGAATGGTCCCTTACTTATGCCACTTGTAATAAAATGATTTGTGCAATAATTTAATCGAGTCTAGCAACATATATTTGTAAGGGGTAATTTACTCCTAAGTTCGCATGCATACATCAAAAGTTCATCTAAGTGCACATGTAACACATCTTCATATTTGCATACAACCTATGTCTGAATTTGCATATACCATATTTGCATACAATCTATGTCCCAATTTGCATACAACCTATTTGCATATAATCTATGTCCCAATTTTCATGCATAAAGATAAATTGAAATACAGGAAACATACAATGTCATAAGCACATTACATTTGATCATAGGCATGCCAGTAGATAATAATTGTACAATCACGCATGAAAGCAAATCGGAATAACGGCAAGCATATAACTTCATGAACATGTTGAATGGATGAATGCGGAAGCATAACTAGATAAATATTGTGTAAACATACATCATGGAAACAAACATGTGACCCTACGAACACAATAAATGACTAAATGCGAGAACATGAACAATCAAAAAGGCAAATGACAAAACGAGTAAACATGCATGAGAGATGATGAAAGAGGGCCTGTTTACCGTGGGCGTTCGAGCGTCGTTCGTAACCGCGTTCGAATGATAAATAGAAGGTTCGCGTTCGAGTAGCGTTCGTAAACACATTCGAACGAGCTGAGACGGAAAAAATGCATTCGTGAGGCGTTCTGAAACGCGTTCGAACAAGGTTATAGCAGTGACCTCCAAAATGCAGTAAACAACATGACACATACATGAACGGATGAATAAATGACACCTAAAAAATAATAACGGGCTAAAAGGCGCGGCAAATCGTTATGGCAAAGGTAGCCCTTAGGCTTTTTATCCCTCAAGATGGAGAACCTTTAATCCAACTCCATGAGCCCATGCGCATTACATTATGATGCATTATTATGCAAGAAAATGATGTACAAAGAAAAGAAAATAACGAAATAAAAGGCGCGGCGAAGTATCGTGGTAAAGGTAGACCGTAGGCTTTTTATCCCCTCGAAATGGAGGACCTTTAATCCAACTTACTAAGCCCATGCGCATCACATCATAATGCATATAAAAATAAAGACAACAATATCGAATTTCGTATACCCGATTGAACACATCTTACATTCAATCGAACATACATCATCCGGCGCGGCAAAACATCGTGGTAAAGGATTTTAACCCCTTGAAATAGAGGACCTTTAATCCAACTTACTAAGCTCATGCGCTAATAACATAATGCATATAAAACTAAAGACAACAATATCGGACTTTGTATACCCGATTGAACACATCTTACATTCAACCGAATATACGTCATCCAACGCGACGAAGCATTGTGGTAAATGATTTTAACCGCTCAAAATAGAGGACCTTTAATCGCACTTACTAAGCCCATGCGCTAATAACTCAATATAAGAATTAAAGACAACAATATCGGACTTCGTATACCCGATTGAACATATTTCACATTCAACCGAATATACATCATCCGGCGTGGCAAAGCATCGTGGTAAAGGATTTTAACCCCTTGAAATAGAGGACGTTTAATCGCACTTACTAAGCCCATGTGCTTTACCTTATCATTATGTTGGATAATATGACCCATAGCGTCACTATTTGCACAGATCATTGTGTTGTTGTAGCAAATTAACTATGTAATAAGGAAATTGCACTCTCATCGTTTGTGATTAGATCACCATAGATATATAAATGAAGAGAGGTCCCTATGATTAGTTCCTGGACTGAGAATGATATGAGACAGTATCAGTCCCCAAAGGTTTAATCATTAAATATCCCTAGTCGTAGTATTATCGAGACTGGACATCGATAATGCGGAATAGACTAGTATTGCACTTATGCGCGTTGTAAGGGCACAACGGCATAGTTCTCATATATATAAGTATTGGATACTTGTGCAAGTGCGATAGGAGGTCGTGTTTCAACGATGGTACGGGAAACAGCTTCGCTCTGGATAGACCCTTCGGAATCCCATTGGTATTATGACTAGGTGTCTATGGGAGGCCGAAATCAAGGTAGGTGTGTATAGTCTTAACCTGAGACTTACATCGCTAATACTTACGACAATCGGTAAACTTTAGTTTTGGTGGTGGGGGATCTTAACTGGTTCTGTGTTCACCTCTTCTGGGTTTATCAGAGAATCGTAGTGTATTGGATGTGATGTCAAGACGGAAGTGTCACTCCAGTCGTAATGGAGAGATGATGTCACGCAGGATACGGTATTAGTGCTCTTAAAGTGATGCGCATCCAATCGTGATATTATGGCCAGGTCATGAATGTCCGATTATAGAGACTAGTTACCAGACATCCGATATGTGTTTCGGACGGGGCAGACACTTATCCAGCCCCAGCCCTAGCACGTGATTATCCGATACGATACTGGGCCAATATACACAATACAATTGTATACTACGCTTGATACAGATCTAGATATTCTTTGATGAATATGTCCGGAGAACTTGGGAAGACTTGGTGCTTTGCTAGGAGTCGACCTTGTCTCGTAAATCGGGGTAGAACGTAGTACTTGGTACGTACGTGATCGGATACTCCGACGACCGTATTTACTGCCAGATTATCCGGGGATCTCATGGGTCGCTTCCCGATAATCCACCGATGACGCACAACTCGCACTCTAGTATAATCTGGGATTAATAGAAGAGAGAGAAAATTAATCTAGGATTAATAACGGAGATATTTTATCCGGGATAAAATGTCGTCTAAAGAGAGAGAACGATTAATTCGGAATTAATCGATGTATTAATATATTCGAATATTAGACGAAATTAGATTTCGACGCGGAATTAAAATCAGATTTTAATTCGGGCAAACGAGTTAATTAAGAATTAATTCGTTAGCGACGTAAATAATAATTTCGCCGGGGGCGATTATTATTTAAATTCGATTGAATTAACGTCGCGACGTAAGCTCGGTATTTCGGAATATCGAACCCGAACGCGTGAGTGCACGTGGGCCCACTTTCATTTGGGACGTGTGGGGCCCACATGACACATGTCATTCTAATGCTTTGCATGTAGATTGTGTACATTGTACTCAATGTCATTGCATGTAGATTGTGTACAATGCACTCAATGTTATTGCATGGAGTTTGAGTGTTTGACACTCTAAACCATTGCATGTTTGTGTCATAATTTTATTATTAATTTAATGAAAATTATGGCATAAATATAAATTGATTTTTGGTAAATCATTTGACAACTTAATACACATTTTTCTCTCTCAAATTGCTCTCTTCTCCACGCCAAATGGGGCAAACTGCTCACTGTTTTTCTTCACAAAACCGTGAGCAAGGGAAGCCAAGAGAAGAGTTGGGTTTTCATGGTGAAAACCGCAAGTGCTAGCACACTTACGAGTCTTGCGAAGGTGGTAGGGAGGTTCGACCATGAGCCGGGATCCATCCAACGAAGCTAGGAGCTCCATTTCTTCACTCAAATTTCTGTTTTGCAGTGAGCATGGACTGGTTGCAGTAAGCTTACCAAGGCAGTGCGTTTTGGGCTTGAATCGTCTCCAAATCGACTCTACCGATCAATGTGAGTATTCCGCTACCTCCGTTGATGTGTTCACACATAATTTCATGTCTTGTTTGATCTTGGGACCTTAGAATTTACCAACAATGGCATCATGAGCTAATGTTGCAAGCATGAAATTTGTAGGGCTTAAAATTTGGGTAAATGTTTGTTGAGCATGATTTGAATAAATTGCTTGTTTGAGTATGCTTATAACATGATTTATTGCATTTTGGTTGGACCAATTTGTTGAAAATTGATTTGGAATAATTTTCCCCAAAATATTGATGTTGGCCGAATGGTGTGATGAAATTGATTGAAAGCATGTTCTTGTGAAATTTGATGAATAAGAATGCTTACATGTATATAGAATGATGTTACATGGAATCAATTTTATGAAAAATGCATTGGATGATTTTTCCCCAAAAATTCCACCTTGGCCGAATGAGTAATGCCCTTTAATGTCTTGGTAATTTTGATTTTGTGACATTGGATGTGTATAAAATCAAATCGGAGGGTGATTTGATGTCGATTGTAGGTTCGATTGGATCGAAACCAAATCGGACACAAAATCCCTCCTTGGCCGAGAGCATGAAAGCATGTAAATGGGTTTGATTTTTCATTATGTGTGTTTGACATGTGATAATGAATTGAATATGATTAATAAGACTAATTTGGTGTTTTAAAAATGTTGATTTAGTTGATTAATCATATAATGCACTTTAGGTAATTAAATTGCGTAATTGGATTTGTAATTTAATTATTTAGGCTTAAATTGGATTTGGGCTTGAATTGTTGTATTTGGGGCTATTGGGCTTGATTTATCAAGTTTGGTTTAGGCCAAGTGGATTGGATCCAATTGGGCCCAAAACCTTAACCATAAAGCCCAATTGCGACTGATGAACCTTTAATGTTCAATTGGGCCTAATGGGCCAAGATTGATTTATGGGCTTATGGGGTAAATCCCGGATTGGACTTTGGTTATCGGTTTGACCCGAGTTGACCAAAAGTCCACGCCTTAAGAAATCAATCAAAAGCCCATTGGACTTTAATTGAATTGACGTTGGACGTTAATCGGTCTTTGAGACGCGTTACGACTAAATTTGGAATTTAAATCGAAAAGGTTTATTGAATAAAAGTGTAATATTTAATTTGGAATTGAATAATGAATTAGTATTAAATACATGTTAAATTAGATTTAATGATGTAGTTTAATTTAATTCATGAATTCGTACTTTGAGTACTTATTCGCAAAAACGAGTTTGACTCAAACAAAATCAAATCGTTGTTTGAACATTGGATGATCACTTAATTATCAGATTAATTAATTTGATTAGATTGATTGATAGCATGCTTATGTGTGTGAATACGTGGTTGTGTTGAATGAATAATGTATATCGGATGGATATTAGTCGGGTGGGCAATTTAGAAATTGTTGTAATAAATTCGATTTATTAAATTGGACCTGCGTGTCCAGCCTTATCACTTCTTTCTCTTTGTATTCTCTTCTCACCTATTCCCCTCTATGTATATGAGGTTTCTTTAGAAGTGTAGTGTAACGGGTAGTAGGTAGAAGTAGTACAAGTGCTAGCTTGAGTGAGAGAAAGGGAGAGATTTGATCTAGGATCAATGTGTTAAGTATCCATCCCATATCATTATTATTTTATTTCATACTCGCTTTATTATGTATTTAGAATGCATGTTAAGGGTGTATGATGATGAGACCTTAACAAAGATAATTAAATTGGTAGCCAATTTGCACGCGAAAAACCCTCATTAAATATCATGCGTTTTTCCTTCCATTGAGTGATTCTTACTCAAGATCCGAGATTGGCAGGGGTTGTTGGCCAAAGTCAAGCCCTTGTCTATCAAAGATGTGTTTTAATCACGAGGCTTTGTTCTATATCGGTGTCGTGTCCAAGTTGTGGTTTGTTGGCCAAAGTCAAGACCACTTCTTGTCCATTGACATTGATTACGAAGCCTCCATGGTCAATGGGTCCGCGCTTGACTGGGATCATCAGGTTTGTTGTGCCAAAGCCAAGGCCTAGTTGATTCAGAGGAAAAAGGTTAGGGTATATATATTGGATATATAGGCATATATAAGATATATGTTTAGGACTTGGATGTCCACCTAACCGGATCTAGGAATTGGATGAGATCCAATTGATCTTAGAGATCTACCTAGTTAATTATCATACAATTTGTTGGCCAAAGTCAAGATTGTGTGATATTTAACGGGATCCTAGCCCACTAGGAAACACGGTTTCCCGAGTACTCGACAGAGGGTTAGAGGCTCGACGAAAAATAGTGGGAGGCAAGTATTGAATTTGCAACATTCGTTCGAATACTCGCTAAACACGCTCATCTTATTTTACTCGTCATATTAATCAAAAGTATTAGTCGGACTAATATTTTATGTTGTTTTAAATATATATATAGTTGGACTATATACAAACTCATTCAATATATAGTTGATTTTATAATTGGATTATAGTAATCAATATAATTGAATTAAATGATAGTTGATTTTATAATGGGATTATAGTAATCAATATTAAAATTATAGTTGATTAAATAATTGGATTATTGTAATCATTATAATAAATAGTACCTTAATAATTTGATTAAATAGTTGGACTATTAAAATCAAGTAAAGAATTGAAAAGGTTGAATATTTAAAATATATAATCCTTGGATTAAATGTTTTAAATGATTTAATTTTCAATTGGGAATTAATAATAGGTTAATTTATTTGATAAAATAACTTATTATTACTAAGCCCATAATTAAGCAAATAGTAGAGCATAAAGTCTTTGGAAGATTTATGTGATGATGACTTTAGTGCTTAATTAATATACTTACAATAAATCTATCTTTAGATTTAAAAGTATTAAAATTGCAATTAATAATTCTTGGAGAATTAATTGACTATTCTAGTGGAGAAAAGTCAAAGTTTGCAATTGGGCATATAGCACAAGGTGCACATCGTTTCGATATTCCGAAACCCAAGGCTTGGCCAAAGGTTTGTGAAATATTGAAAAGATAATTGACATATCTCAAAGTGACTACCATTTGGATATGGAAGACACGAAGGAATTAAAGAAAGGGCGAGGCTCTAACTTTAAAATATTTGTCAAAGTTATGTTCACTAGTAGTATTAAAATTGGATTTTAAATACTTAGTGTGGTACATAAAATATATGTATTGACGTTCAGAATCCGCTGTGAGCTGGATACTGGCTTCAAGCCGAGATTTCTCTGCAAATCGGAAAACGGGACGAAAGTCGCTGTTTCGACCGCAGATACCTAAATTTAGGAACTACCATTTGGGTATGTACTTAAATTAGGAAATGTTATAATGTAACTAGTTTAACTAGAGACATTATCTCTATATCAGTGTTTAATCCATTGCGGATAAAACCTTTATATTCTAGAACACTAAAGTGTTTCAATATATAAGATGATACTGAGATAAATACAGAATTTATATTTTGAATATAAATAAAATCTCAAACATATAAAATGACAAATAAATAGCTCAAATTGATTTGATCAATTGAGACTTATTTGTGGCATTGTTGTCTGGGACACAATTAAACAAGACTCGTATATCCACACTTTTGAAGAGTGGGTACTAGGACTGATTTGACTATTCAAATAAGGTCTACGAATCTAGTTTATTAAACAAGACTCGTATATCCACACTTTTGTAGAGTGGGTACTAGGACTGATTTGACTATTCAAATAAGGTCTGCGAATCTAGTTTATTAGGTAAAATACCTAAAATGCTATTTACTTGGTAATAGTAAAAGGGCCACCGATCTGTTAGCCCTATTCATGGTGAAGTAAGTGGGCCCATATCTAGCTGGGCTAGATGTGAACATGAATATTTCGTGACCTTAACGGATGTGACATCACGTTGTGGTTATGTGTTTCTTTTGAAGAACACAGATCGGAAACTTTAGAGTTTCGACACGAAGTAGACAAACAGATCGGCTATAGTATTATTCCGCCACGGTGAAACCGATGAAACCGTAATGGAAATACTTAAGCAGTAAGTTTCATACATAAATGAAAGAGTACGGTATTCTTTCGTATGAGGACTCCTCCCGAGACACGTCAGTTAGACGGTGTGTCCGAACCAAAAACCAAATTTTGTTGGACATAATAAGGTTTATCACGAGTCGCTCTGAGCTACTATTTCCTTCAACAGGATATGTATTAACAGTGCAAAACTTATTTAGAATAAGGTTCCATATAAATCTGTTTGACAGATATCATATAGGATATGAACAGGGAAGAAACGAGGTTTCTCATTCCTGATAATTTGGGTATGCCAGGCATAGCGTTTGGACGATACCAAACTAAGGACCCAAATTGGATAAGTGCCAATATAAGTTATCCTAAGGGAAACCTTAAATATAGTACTTGTAAATCCCACATGAGAACAATATAATTGTTGCTCACCATGCGGTTTTCCTGAGAGGAATACGATATGCAGTGGTCAGTGGGAGGATAGTGATACTCGATGAAAATCGGAGTAATACTGATCAAGGCACGAAGTCCGTAATGGAACACAAACAGTTCATCTATGATGAAACTATACCATTAATCTTCAAATACACAAGAAACTAGTAGATCGGATAGAGTCAGAAAACAACCTAGGGTATGGGTTTCTGATCTAACCTCATAAAGATGTCAATCTTATGGTGGTGTACCATCCGACTACGTTTAGAGGAGGAATACGAGGTATCGACTCCCTGTTATGGCAAAGTGCCATGAGTCCGAAATGGATTCCATGTATAACAACTATGTTTGGATACTAGTTGTTGTACCACAAGGCGTTGTGCCTATGGTACATTAAACGTCTTCAAGGAAGACATACATGGAAGGCAACATACCAACGTGCAAACCTAAGGTTTTGACGGAAAGGTAGCGTTATCAACATTATGTTAATAACGGTTCAACCTTTTTACCTGTTGCCATGATAAATCCATTTTGAAGATGCTTGTTGATAACTGTATATTTCATTGATGAAATATGTCAGTTACAAATCAAAATCGCTTTCCTGAAAAGGAAACCTTTTGGAGGATGTTTACAACATCCTGACGATTTTGTATAACCGACAAACCAGGTTTGCGGGTTATTCGATCCATGTTTGGATTGATGCAAGCATAAGGTTCTTGGAACTGTCGTTTTGAAATAATCATAATGGTTTATGATTTGACTCAAAACGAAATAATTCTTGTGTATATAAGGAGGTTAGTGGGAGAGCGCACTGACAGTGAAATTCCCATAAAGCAATTGGTGAAAGCTTGGCTTTCATAGATATTCTTTCAATAGAAATTCTCCGTAGAATTCTGGGGAGTAACAACCTTTATTCAGGGAATAAAGATCTACTGGGATAGATTTGGAGTTGTTAACACTCTCTGGGAAATTGTACATTTAAAATGTACTTGTATTGGTGTCTCATACGCTTCGAGCATATGGAGTCACAATCGGGTCAATCCAAGTGACAGTCACTGGATTGAAGATTAAAGAACATCTGTTAGTATCTGAGAGAACTAAAGATGTTGTCTTAAACTATGGAGATGGAGAACTTGAAGTGACTGGGATCACTGCTGCAAGTTTCCAAACCGGTAAATACTGCGATACTATAAAGTTTGAATAACAGGGACAGTGAGCTGGAAATCTTCCTAGCAAGATAACTGTTGCCGAATAAACAACAAATGCGGATCATTACTGCAGCTGAGGCAGCAATAGAAGACCATCTGGGTAGAAAATAAATCTAATAAGATTAGATAAAGTTCTGTTAGCAGCTGAGCTAGGCGTCAGCATAGGCTAAGGAATTAAAGGTCTCATCGACGATCCAGATATATACTTCTGTATCATCTGATTCGTTCGGATCATACATCGTGGCGATGTGATGATCGTGTAAATCGCGTCAAACGATAATTAAGCAAATCCGCTGACGAAAACCTTTCCTCAGCAATTTGAGCGAATTGTACATAGTTCGAGTGTAGGACACTTGAGTGACTCGCTACCTGCCAAGTGAGATATGTTGGATTGTATAAATGACCCATAGCGTCACTATTTGCACAGATCATTGTGTTGTTGTAGCAAATTAACTATGTAATAAGGAAATTGCAAAGGCACTCTCATCGTTTGTGATTAGATCACTAGATATATAAATGAAGAGAGGGCCCTATGATTAGTTCCTGGACTGAGATGATATGAGACAGATCAGTCCCCAAAGGTTATAATATTAAATATCCCTAGTCGTAGTATTTCGAGACTGGACATCGATAATGCGAATAGAGGAGTATTGACTATAGTGTGACTTGTGCGCGTTGTAAGGGAAACAACGCATAGTTCTCATATATATAAGTATTGGATACTTGTGCAAGTGCGATAGGAGGTCGTGTTTCTTTAACGATGGTACGGGAAACAGCTTCGCTCTGGATAGACCCTTCGGAATCCCATTGGTATTATGACTAGGTCTATGGGAGGCCGAAATCAAGGTAGGTGGTGTGTATAGTCTTACCTGAGACTTACATCGCTAATACTTACGACAATCGGTTTAGTGTTTTGTGGTGGGGGATCTTAACTGGTTCTGTGTTCACCTCTTCTGGGTTTATCAGAGAATAGTGTATTGGAGATGTGTGCAAGAAGAAGTGTCACTCCAGTCGTAATGGAGATGATGTCACGCAGGATACGGTATAGTGCTGCTCTTAAAGTGATGCGCATCCAATCGTGATATTATGGCCAGGTCATGAATGTCCGATTATAGAGACTAGTTACCAGACATCCGATATGTGTTTCGGACGGGGCAGACACTTATCCAGCCCCAGCCCTAGCACGTGATTATCCGATACTGGGCCATATAACACAATACAATTGTATACTACGCTTGATACAGATCTAGATATTCTTTGATGAATATGTCCGGAGAGAACTTGGGAAGAGATTGGTGCTTGCTAGGAGTCGACCTTGTCTCGTAAATCGGTTTGTAAGAATCGTAGACTTAGTAGTACTTGTGAGTACGTAGTGATTCGGATACTCCGATACGACCGTATTTACTGCCAGATTATCCGGGGATCTCATGGGTCGTTCCCGATAATCCACGATGACGCACAACTCGCACTCTAGTATAATCTGGGATTATATAGAGAGAGAGAGAAAATTAATCTAGGATTAATAACGGAGATATTTTATCCGGGATTATAAAATGTCGTCTAAAGAGAGAGAACGATTAATTCGGAATTAATCGATGTATTAATATATTCGATATATTAGACGAAATTAGATTTCGACGCGGAATTAAAATCAGATTTTAATTCGGGCAAACGAGTTAATTAAGAATTAATTCGTTAGCGACGTAAATAATAATTTCGCCGGGGGCGATTATTTATTTAAATTCGATTGAATTAACGTCGCGACGTAAGCTCGGTATTTCGGAAATATCGAACCCGAACGCGTGAGTGAGTGCACGTGGGCCCACTTTCATTTGGGAACGTGTGGGGCCCACATGACACATGTCATTCTAATGCTTTGCATGTAGATTGTGTACATTGTACTCAATGTCATTGCATGTAGATTGTGTACAATGCACTCAATGTTATTGCATGGAGTTTGAGTGTTTGACACTCTAAACCATTGCATGTTTGTGTCATAATTTTATTATTAATTTAATGAAAATTATGCCATAAATATAAATTGATTTTTGGTAATCATTTGACAACTTAATACACATTTTTCTCTCTCAAATTGCTCTCTTCTCTCACGCCCAAATGGGGCAAACTGCTCACTGTTTTTCTTCACAAAACCGTGAGCAAGGGAAGCCAAGAGTTGGGTTTTCATGGTGAAAACCGCAAGTGCTAGCACACTACGAGTCTTGCGAAGGTGGTAGGGAGGTTCGACCATGAGCCGGGATCCATCCAACGAAGCTAGGAGCTCCATTTCTTCACTCAAATTTCTGTTTTGCAGTGAGCATGGACTGGTTGCAGTAAGCTTACCAAGGCAGTGCGTTTTGGGCTTGAATCGTCTCCAAATCGACTCTACCGATCAATGTGAGTATTCCGCTACCTCCGTTGATGTGTTCACACATAATTTCATGTCTTGTTTGATCTTGGGACCTTAGAATTTACCAACACATTACTCAAACAAACAACATGCAGAATTTAAATAGCGGATAATAAACGAATCAAAACAACATATAAAACAAAATATGCGTCGTTTGCTCAAGTGGTACGTGGAGTTGTATCCCAAGTAAAGACCACACTACCATCCATTCGGATTCGGCTACGGAATTTATGTCTAGGTTTCCATCCTATATACCACAAGAGGCGACACATTTTCCATTTTATTCAAAACCACAACATACATCATTTCACAATACATGCATTTTCTATCTATTCAAGGGCCACAACATGCATCACTCCACAATAATCATGCAAACGAAACTCAGTAAACAATTAAAATATGAATGAAAATGGATGTGAAAATTACCCTCAGGTCTAACCTTTTATGTCGACTTTCGGAAGTGCGTTACAAGTCCGTCGGAAGGGCTATCACTCCGTAACTTTTCTGGTTCACTGGTCTACATCTTTCTTTGCTGTTTCGCTGCTCAAGCTACTATTTTGACTCCGTTTTACTACTATTTTGCTGCTATTTTGCTGCTGTATTTGGCGGTTTAAAAGTGCAGTTTTTTGTTCACTGTTTTGAGTATTTTATGGGTTGTTTTAGACAGTTTCGGGGACTGTTTTGGGACAGTTTCGGGTTGCAGTTTCAGGCAGTTTTTGGGACAGTGCAGAGGCTATGTCTCAGCAATTTGAGGGGCTGAGCAGGGAGCAGTTTAGGCATGATTTACTGGCAGGTTTGTGGCTGGTTTGGGCAGAAAATTTGATGACTTGTGCGGCTGGACAGGGCTGAATTTGGGGTGTTGTTGCGTGAAGTTGAAGACTAATTTTTTAAGGAAGTTGAGGGTTAGTTTGTGCATGGGAAATGGGCAAAGCGTGGACTCTAGGTGGCTTTATGTGTGCAGGTGGCGTGATGGGCAAAGTGAATGGAGGGTGACGTGTGTGAGGCAGGTGATTCAACGTGTGTGTGCGTGTTGAGGCTATGTGCTCGGCAGTGTTTTGTGGAAGGTACAGGTTACTTGTTCGTTGAGGGTTGTTGCGTGGAGGGCCTGGTTAAAGGTTGTTGATCTGAACCCAAGGGCGTGAGGGCAATGGCAAGGGGCTGTTGATTAGGGTTTTATTCACTTTGTTTGTTATTGTTTTTTTGTTTGTGCCGTGGAGATTGGCCAAGGCCTTAGGGTTTATTTTGTGTCCTGTTTATATAGAGAGGGAATGTGTTAGGGTTTGCATGGATTTGTTTGAATAAGGAAAGAAATCAATTAGGGATGGATTAGTTTAAAAAGGAAAGAATAATTGTATTGTTGGTGGAATATCTTAAATTAAGGGAGTGATTTATTTAATTTGGTATGTAATTTTTTTAGATTAGGAATTTAATTTATTTAATTTAGGAATTAATTTAATTTAATTTAATTTGTTGTAATTTAAATTGGATTTTAATTTGATTTAATTTAATTGGATTTAATTGTATTTTATTTAATTTGTGACATGTATTTTAAATGTTTTAATTATTTTTTGGATTGGGCTTGGGTGAGATGGGCTTAGTGTGTGTCTTATGGGGTTTGGGCTAAGGGTGTGTTTTAAAACGGAGGTCCAACAAGCGAACCCGAAGCTAAACAAGCGAATAAAATCTAACAAAAATATCGATTCCCTTCTGACGTCCGTTTCCCGCGACTTCCTCGACTTAAAAGGTAGTGTCTTCAAATGAGACTCATCTTAGGGACTTATATGCAAAAATATCGTGCCTACAGTCGCCCCCACTTTGATAGGACTTGTGCAGTGTGTGACAATGACAATCTTATCAAAGTTATGCATGTATTTTTTTACTTACCTGGCTCGCCAGCTGTTGCTTAACTTACTTGTTATCCTGAGATGCTTTGACCTTTGGGCTTTGTTCCCGAATTGCGTTGAGAGAGAGCTTTATTCCCCTGGGCTTTATTCCCGAGCTATGTTAAGATATAACTTTATTCTCTTGGGCCTTGTTCCCGAACTGTGTTGAATGTGAGCTTTATTCCCGAACTGTACTGAGAGAGAGCTTTATTCTCCTGGGCTGTATTCCCGAACTGTGTCAAGATAGAGCTTTATTCCCGAACTATGTTAAGGTAGGACTTTATTCCCCTGGGCCTTGTTCCCGAACTGTGTTGAATGTGAGCTTTATTCTCGAACTGTATTGAGAGAGAGCTTTATTCTCCTGAGCTGTATTCCCGAACTGTGTCAAGATAGGGCTTTATTCCCCTAGGCTTTGTTCCCGAACTATGTTAAGGTATGACATTATTCCCCTGGGCCTTGTTCCCGAACTATGTTGAATGTGAGTTTTATTATCGAACTGTACTGAGAGAGAGCTTTATTCTCCTGGGCTGTATTCCCGAACTGTGTCAATATAGGGCTTTATTCCCCTAGGCTTTGTTCCCGAACTATGTTAAGGTAGGACTTTATTCCCCTAGGCCTTGTTCCTGAACTGTGTTGAATGTGAGCTTTATTCCCGAACTGTACTGAGAGAGAGCTTTATTCTCCTGGGCTGTATTCCTGAACTATGTCAAGATAGGGCTTTATTCCCCTAGGCTTAGTTCCCGAACTAGGTTAAGGTAGGGCTTGTTCCCAAACTGTGCCGAGAGAAGGTTTTATTCTTCTGGGCTGTTATTCCCGAACTGTGCTGAGAGAGGGCTTTATTCCTCTGGGCTCTATTCCTGAACTGTGTTGAATGTGGGCTTTATCCCCGATCTGAGCTGACTGTGGGCTTTGTTCCTGAACTGTACTGAATGTGGGCTTTATCCCCGATCTGAGCTGACTGTGGGCTTTGTTCCTGAATTGTACTAAATGTGGGCTTTATCCCCAATCTGAGCTGACTGTGGGACTCGTCCCCAAGCTACTGATAATGACGTCGGCCTCGCCCCCAGATTTCCATACCCGGTAAGATTGATACTGATAATGACGTCGGCCTCGCCCCCAGATTGCCATACCCGGCAAGGCTGCTACTGAAAATGACGTGGGCCTCACCCCCAGATTGCCATACCCGGAAAGACTGATACTGATAATGATGTGGGCCTTCCCCCTAGATTGCCATACCCGGCAAGGTTGCTACTGATAATGACGTGGGCCTCGCCCCCAGATTGCCATACCCGGGAAGACTAATGTTGAAGCTAACGTGGGCCTCGCCCCCAAAGTGCCATACCCAAAACTCAAACTCAAATGGGCCTCAACCCTGGGATTATTACCTGAATCTGATACTGTGCTTTTCACCGTTTCTGATTAGCTTGTTCTTTGCCGCTTTCTCTTTTCTTCTTCAAAACCTGTGAACACAAAACAAAACAAACACAAAAGGATGCAAAATGTGTTACGTGTATGCATGAATGTTCCTATCCCGTCGGGTTAGGTCTTCTGCCAATTGTCTTGGTGACTGCTCAGTCTTCTTTTCCTTAGGTAAACCACTGCTTCAATCTGTCTACGTTGATCGGCTCGGTGAACTAATTCCCTTCCAAGTCTGATATTTTCACTGCCCCCATTTCCCAATTTCTGAATGGCTATCTTATCTTTTCTGCTTGCTTATTCCGAGGATTCCCCGTGTTCTAAACATCACTGAATTTCATAGTACCAAGGTTGAATGCTTTTCTCAAACATACTCATATTGCGGAAGAGATTCAGCAAAATGAACGTCTTTATTATCATTTAAGAAAATGGTTCGAACATCTAGACTAAATCAAAAAATGCAGGATCAAATAAACTAGGAGGAATAATTTCATCATTCACAACATTGCCTTCTTCCTTGGCCTATGGTTCTTCACTGTTATCCTTTATCTCATTACAAGAAGCCTGGGTGGTTGAGTGGCTTTATGGTTGAGGGTTCATGTGTGTGTTGGTTGTTCTTTCTCTAGATTGGGTATTTTATGGGAGTCAATGAGGTTTTGGACCTCATGCCTAAGGCGGGTGCAGTTGCCGGTGTCATGGCTTTTTTCTTGATGGAAGTAACAATACTAGTTTAGGTTGAGGTACGGTGGCACAGGGTTCGGAAATGGCCTAGGTTCCAAAGGTTTTAGAAATCCTTGCATCTTTAGCTTTTCAAATACATTTGACAAAGGTCTACCAAGATTGGAGAATCGCCTGTTCTTGACGGTAGCGACCTCGGCAGTAGCAGGTTTGGTCTCAGAAGGCCCCCCAAAAGTTCTTCTATTCTGGCCATAAAACTTTCTATTTTCAGCCTCCTCTTCTTCAATATCCATAACAATCTCCCTCAACTGTCAGAAATCTGTAATCATGGAAGTCATCCTCCTCAGCTTGCTATAGATGGAGGGCTTAGTACCCTTAATAATCATCTTTATTTGGTCTTTCTCCGAGGGCCTTGTCTTCATCTTTAGTAGCTGGCTTCTCCAGCGGTCCACATACTCCTTGAAGCTTTCCTCTGGCTTCTGCTTAGTGTTCTCCAAATCACAGAGTGACAAGTCAATCTCTAAGTCTGTAACATACTGCTTCAGAAAAGCATCAGCTAGTTCCCTACAATCTTCATTAACCTTCTTCTGAAGGCTGTGATACCAAACCACAGGTGCCCCCTCGAGTGACATCCCAAACATCTTTTGGACTTGGCACTGTGATAGGCCCACTGAACTCATGACTGAGACATATTACCGCAGATGGACCATCGGGTCTCCATTCCCATTAAACTTGGCCATGTCGGGCATTTTAAACTGAGCTAGCAGCTGTTCTTCAAAATTCATTGCTTCATAATCTAACAACTCTTCATGTTTACCCCTCATTTTGCAGGTAACCATTTCTACCTGATCCCAGAGCTTCTGAAATTCTGCCTGAGACCCAATCATTCTCTTCACGGCATATTCGGTCATATCATCATCAAAAGTGGGTATATCATCCCCCAACCCATTCGGAGGCTCCTCGCGCCTCACATTCTCAGAACTTCCCCCAGCACGGGGTACAACCATACTAGCCATAGCAGCAGTCAAAGCTTGCAACTGTTCGGTAATCTTGGCGAAACCATTCTCCAGTTGATCCATGCGAGATATCTCATTCTTGGATTCACTCATGTTTGCTATTCGTCTCTTAGTGAGTCTTCCCTCTTCCCTAACCCAACGGGACTCTATGATATCTTTTTTAGACATAGAGGGTGTTAACAGGATATATGTATGCATGAGATGAATGAGATGCATGCGATACAAGGAATATATCAACTCATTAAAATTTTCACACAAATCGGCCCATCATCATTTATAAGCTTTTGGGCTAACTGTCATAGGAGTGAACTCGTCCCAGTTTAAATGGCCCAACGAGTTCACATCTCATGGCAAGAAGTCCAACCGTATCCAAATGATAATGTTCCTAAACACAAACATACAATGGCCCATTGGCGTTTTAAAAGCTTTTGGCCCATTCATCATAAGATACGTTCTTGTCCCAGTTTAAATGGCCCAACAAGCCCATACCTCATGGCAAAAGGTCAGAATGGATCCAAACGACCATGTTCCCAAACACAAGCACAAGTAAATAATTTTTATTATTTATACGACTAAGGTTCACATGCGGGTTTATGGGGTGTGGACAAAGGCTCTCGCTGACGAAGGATGACCCACAACTAGGTCTCCCCACTCAAGGATCCGAGCGAACAAGTGAGCGCACATTTTTTATACCTTAAGGTACGTGCCAACGAGCTATGGTGTGTGACTGACTGTCAAATGGATTTCTCATTGTAGATTCCCCAGAGGGAGGGTGGAGCGAGACTCTCTTAGGAATGAACAACGAGTCCTCCAAATTAGTCCATCACAGTTGGCTACGAGTAGATGATTATCTAGGTGCCTTCACAGCTTTTCCTTCTAGAAAGGTAGTGAGTGAAGGAAGACACCAAACCATTACCTAGCCTTAAAAGTGCCTTTGATTAAACCCATTTGAACCCACTATAGGAACGGTTAACTTAAAGCAAAATCATAATATTACAAGACATTATTTCGGGGCTGATTCTCTATCCCCAGTGGAGTCGCCAGACTGTGGGACACAGAAACTGGGCGACGCATGTTGTTCCGGGCTCGCGGCCCTGTTGGGAGTACGGAGTAGCCCGCGGGGGACTAAACCGGAGAATAATGGAGTCGCTACTCAGTGTGAATCGGGAAAATGATTTAAGGCCGCACTCACTCCTCGCAAGGGAAGACCTCAAACCGTTGGGTTCGGAATGGTCCCATATTTATTCCACTTGTAATAAAATGATTTGTGCAATAATTTAATCGAGTCTAGCAACATATATTTCTAAGGGGTAATTTACTCCTAAGTTCGCATGCATACATCAAAAGTTCATCTAAGTGCACATGTAACACATCTTCATATTTGCATACAACCTATGTCCGAATTTGCATATACCATATTTGCATAAAATCTATGTCCCAATTTGCATACAACCTATTTGCATATAATCTATGTCCAATTTACATGCATAAAGATAAATTGAAATACAGCAAACATACAATGTCATAAGCACATTACATTTGATCATAGGCATGCCAGTAGATAATAATTGTACAATCACGCATGAAAGCAAATCGGAATAACGACAAGTATATAACTTCATGAACATGTTGAATGGATGAATGCGGAAGAATAAGTAGATAAATATCGTGTAAACATGCATCATGGAAACGAACATGTAACCCTATGAACACAATAAATGACTAAATGCGAGAAAATGAACAATCAAAAAGGCAAATGACAAAACGAGTAACCATGCATGAGAGATGATGAAAGAGGGCATGTTTACCATGGGTGTTCGTGCGATATTCGTAACTGCGTTCGAACGATAAATAGAAGGTTCACATTCGAGTAGCATTCGTAAACACGTTCGAATGAACTGAGACAGAAAACATGCATTCGTGCGGCATTCTGAAACACGTTCGAATAGGGTTACAGCAGTGACCTCTAAAATGCAGTAAACAACATGACACATACGTGAACGGATGAATAGATGACACCTAATAAATAATAACGGGCTAAAAGGCGTGGGAAATCGTTGTGGCAAAGGTAGCCCTTAGGCTTTTTATCCCTCAAGATGGAGAACCTTTAATCCAACTCGATGAGCCCATGCGCATTACATTATGATGCATGATTATGCAAGAAAATGATGTACAAAGAAAAGCAAATAACGAAATAAAAGGCGCGGTGAAGTATCGTGGTAAAGGTAGACCGTAGGCTTTTTATCCCCTCGAAATGGAGGACCTTTAATCCAACTTACTAAGCCAATGCGCATCACATCATAATGCATATAAAAATAAAGACAATAATATCGAATTTCGTATACACGATTGAACACATCTTACATTCAATCGAATATACATCATCCGGCGCGGTGAAGCATCGTGGTAAAGGATTTTAACCCCTTGAAATAGAGGACCTTTAATCCAACTTACTAAGCTCATGCGCTAATAACATAATGCATATAAAAATAAAGACAACAATATTGGACTTTGTATACCCGATTGAACACATCTTACATTCAACCGAATATACGTCATCCGGTAAGGCGAAGCATCGTGGTAAAGGATTTTAACCCCTCGAAATAGAGGACCTTTAATCGTACTTACTAAGCCCATGCGCTAATAATTCAATGCATATAAGAATTAAAGACAACAATATCGGACTTCGTATACCCGATTGAACACATCTCACATTCAACCGAATATACATCATCCGGTGCGGTAATGCATCGTGGTAAAGGATTTTAACCCCTTGAAATAGAGGACCTTTAATCGCACTTACTAAGCCCATGCGCTTTACCTCATCATTACTCAAACAAATAACATGCAGAATTTAAATAGCGGATAATAAACGAATCAAAACAACATAAAACAAAATATGTGTCGTTTGCTCAAGTAGTACGTGGAGTTGTATCCCAAGTACAGACCGCACTACCGTCCATTCAGATTCAGCTACGGAATTTATGTCTGGGTTTCCATCTTATATACCACAAGAGGCGACACATTTTCCATTTTATTCAAAACCACAACATACATCATTTCAGAATACATGCATTTTCTATCTATTCAAGGGCCACAACATGCATCACTCCACAATAATCATGTAAACGAAATTCAGTAAACAATAAAAATATGAATGAAAATGGATGTGAAAATTACCCTCAGGTCTATCCTTTTATGTCGACTTTCGGAAGCGCGTTACAAGTTCGTCGGAAGGGATATCACTCTGCAACTTTTCTGATTCACTGGTCTACATCTTTCTTTGCTGTTTCGCTGCTCAAGCTACTATTTTGACTCCGTTTTGCTGTTGTTTTGCTGCTGTATTTGGCAGTTTAAAAGTGCAGTTTTTTGTTCACTGTTTTGAGTATTTTAGGGGCTGTTTTGGACAGTTTTGGGATAGTTTCGGGTGCATTTTCAGGCAGTTTTTGGGACAGTGCAGAGGGCTATGTCTCGGAAATTTGAGGGGCTGAGCAGGGAGCAGTTTAGGCATGATTTACTGGCAGGTTTGTGGTTGTGTTTGGGCAGAACATTTGATGACTTGTGCGGCTGGACAGGGCTGAATTTGGGGTGTTGTTGCGTGAAGTTGAAGACTAATTTTTTAGGGAAGTTGAGGGTTAGTTTGTGCATGGGAAATAGGCAAAGCGTGGACTCTAGGTGGCTTTATGTGTGCAGGTGGCGTGATGGGCAAAGTGAATGGAGGGTGACGTGCGTGAGGCAGGTGATTCAACGTGTGTGTGCGTGTTTAGGCTATGTGCTCGGCAGTGTTTTATGGAAGGTACAGGTTGCTTGTTCGTTGAGGGTTGTTGCGTGGAGGGCCTGGTTAAGGTGTTGATCTGAACCCAATGGCGTGAGGGCAATGGCAAGGGGCTGTTGATTAGGATTTGATTCACTTTGTTTGTTATTGATTTTTGTTTGTGCCGTGTGGATTGGCCAAGGCCTTAGGGTTTAGTTTGTGTCCTGTTTATATAGAGAGATGGAAGGTATTAGGGTTTGCATGGATTTTTTTGAATAAGGAAAGAAATCAATTAGGGATGGATTAGTTTAAAAAGGGAAATAATAATTGTATTGGTGGTGGAATATCTTAAATTAAAGGAGTGATTTATTTAATTTGGTATGTAATTTTTTAGATTAGGAATTTAATTTATTTAATTTAGGAATTATTTGATTTAATTTAATTTAATTTGTTTTAATTTAAATTGGATTTTAATTTTATTTAGTTTAATTGGATTTAATTGTATTTTATTTAATTTGTGACATGTATTTTAAATGTTATAATTGTTTTTTGGATTGGGCTTGGGTGAGATGGGCTTGGTGTGTGTCTTATGGGGTTTGGGCTAAGGGTGTGTTTTAAAACGGAGGTCCAACAAGCGAACCCGAAGCTAAACAAGCGAATAAAATCTAACAAAAATACTGATTCCCTTCCGACGTCCGTTTCCCGCGACTTCCTCGACTTAAAATGTAGTGTCTCCAAATGAGACTCATCATAGGGACTTATATGCAAAAATGCAGTGCCTACAATAAGTTATTGAGTTTTGATAAAATAATGTTATGGTAGTTTTGTGGACATGCTTGTAATTGCATTAAGGTGGTTAATGAGTTAGGTAATGGATCTTATTAAGAAATTATCAAGATTATAAAGTTTAGATATTGAGTTAAGATAAGATGTATGGAGTTGATGGGTTGTTTTGGTGGGGGGAATATTGATATAAGATTCATGAAGATTGAAGTTTGAAGAAATACTTGTGTGATAATATTGTATGAGGGTGTTGGAGATACTTTTGGGTAAAATAGATATTGGGAAGCAAATGTTGGAATCATGGATTTGGACTCATGGCTCTAGTTAGCGTATGGGGGGACGATGATATGTAACGCCCCTATGTATCAGGTTTTCAGCAGACTTTTGGGGGATGGCGATACGTAACGCCACAGTGTCATGGATTTGGACTCATGGCTCTAGTTAGGCGTATGGGGGGACGATGATATGTAACGCCCTTATGTATCAGGTTTTCAGCAAACTTTCAGATAAAGATTTTCCAGAAATAGATTTCAGAGAGAGCTTTACAGAAAAGATGATTTTAAGAAAAATTTCTCATAAGAAACTATTTTATGAGAGTTTTCAAAAGTTTCAGACATAAGTAGTTTTCGGAAAAGATTTCGAGAAAGAAAGTGGTTTCAAATAAGGAAAGAGATTTCAAATGAGATGACTTTAGATAAAGTTGGTTTTAGAACCATGGACCTTTCAAAAAGCATTTGAGTTCCTATCTTATTTTACCTGTCCACTCACTAGATCGTTCAAACGATCTAACCCCCCCCCCCCCCCCCCGCAGTCTCAGTTTATTTGTTTGGAGGTCTAACCGGAGGACGAGCTCGAGAGGATAGATACTTATGGCAGTCACTAGGGGGTTCGGTCCACCAGGCTAAGTCAGAAATAGTGTTCAGTCAAGTCAAGTAAAGTCAAGTTCCAGATATCTGTATAGTAAAGTTGCGTATAAGTATTTGTGTATAGAGTTGTTAAGATTATTGATGTTGAGTATCTAGTTATCTTTATACTGTTTTACATTCTATGTTATGGATCTGGGCAATGGTCCCATGTATGAAATTATGTTTGAGAAAAGAGTATCAGTGTTGTTCGTAGTTAGAAAGTCAAAGGCTCAGTGGGATTGTACGACCTATTCCCTACCGGTAACATCTCCCGGATTGAGGATGTTACAGGTCAAGTATTTTTTACCTCATTTCACTTGATTTCCTTCACCAAATAAGTCTTCTAAGCTTGCCATTTGTTTTCTTAGCTTGTTGTGGTTTGGTTTGCATTGACTTTTCTTTAATTTTGGCAAGGAAAATGCTCTCTCTTCTTCATTTTTTTTTCTTCTTCCTCTCCCCTTCCCACATCGGAACTGTAAGGAATTTACCGAGTGTCTCAAAAGTCATTTCATGAGCATGTATATGCTTGAACATGATTTACATCATGTATTATGCCATCCATAACTTAGTAGTCGTTGGGATTACCGCGGTGTTATAAATTCTCCCCCCTAAATAGGATTTGTTAACTCAAAACCCTTCTGATGTTGAACTTCTTAGGTCCATCTTGGTTTGAAGACATCTAGTCTCTGCTGATGTTATCCTCTTTACTTCCTTCCTACTCTTCTACTTGAGAATACAGTAGTATGACTTCTGGAAATCTCTTATTATGATATGCTCAATTCGATTCTTACAAATGGATACTTAATCCTTGGGAGTGCTTTCAGCGACCCTTTTTCATGTGGAAACTAAGTCCATATAATATATATTGTTTATACAGAGGTGTAATCCTTCATGGAACTTATCATCCATAAAATTCATCTATCGTTTATTCTATACTTTGCAACATCCTGAAAATGTGTCAGAGTATTCGATTTCCAAAATCCAAACTTAGGATTTCCTCAAACCGGTGCCTTAAGTGACTTATTATTATTTTATTATTATTATTATTATTATTATTATTATTATTATTATTATTTTATTATTATTTTATTATTATTATTTGTTTGATACCTCATGACTGCATTTCACACTTTATCTTGTTCTTTTCTTTAAAGATTTAATATTTTTAAGGCTCCCAGACAGTTACTCATTTAATTATTGATATTATTCAAGCATGCTCAATTCTATAAGGTTTAAACTAAATTTGGTATACAAGTGCAAACATGATCGTATCCACACTACCCAAGTTGAATCACTAATCCTCAATAACGATATTTAGACTCTGGTTTCTCTTTACTATGCATTTCCTCAATGCCACATATTAGATCTTATTTACTCTCTGTTTCCTCTTCATTAAGCTTCAACTACATATGGGCTCCGTCCTTCAAGTTCTCTTATATCTGCTTTTCTGTGGGGCTTAGGACCTCATAGTTCTAGCTTACTATTATCGTTTACTGACGCCTCTTATGTTCAGTGACACTGGTGATTTGATTCTGGTTAATGCCTATATTTCTTTCGCGCCTTTGAATTTATTACTAGTATAATTTAGTTAACCATCTTTTACACTGAATTGTTCTCTTTACCTGGTTGTACTCTACGATATCCGATTTTCACTCATCCTCATAGTCTTATTATGTCAGATGTTGTCCTGATCTCAACAATACCTCTATACTTAGTTTTCTTGGTTATTTACGTTGTTCTTCAATAAATCTATTTCATGATATCTTAAGCCTTATTTATAACGATGGTTACGAAGGGGAACATACGAGCTCTACTTTTTATTTGCTTATCTATCTATATCTAATTAGGACTTCGGTCTCATGTTAGTGTCTAAGGCTCGCTGCTATGCATTCCATAATATATCATATTGATGCCATTATTCTTCAATTTCTGGTTAATGTTATTACTCATGCATGTCTCTTTACTTACTAATGCTCATTCTTTTCATCGTTTTATCTAAACATCTCCCATTTAACTCTTTTACTCAGAGTTCTTTTCCTCTTCTAAAACCTTTTACTTAAAGTTCTCTTGATCTTCTTCCTTGCTCTATTCTATACCTGAAACTCATGTGATTAATACCTATGTTTCCTTATCTGAGGAATATTATCTTTCAAATGTCTCTTACTTTACTTTATTGGATACTTGCTTCTGGAAATATCATTGGAACGATCATTGAGGTTCATTTTTAATTGCTATTGTTTAAGGAGGGTTGGGAGGTTGGGGTTGATCCTGAAATCTTTTCGCTTGTGGTAGTCTCACTAACTATGCGTACTGTAGTTGCTCATGCTGCACCTTTATAATCCTAGTATTTCCTTATTTTCACAACTGATGTTGGGCTCCCACACTAAGGGTACTACTATTAGGAACTGTCTAAATTATCTCCTTAACTTTACTCAGAATTATTTTATGTCTATTGATCACACTATCTCTTACTGGGAACCTTCTTAAGGCTCATGATCTCTCTAAATTTTACTTACTCCCTTTGGTATTCTTCCTTCCTAAGTTTTGCCATGTTACTTTGATTTCTTCCTTATCTTAGTTCCTTGAACCTTTTAAGTCATTATTTCTCTGAAAACTCCATATATTACAACATGTCATGTTATCACCACTGAACTTTTGGTTTGGGTGTTGTTCGTTTACTAATAAGTTCCCCTCTAAAATGGTGGGAAGTTCTGTATAAATTATATATCTTACTTTTGGGGTCGTTATGTACGTTGCCTACTGTGATTCCTTACTCCTTATAGCCTTTATTCCTTAAGGTCTTACCATTCTATGATAGGGCAGGTTCTTTCTTCTAGATTTGGCTAGGCATACCATGAATTCAAATCATTCTATCTCGTACCAAATATTACTATCTTATGATTCTTATCTAGGTTCTGATGAACTTTTCAGTTCGGCTATTTTGTTGTCTCGTGATCTGTCCATCCTGTCAAGTACTCTCCCTTACTTGTTCAACTTCTTATTGGCTCTAAATTGTGGATTGAACGCATGCTTGCATGTCTGGTTAGATGTCTATAGATTTACTAGGGTTGAGGCTACTGGAAAGAAGAATTATCATTCATCTGTTGGGATCTACATCGACTTCTCCCTTTTTATGGTTCCATAACTTTTATCAATTATTCTTAGGTCTCCATTTTTTTATTACTTCTTTAAGCTATGTTATCTTTGTTAATATCTGTTCCGAACTTTCTTGTTACTTTCTACATCATCCTTCTTTTCTATTTCCACATCCTATCTCTTAGCTCTAGGCCATGTTGCCGAGGCATTAGTGGTTCTTTCTTATGGGCTACTTTCTAGATCTTTGCTCTCTGCTTTTGCTATATGCTATATGTAGGCATTTCATTTTCGCATGTGAAACCCGATGATGAGTCTCAATTGGAGGCACTGCCTTTTTTGTTGGACAAAATGACCCATAGCGTCACTATTTGCACAGATCATTATGTTGTTGTAGCAAATTAACTATGTGACAAGGAAATTGCACTCTCATCATTTGTGATTAGATCACCATAGATATATAAGGTCCCTATGATTAGTTCCTGGATTGAGAATGATATGAGACAGTATCAATCCCCGAAGGATTAATCATTAAATATCCCTAGCCGGAGTATTATCGAGACCGGACATCGATAATGCGGAATAGGCTAGTATTGCACTTGTGTGCGTTGTGAGGGCACAATGGCATAGTTCTCATATATATAAGTATCGGATACTTATGCAAGTGCGATAGGAGGTCGTGTTTCACCGATAGTACGGGAAATAGCTTCGCTCTGGATAGACCCCTCGGAATCTCATTGGTATTATGACTATGTGTCTATGGGAGGCCGAAATCAAGGTAGGTGTGTATAGTCTTAACCTGAGACTTACATCGCTAATACTTGCGATAATCGATAGACTTTGGTCTTGGTGGTACAGGGCTTTAACCGGTTCTGCGTACACCACTTCTGGGTTTATCAGAGAGTCGTAGTGTATTGGGTGTGATGTCAAGATGGAAGTATCACTTCAGTCATAGTGGAGATGATGTCACGCAGGATACGGTACTCGTGCTCTTGAGTGATGCGCATCCAATCGGGATATTGTGACCAGGTCATGAATATCCGATTATAGAGACTATGTTACCAGACATCCGACATGTGCTTCGGACGGGGCAGACACTTATCCAGCCCCAGCCCTAGCACGTGACTATCCGATACTGGACCGATATACACAATACAATGGTATACTACGCTTGATACAGATCTTAATACTCTTAGATGAATATGACCGGAGAATTTGGTAGACTCGTGTTTTGCTAGGAGCCGACCTTGTCTCGTAAATCGGTAGAACGTAGTACTTGGTACGTACGTGATTCGGATACACCGACGATCGTATTTACTGCCAACGTATCCAGGATCTCATGGGTCGCTTCCCGATAATGCACCGATGACGCATAACTCGCACTCATTAATAATCTGGGATTATATAGAAGAAAGAGAAAATTAATCTGGGATTAATTACGGAGATATTTTATCTGGATAAAATATCGTCTAAAGAGAGAGATTGATTAATTTGGAATTAATCGGTAAATTAATATATTCGATATATTAAACGAAATTAGATTTCGACGCGGAATTAAAATTAGATTTTAATTCGGGCGAACGAATTAATTTAGAATTAATTCGTTAGCGACGTGAATAGTGAATTCGCTAGGCGTAATCATTTAATTACGACGCGACGGAAAATTCGCTAATTGAGAATTAGCGAACCCGAGCCCGAGTGTGATTGCGAGCGCATTCGTATTTCGAATTCGAGTGCGGCAACGCAAGTCACATCAAGCGTCATCAATCAATCAATCGTCACATCAAGCGTCAAATCAAAAGTCGCTTTGAGTGATTGATTGATGATTGATTGATGGATGGATTGATGGATTGACTTGCATCACATCACTTTATTAAGTGACATGTGAATAGTGATGCAAGTGGGTGGAATATAACCTTGATGGATTGTAATTCATTTACATAATTTTATTGGATAAAATAAATGGAAAAGTCTTATTATTTTTTGAAAAAAATATAGAAGTCATTTTTGTAAATCATTTATACAATTAATCCATTTACACCTTTTAGCTTTTCTTCCTTCTCTCTCACGCCCTGGGGCTTCTCTTCTCTTCACTGCACAGCTCACAGGCGTGAGCCTTGGGAGCAATGAGTGGATTTTTCATGGACAATCCAAGTGCTAGCACACTTGCGACTATTGCGAAGGTGTTAGGGAGGTTCACCCATGAGCGGGACTCATCCGACGGAGTTTGGAGCTTCGAAATGAGACCCGAATTAGCTCAAACCAGTGAGCAAATCTGCACAGTGGCGTGAGCAAGGCAGTGGCTTTATGGCTTGATTCGTCTTCAAATCGACATCAACCGATCGATGTAAGTATTCCGCTATCTTCGTTGGTGTATTCGCACATTAATTTCATGTCTTGTTTGATCTTGGGACCTAGATAATAACCAACAATGGCATCAAGAGCTATAGGTTCAAGCATGAAATTGTAGGGCTTAAAATTGGGTATTTTGTATTTGAGCATGATTTAATAAATTGATGATTGAGCATGCTTATATATTAATATTGAAGATTGATTTGATCAATTTCAAGAAAAAGTGTTGGAACAATTTTCCCCAAATGTGTTATCTTGGCCGAATGTGGATGATTTTGGATTCTTGGAATTTTTGTTTTTGATTCATTTGATGAGTTGGAATCATTAAGGATATGTTAATTTGAACTAATTGGATTGGATTTTGAATTGAACATAAAATCCCAATTGATCACCTTGGCCGAATAGGTATATGCCCTAATGTCTTGGTATTTTTGATTTTTGAACATTGGATGTATTGGAAATCATTGGGATAAGGATTTAATGTCGATTGTGGGTTTATTGGATTGAATTCGAATCGGACAAAAATCCCTCCCTTGGCCGAGACCTTAAGCATGTAATGGGTTTGATTTTTGATAATTTGTGTTGGACACCAATGATGAAAATGAGCATGATTAATTGGAAATTCATGTTTTAGAAATGTTGATTGGGTTATTAATCATGTAATACACTTTGGTAATTAAATTAGGAAATTGGATTTTTTGAATTTAATTATTTGGGCCTATTTTTGATATTGGGCTTCTAATGTTGTAATTGGGCCTATTGGGCTTGATTTTATCAAGTTGGGTTTAGGCCAAATGGATTGGATCCAATTGGGCCCAAAACCTTAACCATAAAGCCCAAATGCGACTAATGAACCTTTAAAGTTCAATTGGGCCTAATGGGCCAAGATTGATTTATGGGCTTATGGGGTAAATCCCGGATTGGACTTTGGTTATCGGTTTGACCCGAGTTGACCAAAAGTCCACGCCTTAAGAAATCATTAAAAGCCCATTGGACTTTAATTGAATTGACGTTGGACGTTAATCGGTCTTTGAGACGCGTTACGATTAAATTTGGAATTTAAATCGTAAAAGGTTTATTAAATAAAAGTGTAATATTTAATTTGGAATTGAATAGTGAATTAGTATTAAATACATGTTAAATAGATTTAATGATGTAGTTTAATTTAATTCATGAATTCGTACTTTAAGTACTTATTCGCAAAAACGAGTTTGACTCGAACAAAATCAAATCGTTGTTTGAACATTGGATGATCACTTAATTATCAGATTAATTAATTTGATTAGATTGATTGATAGCATGCTTATGTGTGTGAATACGTGGTTGTGTTGTATGAATAATGTATATCGGATGGATATTAGTCGGGTGGGGCAATTTTAGAAATTGTTGTAATAAATTCGATTTATTAAATTGGACCTGCGTGTCCAGCCTTATCACCTCTATTCTCTTTGTATTCTCTTCTCACCTATTCCCCTCCATGTAAATGAGGTTTCTTTAGAAGTGTAGTGTAACGGGTAGAAGTAATACAAGTGCTAGCTTGAGTGAGAAAGGGAGAGATTTGATCTAGGATCAATGTAAGTATCCATCCGCATATCATTATTATTTATTTTCATACTCGCTTTATTATGTATTTAGAATGCATGTTTAAGGGTGTATGATGATGAGACCTTAACAAAGATAATTAAATTGGTAGCCAATTTGCACGCGAAAAACCCTTGTTAAATATCAAGCGTTTATTTTCCTTCCATTGAGTGATTCTTGCTCAAGATCCGAGATTGGCAGGGGTTTTTTTGCCAAAGTCAAGCCCTTGTCCTTCGAAGATGTGTTTTAATCACGAGGCTTTGTTCCATATCGGTGTCGTGTCCAAGTTGTGTTTTGTTGGCCAAAGTCAAGACCACTTCTTGTCCATTGACATTGATTACGAAGCTTCCATGTCAATGGGTCCGCGCTTGACTGGGATCACTAGGTTTGTTGTGCCAAAGCCAAGGCCTAGTTGATTCAGAGGAAAAAGGTTAGGGTATATATTCGATGTATAGGCATATATAGATATATGTTGGGACTTGGATGTCCACCTACTGGATCTAGGAGTTGGATGGATCCAATTGATCTTCGAGATCTACCTAGTTAATTATCATACAATTTGTTGGCCAAAGTCAAGATTGTGTGATATTTAACGGGATCCTAGCCCACTAGGAAACACGTTTCCCGAGTACTCGACAGAGGGTTAGAGGCTCGACGAAAAATAGTGGGAGGCAAGTATTGAATTTGCAACATTCGTTCGAATACTCGCTAAAAGCGCTCATCTATATTTTACTCGTCATATTAATCAAAAGTATTAGTTGGACTAATATTTTATGTTGTTTTAAATATATATAGTTGGACTATATACAAACTTATTCAAATTATAGTTGATTTATAATTGGATTATAGTAATCAATAAATTGAATTAAAATAATAGTTGATTTTATAATTGGATTATAGTAATCAATATTAAAATTATAGTTGATTAAATAATTGGATTATTGTAATCATTATAATGAATAGTACCTTATTAAATTGATTAAATAGTTGGACTATTGAAATCAAGAAAGATTGAAAAGTTGAATATTTAAATATATAATCCTTGGATTAAATGTTTTAATGATTTAATTTTCATTGGGAATTAATAATAGGTTACTTTATTGGATAAAATAACTAATTATATCTAGGCCCATAATTAAGCAAATAAGTAGAGCATAAATCTTTGGAAGATTTATGTGATGATGACTTTAGTGCTTATTTAATATACTTGAAAATAAATCTATCTTTAGATTTAAAAGTATTAAAATTGCAATTTAATTCTTGGAGAATTAATTGACTATTCTAGTGGAGAAAAGTCAAAGTTTGCAATTGGGCATGTAGCACAAGGTGCACATCGTTTCGATATTCCGAAACCCAAGGCTTGGCCAAAGGTTTGTGAAATATTGAAAAGATAATTGACATATCCCAAAGTGACTACCATTTGGATATGGCAGACACGAAGGAATTAAAGAAAGGGCGAGGCTCTGACTTTAAAATATTTGTCAAAGTTATGTTCACTACTAGTATTGAAATTGGATTTTAAATACTTAGTGTGGTACATAAATATATGTATTGATGTTCAGAATCCGCTATGAGCTGGATACTGACTTCAAGCCGAGATTTCTCTGCAATCGGAAACGGGACGAAAGTCGCTGTTTCGACCGTAGATACCTAAGTTTAGGAACTACCCTTTGGGTATGTACTTAAATTAGGAACTGTTATAATGTAACTAGTTTGACTAGAGACATTATCTCTATATCAGTGTTTAATCCATGTGGATAAACCTTTATATTCTAGAACACTAAGTGTTTCATTATATAAAGATGATACTGAGATAAACACATTAGATGTAAATAACAGAATTTATATTTTGAATATAATAAAATCTCAAACATATAAAAATGACAAATAATAGCTCAAATTGATTTGATCAATAGAGACTTATTTGTGGCATTGTTGTCTAGGACACAATTAAACGAGACTCGTATATCCACACTTTTGAAGAGTGGGTACTAGGACTGATTTGACTATTCAAATAAGTCTCTGCGAATCTAGTTTATTAGGTAAAGTACCTAAAATACTATTTACTTGGTAATAGTATAAGGGCCACCGATCTGTTAGCCCTATTCATGGTGAAGTTAGTGGGCCCATATCTAGCTAGACTAGATGTGAACATGAATATTTCGTGACCTTAACGGATGTGGCATCACGTTATGGTTATGTGTTTCTTTTGAAGAACACAAATCGGAAACTTTAAAGTTTCGACACGAAGTAAATAAACAGATCGGCTATAGTATTATTCCGCCACGGTAAGACCGTAATGGAAAATACTTAAGCAGTAAGTTTCATACGTACATGAAAGAGTACGGTATTCTTTCATATGAGGACTCCTCCCGAGACACGTCAGTTAGACGGTGTGTCCGAACTAAAAACCGAATTTTGTTGGACATGATAAGGTTTATCACGAGTCGCTCTGAGCTACTGTTTCCTTCAATAGGATATGTATTAACAGTGCAAAACTTATTTAGAATAAGGTTCCATATAAATCTGTTTGACAGATGTCATATAGGATATGAACAAGGAAGAAACGAGGTTTCTCATTCCTGATAATTTGGGTATGCCAGGCATAACGTTTGGATGATACCAAACTAAGGACCCAAATTGGATAAGTGCCATATAGGTTATCCTAAGGGAAACCTTAAGTATAGTACTTATAAATCTCACATGAGAACAATATGATTGTTGCTCACCATGCGGTTTTCCTGAGAGGAATACCGATATGCAGTGGTCAGTGGGAGGATAGTGATACTCGATGAAAATCGAAGTAATACTATTCAAGGCACGAAGTCCTTAATGGAACACAACAGTTCATCAATGATGAATCTGTACCATTAATCTTCGAATACACAAGAACTGGGTAGATCGGATAGAGTCAGAAAACAACCTAGGGTATGGGTTTCTGATCTAACCTCATAAAGATGTCAATCTTATGAGGGTATACCATCCGACTACGTTTTGAGGAAGTGATACGAGGTATCGACTCCCTATTATGGCAAAGTGCCATGAGTCCAAATGGATTCCATGTATAACAACTATTTTGGATACTAGTTGTTGTACCACAAGGCATTGTGCCTATTGGTACATTAAACGTCTTCAAGGAAGACATACATGGATGGCAACATACCAACGTACAAAGCTAGGCTTTTGACGGAAAGGTATCGTTATCAACATTGTGTTAATAACGGTTCAACCTTTTACCTGTTGCCATGGTAAATCCATTTTGAAGATGCTTGTTGATAACTGCGTATTTCATTTATGAAATGTGTCAGTTACAGATCAAAATCGCTTTCCTGAAAAGGAAACCTTTTGGAGGATGATTAGAACATCCTGACGATTTTGTATAACCAACAAACAAGTTTTGCGGGTTATTCGATCCATGTTTGGATTGAAGCAAGCATAAGGTTCTTGGAACTGTCGTTTTGAAATAATCATAATGGTTTATGATTTGACTCAAAACGAAATAATTCTTGTGTATATAAGGAGGTTAGTGGGAGAGCGCACTGACAGTAAATTCCCATAAAGCTATTGTGAAAGCTTGGATTTCATAGAAATTCTCCGTAGAATTCTGGGGAGTAACAACCTTTATTCGAGGAATAAAGATCTACTGGGACAGATTTGGAGTTGTTAACACTCTCTGGAAATTGTACATTTAAAATGTACTTGATATTGGTGTCTCATACGCTTCGAGCATATGGAGTCACAATCGGGTCAATCCAAGTGACAGTCACTGGATTGAAGTTAAGAACATCTGTTAGTATCTCAGAGAACTAAAGATGTTGTCTTAATCTATGGAGAAGGAGAACTTGAAGTGACTGGGATCACTGCAGCAAGTTTCCAAACAATTAAATACTACGGTACTATAAAGTTTGAACATTGGGACAGTGAGCTGGAAATCTTCCTAGCAAGATAACTGTTGTCGAATAAACAACAAATGCGGATTATTGCTGCAGCTGAGGCAGCAATAGAAGCCATTTGGGTCGAAAATAAATCTAATTAGATTAGATATAGTTCTGTTAGCGGCTGAGCTAGGCGTCAGCACAGGCTAAGGAATTAAAGGTCTCATCAACGATCCAGATATATACTTCTATATCATCTGATTCGTTCGGATCATACATCGTGGCTGTAGGACACAGGACCTGGGCGACGCCGTTTCTCTAGGCTCACGGCACTAGTTGGAAGTACGAAATAACATGGAGTCGCCACCCCGGTGTGAACCGGGACAAAGATTTAAGGCCGCACTCACCCCTCGCAAGGAAGACCTCAACCGTTTGGTTCGGAATGGTCCCTTACTCATGTCACTTGTAATGAAAGGGTTTATGTAATAATTTAATCAGGCTTAAGTAACACTTATTTCCAAGAGTATCATGTTTCTAAATTCTCATATGCAAAATAAAACTTATGCACACATTTCACATATATCTCATATCTAAAATCGCATGCTTAACATACATCAAAATAGCAACAAACATACAACTTCATTTGCATATTACATTCAAGAAAAACACAAGCACACATATTAACCATACAAACATACATATGGGCACTTTTCAAGTGGTACGTGGAATTGTATCCCAAGTACAGACCGCACTACCGTCCATTCGGAATCGGCTACGGAATTTACGTCTGAGTTTCCATCCGATGTAACCACAGAAATAATACTCAAATGTTATCACGACACAAGCATATGGATTGTAATTCATTAACATAGTTGTATTCATACATGTGGGGATAGCTACTAGGAAAACTATGCATGAAACCTAATGAAGATGACTCGATTCAGTGGGTGCGCGTTCGTTGTAGCGTTCGTAAACGCGTTCGAACGGTAAACAGAAGGTTCGCGTTCGTGTAGCGTCCGAGAACGCATTCGAACAGAACCAGACCTGATGCATTATGAAACTAACAGTGGGTGCGCGTTCGTGTAGCGTTTGTAAACGCGTTCGAACGGAAAACAAAAGGTTCTCGTTCGTATGGCGTTTGATTACGCGTTCGAACGGAAATGAAACAGGATGCTTACGTTCGTATGACGTTTGTTAACGCGTTCGAACGGAAATGAAACAGAATGCCTACGTTCGTATGGCGTTCGTGAACGTGTTCGAACATGAGGGAGACCTGGTGCATGACAAGGCAAAATACATGCGCGTTCGAGTTGCGTTCGTAAACGCGTTCGAATAGGAACAGACCTGATGCATGAAATAGGATGCAATACATAAACGACAAAACTAAAGGGGGCGCGGCGAAGTACTGCCGTAAAGGTGGCCTTTTGGGGCTCTTGATCTCTCAAAGAGAGGACCTTTAGACCAACATACTAAGCCCATGCGCTCGACTGAATCATTCATACATAGAATGAAAAGCAATAATATCAAACATAGTGTGTCTGATTGAACGTATCTTGTATCATACCGAACACACATCAACCGACGCGGCAAAGCCTCGTGGTAACGGGCTTTAGCCCATCCCCATAGGGGATCTCACATCGCACTTACTAAGCCCATGCGCACAGTTGAATCATGCATACGAAAATAAAGACAATCATATCAAACTAAGTATGTCCGATTGAACGTATTTCGCATTCAACCGAACACACATCAATCGGTGCGGCAAAGCATCGTGGTGAAGGATTTTAACCCTCCAATTAGGGAACCTTTCATCGCACTTACTAAGCCCATGCACTCGATCGTATCATGGGATTAACAACATGCAGAATTTAAATGACAAGAATTAAATAAACCAAAGCAACTCAAAACAAGAGGAGGTGCCGTTTTACTCAAGTGGTACGTGGAGTTGTGTCCCAAGTACAGACCGCACTACCGTCCATTCGGATTCGGCTACGGAATTTACGTCTGGGTTTCCATCCTATATACCACAAGAGACGACACTCTTCCATTAATCCAATACCCACAACACGCATCATACACACACAAATGCCATAAATACAGAAAATATAATCAAAATAAAAACCAGAAATTAAATAGGAATAAGTGTGATAGATACCCTCAGGTCTAACCTTTTAAGTTGTCTCTCGGACTCGCGCTCCACGAAGATCGAAAGGGGATAAAGCTCCGCAACTTTTTTGGTTCACTGGTTTGCCTCTTCCTTCGCTGTTCGGCCACTCGAGCTACTGTTCTGACTCTGTTTTGCTGCTGTTTCCTTATGGTTTTGCTACCGTTCCCTCTGTATTTTCTGCTTATTGTTGGTGGACTGTTTTGGTGTTCTTTTTAGTGTGGTTTGGTGTGATTATTTCAAAGGTTCTAAGTTTCTTTTAGGTTACCATTTTTAAGGGATTAAGGACTGTTTTGGGAGTGGTTTAGGTTGCTATTTTTTGTGTGATTTTCGGTGGTGGTTAGGGATTGTTTTGGTGTGATTTTCGGTGGTGTGAGGGTGAGGATCAAGTGAGTGATATGCTTGTGATGTCTAGGATTTCTTGCTATAATTCTTGTGTGAATTGTGTGTATGAGCTAGAGAGATTGGAGAGGAGGGATGGCTAGGTTAGGGGTTGTTTATATAGAGAATGGCTAGGGCTTCACCTTGTCTCACAAGGAAGAGATTTGGTTTCCAAATAAGGAGAGATAGGAAAGGCATATACAAGATTGAGGGGGGACAAAATATTTTAATTTAGGAAGTCAACTAATTTAAATTGGTGTATATCTTATTGAATTAGGAAGTCAAATATTTGATTGGTTTTAATTGGTTAGGATTGATTTTAATTGGCAAATCTTATTTTTAGTTTTAGTATATAATATATTTGATTTATTTATATTAGGCATGATTTTATTTTATGTTTTATTTAATTGGTAAATGATTTAAATATTTTATTTAATGTTTAATATTTATTTATTTAATTTGGGATGTGTTTTATGGGCTTTGGGGGGCCAAATGGGCTGGGGTGTGAGGCTAGCAGCAAAACCAGAATTACCGGCTCCGTTCGAACGCCTCCTCGCACGCGGCACGAACGTCCGCAATCTGCACGAGGTTCGAACGAAGGAACGAACGCAGCACCAACGAAGACAGTGAACTTGTGGAATGGACTTGATGACATACTTATTCCGAATTTCCCCTTCCGACCTCCGTTTCCCGCAATATCCTTAGCTAAAAAGGTAGTGCCTCCAATTGAGACTCATCATCGGGTTTCACATGCGAAAATGCAATGCCTACAGTCGCCCCCACTTTGATGGGACTTGTGCAGTGTGTGACTTTGAACAATCCTATCAAAGTTATGCAATGCATTTTCACTTACCTGGCTAGCCAACTGCCACTTGACTTTCCACGTGTTTGAGTTGATTTGGGTGGTGAGGTGCTGCGACCCCTGGTTCATTCCCGAACCGTGTTGTGATGTGGTCCATTCCCGAACCGTTACTGTAAGGTTGTCCATTCTCGAACCGTTACTGTGAGTTGGTCCATTCCCGAACCGTTACTGTGAGGTGTTCATTCCCGAACTGTTACCGTGAGGTGGTCCATTCCCGAACCGTTACTGTGAGGTGTTCATTCTCGAACTGTTACCGTGAGATGTCCATTCCCGAACTGTTACTGTAAGGTGGTACATTCCCGAACCGTTACTGTGAGTTGGTCCATTCCCGAACCATTACTGTGAGGTGTTCATTCCCGAACTGTTACTGTGAGTTGGTCCATTCCCGAACTGTTACTGTAAGGTGGTCCATTCCCGAACCGTTACTGTGAGTTGGTCCATTCCCGAACCATTACTGTGAGGTGTTCATTCCCGAACTGTTACTGTGAGTTGGTCCATTCCCGAACCTTTACTGTGAGGTGTTCATTCTCGAACTATGCTTCCATTCTTGGAGTGCCATTCCCGGCTTGTTCATTCCTGAACTGTATTTCCATTCTCGGAGTGCCATTCTCGGCGTGCTCATTCTCGAGCTGTCCATTCCCGGACTATATCTCCATTCTCGGAGTGCCATTCTCGGCATGCTCATTCTTGAGCTGTCCATTCCCGGACTATATCTCCATTCTCGGAGTGCCATTCCCGGCGTGCTCATTCTCGAGCTGAACTGATCTGATGTAATTTGGGCCTCGCCCCCAGAATGACATACCCGGCAGAAGCTGATCTGATGTAATGTGGGCCTCGCCCCCAGAATTCCATACCCGGCAATGCTGATACTGAAGTGGGCCTCGGCCCCAGAATGCCATACCCGGCAATGCTGATACTGAAGTGGGCCTCGGCCCCATAATGCCATACCCCCGGCAATGCTGATACTGAAGTGGGCCTTGGCCCCAGAATGCCATACCCGGCAATGCTGATACTGAAGTGGGCCTCGGCCCTAACTGCTACCGATATGGGCCTCGCCTCCAGACTGATACTTCTGATATGGGCCTCACCCATGTGATTCATTCCTGAAGACTGCTGACATTGTACTGCTACTACTTCTGTTTGGCTTGTCTTTGCCACTTTTCTTTTTTCTTCTTCAAAACCTGTGAATACAAAACAGAACAAACACGAAAGGATGCAAAATGTGTTACGTGTATGCATGTATGAATGTTCTTATCCCGTCGGGTTAAGTCTTCCGTCAATTCCCTTGATGACTGCTTAGTCTTCTTTTCCACAGGCAAGCTACTGCTTCAATCTGTCTACGTTGATCGGCTCGGTGAACTAATTCCCTTCAAAGCCTGACATTTTCACTGCCTCTATTTCCCAATTTCTGAATGTCTATCTTATCTTTTCTGTTTGCTTATTTCGAAGGTTCCCCGTGTTCATCACTGGATTCCATAGTACTAAGGTTGAATACTTTTCTCAAACATACTCATATTGCAGAAGAGTTTCAGCCAAAATGAACGTCTTTATTATTGTTGAGGAAAAGAGTTCGAAAAAGTAACAAAAATCAATGTCATTAAAAAAACTGGATCAAATAGACTAGGAGGAACATCTCCATCATCCGCAGCACTGCCTTCTTCCTCGGCCTATGGTTCTTCATTGTCATCCATGTAGGAAGCTTGGTGGTTTAGGGTTTCTTTTCATGGGTTGGGTATCTTGTGGGAATCTATGAGATCTTGAATTTCATGCCTGAGGCGGGTGCAGTTGTCAGTGTCATGGCCATGTAGCTGGTGGAAGTGACAATAAAGGTTCACATTTATGTGTGGTGGTGGGGGGTGCGGAAGTGGCTTGCCTTCTAAGGGTTTCAAGATTCCTTGTCCCTGTAACTTTTCAAATACCTCCGACAAAGGTCTACCAAGGTTGGAGAATTGCCTGTTTCTAATGGCAGCGACTTCGGCCGCAGCGGGATTGGCCTCAGAATGCCCCCCAAAAGTCCTCCTATTCTGGCCATAGATCTTTCTGTTCTCAGCTTCTTCTTCTATATCCATGACAGTTTCCCTCAACTGTCGAAAATCGGAAATCATCGAAGTCATCCTCCTCAGCTTACTATAAATAGAGGGCTTAGTACCCTTGATGATCATTTTGATTTGGTCCTTCTCTGAGGGCCGAGTCTGCATTTTCAAAAGCTGGCTTCTCCAGCGATCTACATACTCCGTGAAGCTTTCTTCCGGCTTCTGCTTAGTGTTCTCCAAATCTCGGAGTGACAAGTCAATCTCTAAGTCTGTAATATACTGTTTCAGAAAAGCATCAGCTAGTTCCCTCCAATCTTCCTTAACCTTCTTCTCAAGGCTATGATACCAAACCACAAGTGCCCCCTCGAGTGAAATCCCAAACATCTTTTGGACTTGGCGCTGTGATAGGCCCACTGAACTCATGACTGAGACAGATTGCTGCAGGTGGACTCTCGGGTCTCCATTCCCATTAAACTTGGCCATGTCGGGCATTCTGAACTGAGCAGGCAACTGTTCCTCAAAGGTCATCGCCTCATAGTCTAGTAAGTCTTCATCCTTACCCTTCATCTTACGGGTAACAGACTCTATCTGGTCGCGGAGTTTCTGCAATTCTGCCTGAGGCCCAACTTTTCTCCCAGTGGTATAATCAGCCATATCATCATCAAAAGCGGGGATGTCATCCCCCAATCCATTCGGAGTCTCCTCACGTCTTACATTCTCAGAGTTTCCCCCAGCACGGGGCACAACCATATTTGTCATGGCAAAAGTCAAGGCTTGCAACTGTTCGGTAATCTTGGCCAAACCATTTTCCAACTGATCTATCCGGGATACCTCATTATCGGATGTACTCATGTCTGTTACCGGTCTTTTGGTGAGTCTTCCCTCTTCCCTAACCCAACGGGAGTCTATGATGGCTTTTAGAACACAAGGGTTAGCATGATGTATGTATGCGTGAGGTGCGTGAGATGTATGTAACATATATAACATACTAAATCAATTAAAATTTTCACACAAATCGGCCTGTTATCATTTTAGAAGCTTTCGGGCTAATTGTCATGGGAGTGAACTCATCCCAGTTTAAATGGCCCAACAAGTTCACGTCTCATGGCAAGGAGCCCAACTAAATCCAAATGGTAACATTCCGAACACAAGCACAAGGTGGCTCATCAACATTTAGAAGCCTTCGGCCCAATTGTCATAAAATACGTTCTTTCCCAGTTTAAATGGCCCAACAAGCCCATATCTTATGACAAATAGTCCAAATGAATCCAAACGATGATGTTCCCAAACACAAGCATAAAAGAGAGATAATGCAAACATAACATAACAATTTTTACATAATGGCCCATCAACATTTCAGAAGCTTTGGGCCTAATAGTCATACGGTACGAACTTGCCCCAGTTTAAATGGCCCAGCAAGCCCGCATTTCTGACAATAGTCCAACTGCATCCAAATGAGGATGGTCCACAAGCACATACTCAAGGAAATAATTGTTACTTTAACCATACAAATCAGTCTATGGTGGGTTAGCAAGAGTATAGGCAAAGGCTCTCACCGGCGAAGGATGGCCCACAACTAGGTCTCCCCACTCAAGGGTTCGAGCAACCAATGAGCGCACCCTTTTTTATACACTAAGGTACGTGCCAATGAGCTATGGTGTGTGACGGACTGTCAAATGGATTTCCCGTTGTAGATTCCCCGGAGGGAAGGTGGAGCGAGGCTCACTTAAATACCCAAGCCTCTTAGGCTCTTATCGCTTGGTGTCAGGAATAAACAACGAGTCCTCCAAATTAGTCCATCACAAAGGCTACGAGTAGATGGTCATGTAGGTATCCTCACAGCTTTTCCTTCTAGAAAGGTAGTGAGTGAAGGAAGACACCAAACCATTACCTAGCCTCAAAGTGCCCTTGATTAAACCCTCACTTATCCACTATAGACATGGCCAATTAAAACATAAATCCACTCATTACAAGACAATATTTCGGGGCCAATTCTCATGTCGCCAGACTGTAGAACACAGGACCTGGGCGACACCGTTTCTAGGCTCGCGGCACTAGTTGGGAAGTACGAAATAACATGGAGTCGCCACCCGGTGTGAACCGGGACAAAGATTTAAGGCCGCACTCACCCCTCGCAAGGGAAGACCTCAACCGTTGGGTTTGGAATGGTCCCTTACTCATGTCACTTGTAATGAAAGGGTTTATGTAATAATTTAATCAGGCTTAAGTAACACTTATTTCCAAGAGTATCATGCTTCTAAATTCTCATATGCAAAATAAAACTTATGCACACATTTCACATATATCTCATATCTAAAATCGCATGCTTAACATACATCAAAATAGCAACAACATACAACTTCATTTGCATATTACATTCAAGAAAACACAAGCACACATATTAACCATACAAACATACATATGGGCACTTTTCCAAGTGGTACGTGGAATTATATCCCAAGTACAGACCGCACTACCGTCCATTCGGAATCGGCTACGGAATTTACGTCTGAGTTTCCATCCGATATACCACAAGAAATAATACTCAAATGTTATCACGACACAAGCATATGGATTGTAATTCATTAACATAATTGTATTCATACATGTGGGGATAGCTACTAGGAAAACTATGCATGAAACCTAATGAAGATGACTCGATTCAGTGGGTGCGCGTTCGTGTAGCGTTCGTAAATGCGTTCGAACGGTAAACAGAAGGTTCGCGTTCGTGTAGCGTCCGAGAACGCGTTCGAACGTAACCAGACCTGATGCATTATGAACTAAGACAGTGGGTGCGCATTCGTGTAGCGTTTGTAAACGCGCGTTCGAACGGAAAACAGAAGGTTCTCGTTCGTTTATAATCGGTAGACTTTGGTCTTGGTGGTACAGGGCTTTAACCGGTTCTGCGTACACCACTTCTGGGTTTATCAGAGAGTCGTAGTGTATTGGGTGTGATGTCAAGATGGAAGTATCACTTCAGTCATAGTGGAGATGATGTCACGCAGGATACGGTACTCGTGCTCTTGAGTGATGCGCATCCAATCGGGATATTGTGACCAGGTCATGAATATCCGATTATAGAGACTATGTTACCAGACATCCGACATGTGCTTCGGACGGGGCAGACACTTATCCAGCCCCAGCCCTAGCACGTGACTATCCGATACTGGACCGATATACACAATACAATGGTATACTACGCTTGATACAGATCTTAATACTCTTAGATGAATATGACGGAGAATTTGGTAGACATCGTGCTTTGCTAGGAGCCGACCTTGTCTCGTAAATCGGTAGAACGTAGTACTTGTACGTACGTGATTCGGATACACCGACGACCGTATTTACTGCCAACGTATCCAGAGATCTCATGGGTCGCTTCCCGATAATGCACCGATGACGCATAACTTGCACTCATTAATAATCTGGGATTATATAGAAGAAAGAGAAAATTAATCTGGGATTAATTACGGAGATATTTTATCTGGGATAAAATATCGTCTAAAGAGAGAGATTGATTAATTTGGAATTAATCGGTAAATTAATATATTCGATATATTAAACGAAATTAGATTTCGACGCGGAATTAAAATTAGATTTTAATTCGGGCGAACGAATTAATTTTGAATTAATTCGTTAGCGACGTGAATAGTGAATTCGCTAGGCGTAATCATTTAATTACGACGCGACGGAAAATTCGCTAATTGAGAATTAGCAAACCGAGCCCGAGTGTGATTGCGAGCGCATTCGTATTTCGAATTCGAGTGCGGCAACGGAAGTCACATCAAGCGTCAAATCAATCGTCACATCAAGCGTCAAATCAAAAGTCGCTTTGAGTGATTGATTGATTGATTGATTGATGGATGGATTGATGGATTGACTTGCATCACATCACTTTATTAAAGTGACATGTGAATAGTGATGCACGTGGGTGGAATAGTAACCTTGATGGATGTGTAATTCATTTACATAGATTTTATTGGATAAAATAAATGGAAAAGGCTTATTATTTTTTGAAAAAAATATATAAGTCATTTTTGTAAATCATTTATACAATTAATCCATTTACACCTTTTAGCTTTTCTTCCTTCTCTCTCACGCCCTTGGGGCTTCTCTTCTCTTCACTGCACAGCTCACAGGCGTGAGCCTTGGGGAGGCAATGAGTGGATTTTTCATGGACAAATCCAAGTGCTAGCACACTTGCGACTATTGCGAAGGTGTTAGGGAGGTTCACCCATGAGGCGGGACTCATCCGACGGAGTTTGGAGCTTCGAAATGAGACCTGAATTAGCTCAAACCAGTGAGCAAATCTGCACAGTGGCGTGAGCAAGGCAGTGGGCTTTATGGCTTGATTCATCTTCAAATCGACATAACCGATCAATGTAAGTATTCCGCTATCTTCATTGGTGTATTCGCACATTAATTTCATGTCTTGTTTGATCTTGGGACCTAGATAATAACCAACATTTTTAGCTAAGGATATTGCGGGAAACGGAGGTTAGAAGGGGAAATTCGGAATAAGTATGTCATCAAGTTCATTCCACCAGTTCACTGCTGCATTCGTTACTTCGTTCGAACCTCATGCAGATTGCGGACGTTCGTGCCACGTTCTAATTGGCGTTCGAATGGAGTCGGTGTTTCTGGTTTTGCAGCTAGCCTCGCACCCTAGCCCCATTTGGCCCCCCCAAAGCCCATAAAACACATCCCAATTTAATTAAATTAGACATTAAATATTAAATAAAATATTTAAATCATTTACCAATTAAATAAAACACTAAATATAAAACATAACTAATAAAGATAAATCAATATAAACTTCCTAACTAACAAATCAAATCACATACTAAATTAAAATAAGATCCTAATTAAAATCAATCTTAAACCAATCAAAGCTAATCAAATATTTGACTTCCTAATCTATAAGAATATCCACCAATTTAGATTAGTTACTTCCTAATTTAAAATATTTTGTCCCCCCTCAATCTTGTATATACCTTTCCCATCTCTCCTAATTTGGAAACAAAATCCCTTCCTTGTGAGACAAGATGAAGCCCTAGCCCTTCTCTATATAAACAACCCCTAACCTAGCCATCCCTCCTCTCGAATCTCTCTAGCTCAGACATACAATTCACACAAGAAATATTAGACATCACAAAAATCACTCCCTCCATCCTTACCCTCACATCACCGAAACTACAAGCACCAAAACAACCCCTAACCACCACCGAAAATCAACCCCTTAAACCTCCACACATCACCGAAAATCACACAAAAACACAGCAGCCTAAATCACTCCCGAAACAGTCCTTAAAATCCCTTAAAACAGTAACATAAAAGACACTTACAATCCTTGAAATAACCACATAAAACCACACCAAAAAGAACACACATAACAGTCCATCAAGAACATCAAAACAGTCTACAAACAACAAGCATAGGAACAGAGGAAACGGCAGCAAAACCACAGGAAACAGCAGCAAAACGGAGGCGGAACAGTAGCTTGAGCGGCCGAACAGCGAAGGAAGAGGCAAACCAGTGAACCAGAAAAGTTGCGGAGCTTTTACCCCCTTCCGATCTTCGTGAAACGCGGTCCGAGAGACATCTTAAAAGGTTAGACCTGAGGGTATCTTTCACACTTATTCTTATTTAATTTCTGGTCATTTATTTTGATTATATTTTCTGTATTTGTGGCATTTGTTGTGTGTATGATGTGTGTTGTGGGTATTGGATGAGTGGAAGAGTGTCGTCTCTTGTGGTATATAGGATGGAAACCCAGACGTAAATTCCGTAGCCGAATCCGAATGGACGGTAGTGCGGTCTGTACTTGGGACACAACTCCACGTACCACTTGAGTAAACGGCACCTTCTCTTGTTTTGTGTTGCTTTGGTTTATTTATTTCTCGTCGTTTAAATTCTGTATGTTGCTTATTCCCGTATGATACGATTGAGTGCATGGGCTTAGTAAGTGCGATGAAAGGTCCCCTAATTGGAGGGGTTAAAATCCTTCACCATGATGCTCTGCCGCACCGATTGATGTGTGTTCGGTTGAATGCGAGATACGTTCAATCGAGCATACTCAGTTTGATATGATTGTCTTTATTTTTGTACATGATTCAATCGAGCGCATGGCTTAGTAAGTGTGATGTTGAGATCCCCTATGGGGAGGGGCTAAAGCCCTTTACCACGATGCTTTGCCGCGCCGGTTGATGTGTGTTCGGTTGGATACAAGATACTTTCAATCGGGCACACTATGTTTAACATTATTGCTTTCAATTTTTTGTATACATGATTTAATCGAGCGCATGGGCTTAGTAAGTGTGATGTGAGATCCCCTATGGGGAGGGGTTAAAGCCCCTTACCACGATGCTTTGCCGCGCCGGTTGATGTATGTTCAGTCGAATGCGAGATACATTTGATTGGATATATTGAATTTGACATTGTCATCTTTATTCTTTGTGCTCATAATGCATCAGGTCTGGTTCCATTCGAACGCGTTCTCAGACGCTACACGAACGCGAACCTTCTGTTTACTGTTCGCAAGCGTTCACGAACGCTACGCGAACGTACACACACACACTCTTGGTTTCATAATGCATCAGGTCTGGTTCCATTCGAACGCGTTCTCACTACACGCTAATAATGGGACCTTCTGTTTACCGTTCGCACGTGTTCACGAACGCTACGCGAACGTACACACACTGTCTTAGTTTTTTTTAACGCATCAGGTCTGGTTCGTTCGAACGCGTTATCGCGCTACACGAACGCGAACCTTCTGTTTACCATTCGCACGCGTTCACGAACGCTACGCGAACGTACACACACTGTCTTAGTCTCATAATGTATCAGGTGTGGTTCCGTTTGAACGCGTTCTCGGACGCTACACGAACGCGAACCTTCTGTTTAACCGTTCGCAACGCGTTCTCGAACGCTGCGTGAACGTGCACCCACTGAATTGAGTTCTCTTCATTAGATTTAACGCATAGTTTTCCTAATAGCTATCCCACATGTATGAATACGAACGTGTTTAATGTATTACAATTCATATGCTTATGTCATGAAAACATTTGTGTATTATTTCTTGCGGTATATCGGATGGAAACCCAGATGTAAATTCCATAGCCGATTCCGAATGGACGGTAGTGCGGTCTGTACTTGGGATACAATTCCACGTACCACTTGGAAAAGTGCCCGTAGGTGTGCTTGTATGGTTAATATGTTGCTTGTGTTTTCTTGAATGTAATATGCCAATGAAGTTGTATGTTTGTTGCTACTTTGATATATTTTTAAGCATGCAATGTTAGATGTGAGATATATGCGAAATGTGTGCATAAGTTTTATTTTGTGCATGGGAATTTAGAAGCATGATACTCTTGGAAATAAGTGTTACTTAAGCTTGATTAAATTATTACATAAATCCTTTCATTACAAGTGACATGAGTAAGGGACCATTCCGAACCCAACGGTTTGAGGTCTTCCCTTGCGAGGGGTGAGTGCGGCCTTAAATCTCATTTTCCCGGTTCACAGCGGGTGGCGACTCCATTACTCTCCGGTTTGGCTACTCCGTACTCCTGACTAGGCCGCGAGCCTAGGACAGCAAGCGTCACCCAGGTAGTTTTGTGTTCCCACAGTCTGGCGACTCCACTGGGGATAGAGAATCGCCCCGAAATATTGTCTTGTAATGTTTGGATTTATGTTTTATTGACCGTGTCTATAGTTGATAAAGTGAGGTTTAATCAAAGGCACTTTAAGGCTAGGTAATGGTTTGGTGTCTTCCTTCACTCACTACCTTTCTAGAAGGAAAAGCTGTGAAGGCACCTAGATAGCCATCTACTCGTAGCCTTTTGTGATGGACTAATTTGGAGGACTCGTTGTTTATTCCTGACAACAAGCGATAAGAGCCTAAGAGGCTTGGGTATTTAAGTGAGCCTCGCTCCACCTTCCCTCTGGGGAATCTACAACGGGAAATCCATTTGACAGTCCGTCACACACCATAGCTCATTGGCACGTACCTTGAGTGGGGAGACCTAATTGTGGGCCATCCTTCGCCGGTGAGAGCCTTTGTCTATACTCTTACTAACCCACCCATAGACCGAGTTGGCTAAAGTAACAATTATTTCCTTGAATATGTGCTTGTGGACCATCCTCATTTGGATGCAGTTGGACTATTGTCAGAAATGCGGGCTTGCTGGGCCATTTAAATTGGGGCAAGTTCGCACCTTATGACTATTAGGCCAAAAGCTTCTGAAATGTTGATAGGCCATTATTGTAGAAATTATTATGTCATGTTTGCATCATCTTTCTTCTATGCTTGTGTTTGGGAACATCGTCGTTTGAACCCATTTGGACCATTTGTCATGGGATATGGGCTTGTTGGGCCATTTAAACTGGGACAGGAACGTATTCCATGACTATTGGGCCAAAGGCTTCTAAGTGATTGATGGGCCACTTTGTGATTGTGTTCGGAACGTTATCATTTGGGTTAGTCAGGCACTTTGTCATGAGATGTGAACTCATTGGGCCATTTAAACTGGGATGGGTTCACTCCTATGACGGTTAGCCCGGAAGATTCTAAAATGATAACGGGCCGATTTGTTTGGGAATTTTAGTTGATTTAGTATATTATATATGTTACATGCATCTCATGCACCCCATGCATACATACATCATGTTAACCCTTGTGTTCTGAAAGCCATCATAGATTCCCGTTGGGTTAGAAGAGAGGGAAAACTCACCAAAATACTGAGAACGAACATGAGTGAATCAGATATTGAGGTATCCCGGATAGATCAGTTGGAAAATGGCTTCGCCAAGATTACTGAACAGTTGCAAGCCTTGACTACTGCCATGACAAATATGGATGTGCCCCGTGCCGGGGGAAATTCTGAGAATGTGAGGCGTGATGAGCCTTCGAATGAGTTGGGGGATGATACCCCCGCTTTTGATGATGATATGGCAGAGTATGCAGCAGGCAGAGTATCTGAGTCTCAGGGAGAGTTACAGAAGCTTTGGGATCAGGTTGAAATAGTTACCCGCAAAATTAGGGGTAAGAATGAGGATTTGTTAGATTATGAGGCAATGATGTTCGGAGAACAGCTGCCAGCTCAGTTTAATTGCCCGACATGGCCAAGTTTAATGGGAATGGAGACCCGAGAGTCCATCTGTAGTAATATGTCTCAGTCATGAGTTCAATGGGCCTATCACAGCGCCAAGTCCAAAAGATGTTTGGGATGTCACTCGAGGGGGCACCTGTGGTTTGGTATCATAGCCTTGAGAAGAAGGTTAAGGAAGATTGGAAGGAACTAGCTGATGCTTTTCTGAAGCAGTATGTTACAGACTTAGAAATTGACTTGTCACTCCGTGATTTGGAGAACACTAAGCAGAAGCCGGAAGAAAGCTTCAAGGAGTATGTAGACCGCTGGAGAAGCCAGCTTCTGAAAATGCAGACTCGGCCCTCTGAGAAAGACCAAATCAAAATGATCATCAAGGGCACCAAGCCCTCTATTTATAGTAAGCTGAGGGGGATGACTTCGATGATTTCTGATTTTTGACAGTTGAGGGAAACTGTCATGGATATTGAGGAAGAGGAGGCTGAAAACAGAAAGTCATATGGCCAGAATAGGCGGACTTTTGGGGGGTATTCTGAGACTAAGCCCGCTACTGCCGAAGTCGCTGCCATCAGGAACCGGCAATTCTCCAACCTTGGTAGGCCTTTGTCGAAGGTATTTGAAAAGTTACAAGGACAAGGAATCTTGAAACCCTTAGAAGGCAAGCCACTTCCGCACCCCCCACCACCACACATAAATGTGAACCTTTATTGTCACTTCCACCAGCTACATGGCCATGACACCGACAACTGCACCCGCCTCAGGCATGAAATTCAAGATCTCATAGATTCCCATAAAATACCCAACCCATGAAAAGAAACACTCAACCACCAAGCTTCTTACATGGATGACAGTGAAGAACCATAGGCCGAGGAAGAAGGCAGTGCTGCGGATGATGGAGATGTTCCTCCTAGTCTATTTGATCCAGTTTTTTTAAAAAGACATTGATTTTGTTACTTTTTTCGAACTCTTTTCCTCAATAATAATAAAGACGTTCATTTTGCTGAAACTTTCCTGCAATATGAGTATATTTTAGAAAAGTATTGGTACTACGGAATCCAGTGATGAACACGGGGAACCTTCGAAATAAGCAAACAGAAAAGATAAGATAGACATTCAGAAATTGGGAAATAGAGCCAGTAAAAATATCAGACTTGGAAGGGAATTAGTTCGCCGAGCCGATCAACGTAGACAGATTGAAGAAGTAGCTTGTCTGAGGAAGAGAAAGCTAAGCAGTCACCAAGAGAATTGAAGGAAGACCTAGCCCAACGGGATAGGAAACCCAATCATGCATGCATGCATACACGTAACATATTTGCATCCTTTTTGTGTTTGTTCTGTTTTGTAATAACAGGTTCCAAGGAGAAAAAAGAAAGCGCCGAATGCAAGCCAACCAGAAGCAGTAACAGTACAATGTCAGCAATCTTCATGAACGAATCACATGGGCGAGGCCCATATCATCAGTATCAGTTTGGGATGGATCCCGAGGGTCGAGGCCCACATCAGTATCAGTCTGGGGACGAAGCCCATAATCAGTAGCAGTTAGGGCCAAGGCCCACATCAGCATCAGTTTAGGGCAAGGCCACAACAACATCAGTTTGGGGCGAGGCCCGTATTAGCATCAGTATCAGTCTTGCCGGGTATGGAATTCTGGGGGCGAGGCCCACATCACTTCAGTATCAGCATTGCCGGGTATGGCATTCTGGGGGCGAGGCCCATATTACATCAGCATCAGTTTAGGGCAAGGCCCACAACAACATCAGTTTGGGACGAGGCCCGTATTAGCATCAGTATCAGTCTTGCCGGGTATGGCATTCTGGGGGCGAGGCCCATATTACATCGGATCAGTTCTGTCGAGAATGGCACTCCGAGAATGGAGATATAGTCCGGGAATGGACAGTTCAAGAATGAACAAGCCGAGAATGGAAATCCAAGAATAGAGCAGAGTTCAAGAATGAACAAGCCGAGAATGGCACTCCGAGAATGGAGATGTAGTCCGGGAATGGACAGTTCAAGAATGAACAAGTCGGAGATGACACTCCGAGAATGGAGATATAGTCCGGGAATGGACAGTTCAAGAATGAACAAGCCGAGAATGGCAATCCAAGAATGGAGCAGAGTTCAAGAATGAACAAGTCGGAGATGACACTCCGAGAATGGAGATATATTCGAGAAATGGACAGTTCAAGAATGAACAAGCCGAGAATGGCAATCCAAGAATGGAAACAGTTCAAGAATGAACAGGCCGAGAATGGCACTCCAAGAATGGAAGCACGGTTCGGGAATGGACCAACCTCACAGTAACGGTTCGGAATAACACCTCACGATAACAGTTCGGGAATGAACACCTCACAGTAACGGTTCGGGAATGGACCAACTTACAGTAACATTCGGGAATGGACACCTCACAGTAACGGTTCGGGAATGGACCAACTTACAGTAACAGTTCGGGAATGGACACCTCACAGTAACGGTTCGGGAATGGACCACCTCATGATAACATTTTGGGAATGAACACCTCACAGTAACGGTTCGGGAATGGACCAACTCACAGTAACGGGTAGGGGAATGGACCACCTTACGAAAACGGTTCGGGAATGGACCACATTCACAACACAGTTCGGGAATGACCAGGGGTCGCAGCACCTCACCACCTAATCAGCTCAACACGTGGAGAGTCAAGTGGCAGTTGGCGAGCCAGGTAAGTGAAAAATGCATTGCATAACTTTGATAGGATTGTCACTGTTGCACATTACACAAGTCCCATCAAAGTTGGGGCGACTGTAGGCATTGCATTTTCGCATGTGAAACCCGATGATGAGTCTCAATTGGAGGCACTGCCTTTTTAGCTAAGGATATTGTGGGAAACGGAGGTCGGAAGGGAAAATTCGGAATAAGTATGTCATCAAGTTCATTCCATCAGTTCACTGTCTTCGTTTGTGCTGCGTTCGTTACTTCGTTCGAACCTCATGCAAATTGCGGACGTTCGTGCCACGTTCTAATTGGTGTTCGAACGGAGTCGGTGTTTCTGGTTTTGCTGCTAGCCTCGCACCCTAGCCCATTTGGCCCCCCAAAGCCCATAAAACACATCCCAATTTAATTAAATTAGACATTAAATATTAAATAAAATATTTAAATCATTTACCAATTAAATAAAAAACTAAATATAATCATACCTAATCAAAGATAAATCAAATATATTAACTTCCTAACTAAGCAAATCACATACTAAATTAAAATAAGATATGCCTAATTAAAATCAATCTTAAACCAATCAAAGCTAATCAAATATTTGACTTCCTAATCTAATAAGATATCCACCAATTTAGATTAGTTGACTTCCTAATTTAAAATATTTTGTCCCCTCTCAATCTTGTATATACCTTTCCCATCTCTCCTAATTTGGAAACAAAATCCCTTCCTTGTGAGACAAGGTGAAGCCCTAGCCCTTCTCTATATAAACAACCCCTAACCTAGCCATCCCTCCTCTCGAATCTCTCTAGCTCAGACATACAATTCACACAAGAAATATTAGACATCACAAAAATCACTCCCTCCATCCTTACCCTCACATCACCGAACTACAAGCACCAAAACAACCCCTAACCACCACCGAAAATAAACCCCTTTAAACCTCCACACATCACCGAAATCACACAAAAACACACAGCAGCCGAAATCACTCCCGAAACAGTCCCTAAAATCCCTTAAAACAGTAACATAAAATACACTTACAATCCTTGAAATAACCACACATAAAACCACACAAAAAAGAACACACAGAACAGTCCATCAAGAACATCAAAACATTCCACAAACAGCAAGCATAGGACACAGAGGAAACGGTAGTAAAACCACAAGGAAACAGCCAAACGGAGGCGGAACAGTAGCTTGAGCGGCCGAACAGCGAAGGAAGAGGCAAACCAGTGAACCAGAAAAGTTGCGGAGCTTTACCCCCTTCCGATCTTCGTGAAACACGAGTCCGAGAGACAGCTTAAAAGGTTAGACCTGAGGGTATCTTTCACACTTATTCTTATTTAATTTCTGGTCATTTATTTTGATTATATTTTCTGTATTTGTGGCATTTGTTGTGTTTATGATGTATGTTGTGGTTATTGTGAGTGGAAGAGTGTCGTCTCTTGTGGTATATAGGATGGAAACCCAGACGTAAATTCCGTAGCCGAATCCGAATGGACGGTAGTGCGGTCTGTACTTGGGACACAACTCCACGTACCACTTGAGTAAACGGCACCTTCTCTTATTTTGTGTTGCTTTGGTTTATTTATTTCTCATCGTTTAAATTCTGTATGTTGCTTATTCCCGTATGATACGATTGAGTGCATGGGCTTAGTAAGTGCGATGAAAGGTCCCCTAATTGGAGGGGTTAAAATCCTTCACCATGATGCTCTGTCGCACCGATTCATGTGTGTTCGGTTGAATGCGAGATACGTTCAATCGAGCATACTCAGTTTGATATGATTGTCTTTATTTTTGTATACATGATTCAATCGAGCGCATGGGCTTAGTAAGTGTGATGTGAGATCCCCTATGGGGAGGGGCTAAAGCCCTTTACCACGATGCTTTGCCGCGCCGGTTGATGTGTGTTCGGTTGGATACAAGATACGTTCAATCGGGCACACTATGTTTAACATTATTGCTTTTAATTTTTTGTATACATGATTCAATCGAGCGCATGGGCTTAGTAAATGTGATATGAGATCCCCTATGGGGAGGGGTTAAAGCCCCTTACCACGATGCTTTCCCGCGCCGGTTGATGTATGTTCAGTCGAATGCGAGATACATTTGATTGGACATATTGAATTTGACGTTGTCATCTTTATTCTTTGTGCTCATAATGCATCAGGTCTGGTTCCGTTCGAACGCGTTCTCGGACGCTACAAGAACGCGAACCTTCTGTTTACTGTTCGCAAGCGTTCACGAACTCTACGCGAACGTACACACACTGTCTTGGTTTCATAATACATCAGGTCTGGTTCCGTTCGAACGCGTTCTCGGACGCTACATGAATGCGGACCTTCTGTTTACTGTTCGCACGTGTTCACGAACGCTACGCGAACGTACACACACTGTCTTAGTTTTTTTTAACGCATCAGTCTGGTTACGTTCGAACGCGTTATTGGACGCTACAACGAACAAACGCGAACCTTCTGTTTACCGTTCGCACGCGTTCACGAACGCTACGCGAACGTACACACACTGTCTTAGTCTCATAATGTATCAGGTCTGGTTCCGTTCGAACGCGTTCTCGGACGCTACACGAACGCGAACCTTCTGTTTACCGTTCGCACGCGTTCTCGAACGCTACGCGAACTTGCACCCACTGAATTGAGTTCTCTTCATTAGATTTAACGCATAGTTTTCCTAATAGCTATCCCCACATGTATGAATACGAACGTGTTTAATGTATTACAATTCATATGCTTATGTCATGATAACATTTGAGTATTATTTCTTACGGTATATCGGATGGAAACCCATACATAAATTCCGTAGCCGATTCCGAATGGACGGTAGTGCGGTCTGTACTTGGGATACAATTCCACGTACCACTTGGAAAAGTGCCCATATGTGTGCTTGTATGGTTAATATGTGTGCTTGTGTTTTCTTGAATGTAATATGCCAATGAAGTTGTATGTTCGTTGCTACTTTGATATATTTTTAAGCATGCAATGTTAGATGTGAGATATATGCGAAATGTGTGCATAAGTTTTATTTTGTGTATGGGAATTTAGAAGCATGATACTCTTGGAAATAAGTGTTACTTAAGCTTGATTAAATTTTACATAAATCCTTCATTACAAGTGACATGAGTAAGGGACCATTCCGAACCCAACGGTTTGAGGTTTTCCCTTGCGAGGGGTGAGTGCGGCCTTAAATCTCATTTTCCCGGTTCACACCGGGTGGCGACTCCATTACTCTCTGATTTAGTCCCTCGTGGCTACTCCGTACTCCCGACTAGGCCGCGAGCCTAGGACAGCAAGCGTCGCCCAGGTAGTTCTGTGTTCCCACACTATAGCTATGTATTTTAATCTTATTGTTCGTACCGATACTCTTGTTAACTCTCGAGTATCTCTAATATCATGGGTCTGTCCTGTTAAACTCACACGGATTTCTATTGGCATTAGTCTAATATACGGGTTCTTACTGGTACTACAAACTGCTAATCATTTTTTATGTAGGGTTCTTTCTTTTCTAGCCTTATAAGCCTTCTTGGCCCATTCCTGGGTGAACTATCTCTCGAGGTTCGCGATCTCTGCCTCAGAATATAGCATGATGGGTATTGAGCTTTCGTACGGTCTCTATCTATACTGGTAAAGGATATGACAAGTATTTTACATTTGAACTGATGTCGATGTTCTTTTTCAGGTATATTATGCCCTGGTAGAGTCTATCACTCATGTGAGATTAGTATGAGATAGAATCTATCAAGATTGTTCTCTTAACCGATACCACTGAGATGTTAGAATTTGGGTAGATCAAGGCCTTATCTTTAATGGGTTTCTAGGTTAAAACAGCTAATCATCTTTCATTTCGACTTTCATTTTATTTGCTTACGAGCCTGAGTTTGGGTGTCTAGAATCTTTATGTTCTTTTTGGTATCTCTAATCTATTGGAAACTTCTACGACAAATCATGGTTTCTTGCTTTTTTTGTCTTTTTAGGTATTCTTCGTTATTCGGGGAACTTGCTATATATACGAGGTACTCAAAAGCTATTGGATCCGCTTGGAAGAATTTATGAGGAGGAAAGGAATCTTACTTGGAGGAAAGGAACCTTACTTAGGTCTACTCGACATTTTACTATTGCTCAGGCTTCTATATTCCTTTTTTACTACAATAAGTTCTGGCATTTTCTTATCAATCTGATTTAGCATCTGTATGTCTTATCACCTCTGGTTGCTTTAAGCATATCAACATCATTCTTTACTTCCTTATAGCTTTCTCTTTCTCTTTTACTGTCTTGAGTGGATATTGTTAAAGCTTTACTATCTATTCTCATATCTTGTTTTGCACTTCTGATAATAGGCCGTGATAACTATAGAATAGGCCACCATATCCCCCTAGCCTCTGACTTTCTAACTCTTATTAACTCTATTAGCCTCATCTTAGATATGATCACATACTTGGGACCATTGTCCAAATCTACAACATAAAAAGTACTTCAAAACTCATAACTGTATACTCAAAATACAATACACTTACAATCATATTATGGACACTTAACTTATTACACAAATAAACTTAATTATAAAATTGCTCAATAGATGACTTTACTTCACTCTGACTGAACTCTATCTTTGACTTGCCCTGGTGGAACCATTACCCTAGTGACTGACACATCAGTATCCATCCATTTGAGCTCGTCTTCTGGATACCCTGCAAAACATAAACAATGGAGTGGGGCGTTAGATCATTTGAACGACCTAGTGAGTTGACAATTTAAAACGAAAACTGAAATACTTTATGAAATCCATTGTTTAAAGTTGAAATCTTTTAAGAAAGTTGTCTTTTCTGAAACCTCTTTCTTTTCTGAAAACATATCTCTTTCTGAAAAACCTTTCTGAAATCCTTCCTTTCTGTAAAACTCTGATATATTCTGTAAAACTGAATTCTCTTTAAAACTCTTTCATAAAACTTATCATTTCTGGAAGTCATAACTTTAAAAATCTTGTTTCTATAAATCTATCTTTGTAAATCTGTCTCTGTAAATCGGTCTTTGTAAATCAGTCTCTGTAAATTTGGATATATGATGGCGTTATGTCTTTCCGTCTCCCCATAAGTCTAAACTGGTGGTATTGGAGTGTTAAGTCTTGTCGTCCCTCAAGCCATAAAACTGGAGTCGGGGCTGCTGATCTATGCTACCCTTCTGACTCTGAATCTAGGATCTAGGGGCATCTGTCATCTCTAGTCCTGAGCTACGTGTGCACACTTTATATGTATCTGTCAATTCCATAACTGTGTCAAGTTACATCTAAGGTGGGTTTTTCCCTCATGCCTCCGAAAATCATCAAAATCATGCTTTGAAAATCATCTCTTTCTAAATCATTTCTCAAAACATTCTCATTAATAAAATAACTGAAACATATTGGCTAACGCCCTATGTGCTGCAAAGTAAGTCTATAATCTAAAACAAATAAATAGAAAATAAATTGGGAAAATGGTCTAATCACAAATTTGGAATTCGGTCGGCATTACTTTTTTTCGCCGAAGAATTTTGCGGTTTCTGTGATGATCTATAATTAATAAATGATGAGTGGTAAATGTATCACTATTTCCCACTCATTTAACTTAATATTTTGTATATTTTCTTGAGTTTTGTGAATATTTTGATGTGTTTTGTGTTATTTTGTAGATAAATAAAGTTTCAGGACACTCTAGAGGTGATTTGGAGCAAAACTGTGAAATTTGACAAAAAGGGTATTTTGGTAATTTTGGGCATCCCGACACAAAGGGTATTTTGGTAATTTTGGACATCCCGACACCAAAATAAAGTTTCAAGACATTCTGGAGGTGATTTGGAGCAAAACTGTGAAATTTGGTAAAAAGGGTATTTTGGTAATTTTGGGCGTTCCGACACCGAGGGTATTTTGGTAATTGCACCACCATGCCACATGTCAAAAATTCAACGAGCCGTCTTTTTTAGCCACCATGCCACGTGTCGAAAATTCAGCGATCTAAAAAAAATAATAATTAAATAATTAAATAATTAAAAAATAAAAATCAGAAAAATAATAATAAAATTAGATTTTTTTGCCTATAAATAGATTTCGAATTTTTAGTTTCAAATGTACCAAATCCTCTGTAAATACTTATATAATAGAGAGTTCTTCATATTTTCTTCTTTTATTCAGTTTTATTTACGCTTTGTAGTAGTAATTCTATTCTTCCATGAGGAGGTAACTCTTCCATGTTGAGGTAATAAGGTAATACTTTTACTTTTGCTATTTAGATTAATCTCCCTAAAATATAATATATAAACTATTTAAAATCTGAATTAATAAATGATACCGCCATTTTCGGACGGTTGGTTATTCAATTTAATTTGGTTAACTTGACTTAATGAGGATACCGCCACACTAGACGGTTGATTTAAGTTTATATTTCTATTCCGCCTTATGGCTGGTATATTTGAATTTGACTTAATCAGGATACCGCCATTCCGGATGATTGGTTTAAAAAATCACAAGATTATATATTATTTTATGGGAGATATCTAAATAGTGAATAGTAGAAGTTAATTCATTTTACCTTAGCATTTCTTTTTATTACTTTTCAACAATTCATTTTATGTCTTTTAAGTTTATATCAGCTTAGTTATGTGTTGTAACTAAGTTAAATATCTAGGGTTGTGATAAAATCTAATATTACCGATTTAAAAAATGGTTAGATTATAGTTTGGGTAACTAAAAGAATTATTTGTTGAGTCATAACCTTAATGTCTTTTTATAACTGATCACTAATAAAATTGATTAGATAAAACTTAAAATGAACTAGACATAAAGATTTTAAATTTAAAGACCTTATACTCAACAACCCACGATCTTCTTTAAGGATAGATAAACCTTTAATAGATTTCCTTACAGGATAGGAATATACCTGTTGGGCAGGGGTAATCAATAATTGGAATTCAATCTTAATGAATCTAGGTAATTTAATTGACATAGACATATGGTTCAATTTGATTATTCTAGGTATTTGTAAATGATCATCGAAAGAGGCTTTTACTTAATTTAGTGTTCCAGATTAATAATTCAATATTTTACCTAACTATGATATAATCACTTCATCTTTTAAAAGATATTAGAAAGATTCGCAACCCTAGATCTTTGAGTCTTTTATTTTCCTTAGTATTTTCTTTTGTCTTTTTATTTATTTACTTATTTAGCAAATCTACAAAATCAAATCAATCAAGCAATCAATTCGCTTCTCTTTATAATTAGATATATGTAATTAAATAGTATCAACAATTAATAACAACAGTAGGAATTAAGTCCTCGTGGGATCGATATTTTTATACTACTTGAACGATACGTGCACTTGCGTTATACGTGTGTGTTTACGCCGGTCAAGTTTTTGGCGCCGTTGCCGGGGACTTATATTTCTTGAGTTATTAATTTTGAAGCTATCTAATTTAGTTGTATCTAATTTTTTTTTTTTTTTTTATCTGTACTTTTTATTTCTTCCTTTTGTTTTCAGGTGATTGAAAAAAATGGAACATTTTGAAAAATTACGAGCTTTACTAGAAAAAGATACACCCCAAATCTGGGAGCAACAGTCTGGTTTTCTGAGGCCTGTTGTCCAGCCCAACAACTATCACTGGAAGCCAGAACCAAGCAACACTACATTTGCTCATCAGAATGAAATGGGGAGATGTGTAATATGTGATGGTAACCACCCAAGCGATCAATGTATATACCTTTCAGAGTGGCAGAATTATTGGAATCATTCAAGGTACGAAGAATCATCACATTTTCCATCTTATCCACCATCCATCTACGATCTTCATCAAGAACCAGATCCATCAGAGGAAGATCAGTTGATTCACATGCTCAAAAATTTGTTCGAGGAACGGGAAGCTCTATTTGATGTACAAATTCAGAGTCAAGCGGCTTCTATACAAAGGATGACAGATCAAGTTAGACAACTTACAGACAACCTGAATCACATATCTCACGGAGCAAATTCAAATAATACTGAAGAAGCCTTCGAATATCCTGAGATTCATCATGACATCATAACAGAGGACGAGGCTGAGCAGTATCAAGAATCAGAGGTATCAGTTCAGGAGCCTGCACCAACAAAATCTCAATTTGATTTTTATTATTCTGACTCTGACGAGGATGAAGAAGCTGAGTTTCTTGTACTAACTGCACCAACAAGGAAGGATGAAACTTTCCATCCTCAGAATGCATATCTTGGAGAATGCTTTGCACTAATGTTTGAAGACGATCTACCTAAGCCAATCAGTTCACTCAGATCAGAGGATGAAGACCTAAAATCTGATATTTCTTTACATTCTCACATTGATATTCCAGGAGCATTCATTCACACAGATGACAGATGAAGAACTGAATGCTGAGATCCTAAAATTCATCTGTGAAGAAAAGGTGGAGCAAGAAGCAGAGCAAATAGAGGAGCAATTGTCAGAAAAAATTAAAGATACAGTGAATTCAGGCGAAACATCACTGTTTTGGGGAGTACAATTTAGAGATATTACTCAGAAACTTGACAGAATGGAAATTCCATTCCAAGTCAAGCATCATACAAGACCTCCTGAATTTCTTTCTTTCTTTTCAGGAATCACTGGAGCACAAAAGTTAAAAAGGTGACACAAGCACTGAATGAGACAAAATTCTTTTTACCACCTTACCGTTGGAAGAGACCATTCAAAAACAACGCACATGGGAATGTCTTTAATAGGACATCCAAAACGACTTTGAACCTCCTTGACAGATAGATTTCAGTCACGTCTGGCTGAAGACAAAAATTTAGCGCTAGCAGGGAGGCAACCCATGCAATTTGTTGTAATTTTTGTTTTCATATTTTGTGTATACATGTTGTAGAGTTTTTATTTTGTGTGTTGTTTTGTAGGGAAAAGCACAAACGGAATTTTAAGACATAAGGAATGGTGTTTGGCAATCATAAAGATGAGAACCAATTCATTAGCGATGGCTGAGTAAAGAATTAATTCTTGAGACACATCCTAATGAATTTATACTAAGCGAATGGCGTATTGCGTGTTAGACAGTTATGACCCATAGCGTCACTATTTTGTAAATGATATTGTATTATTGTACAAAATTAACTATGTAGTAATGAAATTGCCTTTTACCGTTTTGTAATTTATTTACTTTGATATAAATGGTAAGAGTCCCTATGATTAGTTCCGGATTGTGATGATATGAGACGGTATCAATCCATAAAGGTTTAATCATTAAATATCCCTAGTCGTAGTATTATCGAGATTGGACATCGATAATGCGGAATAGACTAGTACTGCACTTGTGCATGTTGTGAGGGCACAACGGCATAGTTCTCATATATATTAAGTATAGGATACTTATGCAAGTGCGGTAGGAGGTTGTGTTTTACCGATGGTACGGAAAACAGCTTCGCTCTGGATAGACCCCGCGGAATCCCATTGGTAGTATGTCTGCGTGTCTATGGGAGTCCGCTTCAGGGTAGGTGCATATGATCTTAACCTGAGACTTGCATCGCTAGTACTTACGACAATCGGTAAACTTTAGTTTTGGTGGTCCAGGGCTTTAACGGGTTCTGTGTACACCTCTTCTGGATTTATCGAGAATCGTAGTGTATTGGGTGTGATGTCAAGATGGAAGTATCACTTCAGACATATGGAGATGATGATGGCGAGGGATACAGAACTAGTACTCTATAATGGTTGCAACCATCGGGATAATATGACTAGGTCAGGATTATCCGATTCAAAGAGACTGGTTGCTTGATGTCTGATATGTGTATCGTACGGGGTAGACACATCTCCAGCCCCAGGCCTTACATGTGATCATCCGATACTGGTTCGATATACACTATACTACGGTATACTACACCTGTTATAGATCTTATATTCCAATAAGAATATTTCTGGAGAATTGGGTAGGCATGGCGTTTTGCTAGAGGCTAACCTTGTCTTGTAAATCGGTAAAAACGTAGTACTTGGTACGTACGTATTCAGATAATCTGACGGCCGTATTTACTGCCAACATATCCAGAGATCTCTTGGGTCGCTTCCCGAAGATTCACCAATGACGTATGATTCAAACTCGATTAATCTTGGATTAATTACGGAGAGACTTTATCTTGGATAAGTACTATACTATACATAGAGAGAGAACGATTAATCTGGAATTAATCGTAAAATTATTATATTCGATATAATAATCGAATTCGATTTCGACGCGAAATTAAAATTAGATTTTAATTCGGGCAAACGAGTTAATTTAGAATTAATTCGTTAGCGACGTAAATAATAATTTCGCTAGGCGCAATTATTTATTTAAATTCGATTTAATTAACGTCGCGACGTAAGTTCGGTATTTCGGAAATATCGAACTCGAACGCGTGAGTGCACGTGGGCCCACTTTCATTTGGAAACGTGTGGGGCCCACATGACACATGTCATATTATGCATTATTTAATTCTAATGCATTGCATGGAGATAGTGTACAATGCACTCAATGGTTTTGCATGGAAATTGAGTGTTTGACACTCTAAGCCATTGCATGATTTGTGTCATAAGTTTATTATTAATTAATAAATATTATGGCATAAATATAAATTGATTTTTTGTAACAAAAAAAAAAAAAAACTTTTCTCTCTCTCACATTGCCGAAACTTGCAAGCAGTTTTTGGCTCTCCTTTCTTCAATTTTTGTGGCAAGATTTGAAGAAGTTTGTGCATTCAAAATCACAACAAAGGCTAGCACCTTCAAGGGATCATACATAGGTGATATGGGAAGCTAATCCTTGAGCTTGGAAGGATCAAACTCGACTTGGAATCCCTCTTTTCTTCTTGGCCGAGAGCTTCACTGCACAAGGGAGGAGTTTTCGCATCATCTTAGCATCCATTTTCAAGTATTGTGAGTATGATTCCGCCATACTTCAATTTATTCATTCATGTATTTATATATTTTGCTTGTTCTTGTTGATCTTGGGGCTTGGTTATTTTTTCCAACAATGGTATCAGAGCTTAAAGAGCATGCAAATATATTAGGATGTTATTTGGGGAAAATTGTATGAAGCATGATTTGATGAGTTTGCTTGATTAAATATGCTTAGATGTATGTTATTTAGATTATACATCATCAATTTCATGGAAAATAAATTGGATTAATTTTTCCAACCCAAATGAGGCTTGGCCGAATACATGCAAGCATATGGACTAGATGAGTTTTTAATTTTAAGACATTAGATGACTTGAAACAATATGGAATGATGATTTGTAACTCGATTGGATTGAAAACGAAATCGGAACCATTTTAATCACCTTGGCCGAATGCTTGATGGATGATTAGGGACTTGATTTTTTGATTAAATAATGTTGGACATATATTTAAGATAAAAAATATGATTAATGGATTAATTTGATATTTTGGGAATATTGATTTAAAGGATTAATCATGATAATACACTTTAATTAATTAAGTTATAAATTTGGAATTTTAAAATTTGGTTAGTTGGGCTTAATTTTGAATTGGGCCTAAAACTATTATATTTGGACATAATGGGCTTGGTTGGGCCAAGTAGATTTGGACCATTTGGATGGATCCAAAATGGGCCTAAATCACACCATTTAAGCCCAAATGTAATAAATGGGCTTTTATGTTTAATTGGGCCTTATGGGCTTGATATTGATTTTATGGCATATGAGGGTGATTCCTTATTGGGCTTGGTAATTGGGTTTGACCCATACATGGACCAAAACCCAAGCCTAAAGAAATCAATTGAAAGCCCATCGGACTTTAATTAAACGGTCATTAGATGTTAGTTGGGCTTTGAGACCCGATTGTATTAGATTTGGAATCTAAGTTATAAAAGCACAATAAAAGTGTAAATATTTAATTTAGAATTAAATAATAGGATTAGTATTGAATACGACTTAAATTGGATTTAACGAGTAGTTCGATATAATTCGCGAATTCATACTATAAGTATTTATTCTCAATTGAGTTGGACTCGCGCAAATGCAAACAATTGTTTGAACATTGTATTGTCACCTAATTAAAGACTAATTAATTGGATTTGATTGGTTGTATAACATGCCTTGAATGAATGAATGTGGATGTGATGTATGAATAGTGTATATCGGATGGATATTAGAAGGGAAGGGTAATTTTAGAAATTATTGTAAATTTAGAATTTATAAATTGGACCTGCGTGTCCAGCCTTTCTCTTATTGTCTCTTTGTATTCTCTTCTCACCTAATTCCCCTCAATGTAAATGAGGTTTCCTTATTCTTATGTTATGTAATTGGGTAAGAGTAGAATAGTGCTAGCGGGGAGAGGAAAGGGAGTGATTTGTTCTAGGAACAAGTTGTTGTTCATATCCATCCGTATATCGCTATTACTTTACTTTACGCGCTTTATGATGTTTTAGAAGCATGCTTAAGGGTGTATGATGATGAGACCTAACAAAGATAAATTAATTGGTTGCCAATTACGTGAAAAATCCCTCAAACAATATTAAGCGATTTTCCTTCCGTTGAATGATTCTTTCTCACGATCCGAAATTGGCATTGGTTTGTTGGCCAAAGTCAAGACCTTTGTCAATTGAGGATGTGTTTGAATCATGAGAGTTTTGTTCCACATCGGTGTCCTGTCCAAGTTGTGATTTGTTGGCCAAAGTCAAGATCACTTCTTGTCCATCGACATTGATTACGAAACTTTCCTCGTCAATGGGTCCCGCTTAACTGGAATCATTAGGTTTGTTGTGCCAAAGCCAAGGCTTAGTTGATTCAGAGGAAATGGTTAGGAAAATGTATTGGATGCATGACATATGTATATGTTTCGGACTTAGATGTCCACCTACCGGATCTAGGAATTGGATGGGATCCAATTGATCTTCGAGATCTACCTAGTTAAATATCATACAATTGTTGGCCAAAGTCAAGGTTGTGTGTTATTTAACGGGATCCTAGCCCACTAGGAAATTGGATTTCCCGAGTACTCACAGAGGGTTAGAGACTTGCAGAAAATAGTGGGAGGCTAGTATTGAATTTGCAATTATCGTTCAGATACTTAGCTTTACGCGCTTACACAACTTATTTCGTCAATATTTACACATTAGTTGGACTAATACAATGTTATTTTTTTATGTAACAGTTTGACTGTACCCACATATCGTTAACTAGATAATTAGATTATCGTAGTTAAGATGGCAAACAAAGGAAATGTCCGTGACATAATCATGGGTGATAATGTGTTCAAGGGCACCAACTTCGCCGACTGGGAAATAAACCTAAGGATACTCCTTGGGGCGGAGAGGATACTGTATACGATACAAAAACCTCTCGGGCCTAAGCCCACTGAGCCACTTGAGCTGGAGTTATGGAAAACTCACAGTGATGATTGTGACACAGGCTCAGTCGGATCATGCTTGCTTCAATGACTCAACACTTTCGCCGCCAGAATAGGGACTTGGATCCTTATAATATGATGGCAAGATTGCAAGATCTTCACCGTACTAATAAGTGGATGGCGAGGTACGAGTTAGTGAAGAAAATCTTTCGCTCCCGTATGACTGATGGTAGTTCTGTTGAGGTCCATGGGACTCAAATGATAGCCGATATTGATGAATTGGCTAATATGGGTATAGTCTTGGAGGCTGAGCTGTCTATAGATGTACTTCTACAGTCACTACCCGATACTTGGAAACAGATTGTCATCAACTACAAATTAATGAATTCGGATGATACTCTTGGAGAGTTATTATCGATTCTCAAGGAGTCAGAGAAAGATCTTCTGAAAGGCAACAAGCGCGAGGCGCACTTTGCATCAACATCTCAAACGCCGAAAGCTGGGCTCAAGGCAACTGGGGGTGTTAAAAGAAAAAGCATAGAAACAAAGCAAGGCCAAGTCAACAAAGGCTTTGGGAAGCCAAGGGACAAGTCTCAAGATGTTTGCCTGAAATGCGGCAAGAAAGGTCACTGGAAGCGTGACTGCCACATGAACAAGGGACACAAGGAGGACATTACAGGCGGCAAGGCCCGACCTCACAGTATGTTTGTTATTGAGATAAATATGACTACTTCTAGTCTTAATAAAAATTGGATTTTTGATTTGGCCGTGGTTCTCATATTTGTACTGATGTGCAGGATCGCATGATAGCAGGAGACTGGTTTCGGGGGAGGTAGATCTACGAGTTGGAAAGGAACTTCTGTTGCTGTGTTTTGGCCGTTAGGTGTTAGACATTATGTCCCATAGCGTCACTGTTTGTAAATGATATTGTATTATTGTACAAATTAACTATGTGATAATGAAAATTGCCTTTTGCCGTTTTGTAATATTATTACTTTGACTTATAAATGGCGAAAGTCCATATGATTAGTACCTGGACTGAGAATGATATGAGACAGTATCAGTCCCCAAAGGTTTAATCATTAAATATCCCTAGTCGTAGTATTATCGAGACTGGACATCGATAATGCGGAATAGACTAGTATTGCGCTTGTGCACGTTGTGAGGGCACGACGGCATAGTTCTCATATATTTAAGTATTGGATACTTATGCAAGTGCGATAGGAGGTTGTGTTTTACCGATGGTACGGAAAACAGCTTCGCTCTGGATAGACCCCGCGGAATCCCATTGGTAGTATGTCTGCGTGTCTATGGGAGGCCGCATCAGGGTAGGTGTATATGGTCTTAACCTGAGACTTACATCGCTAGTACTTGCGACAATCGGTAAACTTTAGTTTTGGTGGTTGGGGACCTTAACCGGTTCTGTGTACACCTCTTCTGGGTTTATCGAGAATCGTAGTGTACTGGATGTGATGTCAAGATGGAAGTATCGCTTCAGACATATGGAGGTGATGATCACGCAGGACACAGAACTAGTACTCTATAAAAGGTTGCAACGTCGGGACAATATGACAAGGTCAGGATTGTCCGATTTAAAGAGACTAGTTGCTTGATGTCCGATATATGTTTCGTACGGGGCAGACACATCTCCAGCCCCAGGCCTAGCATGTGATCATCCGATACTGGATCGATGTACGCAATACTACGGTATACTACGCCTGATACAGATCTTATATTCCTATAAGAATATTTCTGGAGAATTGGGTAGGCATGGCGCTTTGCTAGAAGCCAACCTTGTCTTGTAAATCGGTAAAGACGTAGTACGAGGTACGTACGTGTTCGGATTATCCGACGACCGTATTACTGCCAAAATATCCGGAGATCTCTTGGGTCGCTTCCTGAAGATTCACCTATGATATTTGATTCGGACTTAATTAATCTTGGATTAATTGCGGAGAAACTTTATCTTGGATAAAGTGCCTAATTTAGAGAGAGAGAGAGAACGATTAATTTGGAATTAATCGATAAAATTATTGTATTCGATATAATAATCGAAATTCGATTTCGACGCGAAATTAAAATTAGATTTAATTCGGGCATACGAGTTAATTTAGAATTAATTCGTAAGCGACGTAAATAATAATTTCGCTAGGAGCGATTATTTATTTAAATCCGATTTAATTAACGTCGCGACGCTAGCTCGGTATTCGGAAATATCGAACCCGAACGCGTGAGTGGACGTGGGCCCACTTTCATTTGGGAACGTGTGGGGCCCACATGACACTTGTCATTATATGCATTATTTTATTGATAAGGCATTGCATGTTATAGTGTACAAAACACTCTAAGGCATTGCATGGTGATAGTGTGCATTACACTCAAAGGCTTTGCATGGAGTTTGAGTGTTTGACACTCTAAGCCATTGCATGGTTTATGTCATAGATTTATTATTTATTTAATAAATTATAACATAATATAAATTGATTTTTGGTAAAACAAAGATCAATTAAGACTTTACACAAACTCTTTCTCTCTCAAATTGCCGAGAACTCCATTGACAAGGGCAAGGAAGATTTGATCTTCTATTTCTCCATTTTTGCTAGCACAAGCAAGGGATCAAAAGAGGTGATAGGGAAACCATCAAAGAGCTTGGAATACAAGAGCTTGGAGCTTCAAGTCTTCTTCCTCCTCTTGGCCGAATCTTCCAACACTTGGAGCTTCCACCATTTGATCATCTTCTTCATCACATAGCTTGTAAGTATGATTCCGCCATGCTTCAGTCTTTTATATATATTCATTATAGTATTTCATGATGCTTAATCTTTCCTGGGACATATATAGAAACCAACAATGGTATCATGGAGCCCTGGTTAAGCATGAAATACTTTAGGTTAAAATTTGACAAAATTGGTTTGAAGCATGTTCTTGTGAAATTTGATGAATAAGTATGCTGCAGTATATAGAATGATATTACATGGAATCAATTTTATGAAAAATGCATTGGATGATTTTTCCCAAAATTTTACTTGGCCGAATGGGTGTGGTAAATTGATAAAGCATGTCTTGTGAAATTTGATGAATAAGTATGCTTGCATGTATATAGAATGATATTACATGGAATCAATTTATATGAAAAATGCATTGGATGATTTTTCCCCAATATCTTCACCTTGGCCGAATGGCATGAAGAAATTGATATAAGCATGTTCTTGTGAAATTTTGATTAATAAGTATGCTTGCATGTATATAACATGATGTTATATGGAATCAATTTTAAAAAATGCATTGGATGATTTTTCCCCTAAACTCATGCCTTGGCCGAATGTGTTGCTACTTGGAGTGGATTGGATTTTTTGTGTTAAGATCATTGGATGACTTAGAACGTGTACGGAACGTAGATTAGTAATTCAATCGGATTGAAAAGCAATCGACACAAAAACTCACCTTGGCCGAATACATAAGACATGTAAAGGAGTTGATTTTTGTTTAAAATTAATGTTGGACATATTTTGAACAATACATGATTAATAAATTAAATGGGTATTTTTTGAAATATTTGGTTTAATATATTAATCTTGTATTAACTTTAATTAATTGGACTTTAAGTTTGGAATATTAAAATTTAATTAATGGGCTTAATGGTGAATTGGGCTTTTAATATGTATTTGGGCATAATGGGCTTGGTTGGACCAAGTGGATTGGGCCAAATGGATTGGATGATATCCATTTGGGCCTAAATCACTCCATTAAGTCCAAATATAATATAATGGGCTTTAATAATTTATTGGGCCTTATGGGCTTGAAATTGGTTTTATGGCACTTAAGGGTGATTCCTTATTTGGGCTTGGTAATTGGGTATGACCCACATTGACCAAAGCCCAAGCCTTAATAAATCAATTGAAAGCCCATTTGACTTGAATTAAATTAAACATTGGATGTTAATTGGGCTTTGAGACCCAATAGAATTGGATTTAGAATCTAAGTCTTTAAAGCACATTAAAAGTGTAAACATTTAATTTGGAATTAAATAATTGAATTAGTATTGAATACGAATTAAATTAGATTTAATTAGTAGTTCGATTAATTCGCGAATTCGTACATTATGTACTTATTCTAAATCGAGTTGGACTCGCGCAAAATCAAACCGTTGTTTGAACATTGGATGATCACTTTAACAAAGACTAATTAATTGGATTAGATTGGTTGTAAAGCATGTCTTGTTTGAATAATATGTATGTGATGAATGAATAGTGTATATCGGATGGATATTAGAAGGGAAAGGGTAATTTTAGAAATTATTGTAAATTTGGAATTTATAAATTGGACCTGCGTGTCCAGCCTTATCTTTTATCTCTTTGTATTCTCTTCTCACCTATTCCCCTCAATGTAAATGAGGGTTTCTCTTATTGTGTTATGTAATTGGGTAGAAGTAGAATAGTGCTAACGGGGAGAGGAAAGGGAGTGAGTGATTTGTTCTAGGAACAAGTTGTTTATATATCCATCCGCATATCACTATTACTTTACTTTACGCGCTTTATGATGTTTTAGAAGCATGCTTAAGGGTGTATGATGATGAGACCTAACAAAGATAAATTAATTGGTTGCCAATTACGCAAAAATCCCTCAAACAATATTAAGCGATTTTCCTTCCGTTGAATGATTCTTTCTCAAGATCCGAAATTGGCATTGGTTTGTTGGCCAAAGTCAAGACCTTTGTCATTGAGGATGTGTTTGAATCATGAGAATTTTGTTCCACATCGGTGTCCTGTCCAAGTTGTGATTTGTTGGCCAAAGTCAAGATCACTTCTTGTCCATCGACATTGATTAGAAATTTTCCTTGTCAATGGGTCCCGCTTAACTGGAATCATTAGGTTTGTTGTGCCAAAGCCAAGGCTTAGTTGATTCAGAGGAAATGGTTAGGAAATGTATTAGATACATTGAATATGTATTAGATATATATGTTTCGGACTTGGATGTCCACCTACCGGATCTAGGAATTGGATGGGATCCAATTGATCTTCGAGATCTACCTAGTTAAATATCATACAACTTGTTGGCCAAAGTCAAGGTTGTGTGTTATTTAACGGGATCCTAGCCCACTAGGAAATTCTATTTCCCGAGTTGTCTACAGAGGGTTAGAAACTTGAAGAAGAAATAGTGGGAGGCTATTATTGAATTGCAATTTCATTCAGATATTTAGCCTTACGCGTCTTTCAAAATTATTTCGTCAATATTTTAAATAATTAGTTGGACTATATATTGTTATTTTTTATGTAACAGTTTGACTGTACCCATAACATCGTTGACTTTATAGTTGGACTATAGTTGTCAAGATGATTGGCAAAGGTAATATCCGCGACATAATCATGGGCGATAATGTCTTCAAAGGGACAAACTTTGCCGACTGGGAAATGAACCTCAAGATAGTGCTTGGGGCTGAGAGGAACTGTATACTATTCAGAGACCTCTCCCGCCTAAACCCACTGAGCCACTGGAGCTAGAGTTATGGAAACTCATAGTGATGATTGTGACCAAGCTCAGTCAGTTATGCTAGCTGCAATGACTCAGCATTTCAGACGCCAGAATAGGGATTTGGATCCCTATACATTAAAAGATGGCAAGATTGCGTGATTTCCACACACGCAATACGGATGAAAGGTACGAGCTAGTAAGGAAACTCTTCCGCTCCCGGATGACAGACGGCGCATCAGTTGAAGCCCACGGGGCTCAAATGATTGCCGATATTGATGAGTTGGCCAATATGGGAATAGTCTTGGAGGCTGATCTGACTATAGATATGATCTTGCAGTCACTTCCTGATACTTGGAAACAAATCATAGTCAACTACAAGTTGATGGATACTGACGACACTCTTGGAGAGTTGTTGTCTGTGCTGAAGGAGTCCGAAAGGGAACTCCTAAAGGGGAGCAAGCGCGAGGCGCATTTTGCATTGACCTCTCATGCGCAAAGGGGGGCCCCAAGGCAATTGGAGGTGCAAGGAAGAAGAAGTTCAAGAAGAAGGGTAAAGGCAAGTTGACAGTGGCTTCTAGGAAGCCAAAGGACAAATCTCGCGACATCTGCCTCAACTGCGGCAAGAGGGGTCACTGGAAACGTGACTGCCGAATGAGCATTGTGCAGAGGGAGGATATCAAGGCTGGCAAGGCCATTGCCTCTGGTATGTTTGTTATTGAGATAAATATGAATACTTCTAGTTTTAAAAATTGGATTTTTGATTCTGGTTGTGGTGCTCATATTTGTACTGATGTGCAGGATCTGCATGATAGCAGGGTGCTGGCATCAGGGGAGATGGATCTACGGGTCGGAAACGGAACACCAGTTGCTGTTTTGGCCGTAGGGACTTTTGTTTTAGTACTGCCCTCAGGGCATGAACTTAAACTTTTGAACTGTTATTTTGTGCCTAGTTTAACTAGGAATATTATATCTGTATCCTTGTTAACCCAGCAGGGTTACACTTTTGTATTCAGGAACACAGGGTGTTATTTATATAAAAATGATACAGAAATTTGCACAGCTGTTGCAAATAACGGTCTTTATATTTTGAATATAAATGAATCTCCTAAAATGACAAACAAAAGGCTCAAAAGGAGTAATCTAAAAGATGAAGCTTATATGTGGCATTGTCGTCTAGGACACATCAACAAGACTCGCATATCCACACTTTCAAAGAGTGGGTACTTGGACGAATTTGATCCCAATTCATATGACGTCTGCGAATCTTGTTTTAGGCAAAATGCCTAAATCACCTTTTAGCGGTAAAGGTGAACGTGCCACAGAACTGTTAGCTCTCGTTCATACTGACGAGTATGCGGGCCCATGTCTAGCCAGGCTAGAGGTGGATTTCACTACTTCGTAACCTTTACAGATGATGCATCTCGTTACGGTTATGTGTATCTTATGAGACACAAGTCGGAACTTTTGAGAAATTCAAAGAGTTTCGACACGAAGTGGAGAAACAAACAGGGATGAGTATCAAGACATTACGGTCAGACCGTGGTGGCGAATACTTAAGTTATGAGTTTCAAGATTACTTGAAAGAATATGGTTTTTTTTCACAGTGGACTCCTCCTGGAACACCACAATTAAACGGTGTGTCCGAACGGAGAGAAACCGCCTTGTTGGACATGGTGAGGTCAATGATGAGTCGCACTGAGCTACCAATATCCTTCTGGGGATACGCATTAAACAGAAAATAACTTATTTGAATAATTGAAGGTACCGTCGAAGTCTGTTAAACAGACCCCATATGAGATATGGACAGGAAGGAAACCAGGTTTCTCTTTCCTAAAGATTTGGGGATGCTGGGCATATGTTAAACGTTTGAAGGCACCAAACTTGAACCCAAATCTGATAAATGCCTTTTCGTTGGATATCCTAGGGAAACCAAAGGATATTACTTCTATTACCCACAAGAGAACAAAGTATTTGTTGCTCTACATGCGGTTTTCCTTGAGAAGGAATTCCTAAATGCAGTGGTTAGTGGGAGGAAAAGTAGAACTCGATGAAGATCGTAGTGATACTGTTCCTGGCAATGAATCAACGACGGAACAAGAACAGACCATCCGGGATGAGTCTGTACCACAAACTTCACATACACAAGGACCGCGTAGGTCGGAGAGAGTCAGAACAGTACCTGAGAGGTATGGGTTCCTGATCTCACCTCATATAGATATTAATCTTATTGAGGATAATGAGCCGGCTACGTATGAGGAAGCGATACAAAATATCGATTCCGCTTTATGGCAAGAAGCCATGAAGTCCGAGATGGATTCCATGTACGCCAACCAAGTTTGGACACTGGTTGATGCACCAGAAGGCGTAAAGCCTATTGGATGCAGATGGATCTTCAAGAAGAAGACCGACATGGATGGCAACGTACAAACGTACAAGGCTAGGCTTGTAGCGAAGGGGTATCGTCAACAATATGGTATTGATTATGACGAAACCTTCTCACCCGTTGCCATGATTAAATCCATTCGGATAATGCTTGCAATAGCTGCATATTTCGACTTCGAGATATGGCAAATGGACGTTAAAACCGCTTTCCTTAACGGAAACCTTTTGGAGGATGTTTATATGCAACAGCCTGACGGTTTTATCGTACCTAGACTTGCAAACAAGGTTTGCAAGTTAAATCGATCCATTTATGGATTGAAGCAAGCATCACGGTCATGGAATCAGCGTTTTGATGAGATCATAAAGGAATATGATTTCGTGCAAAACGCAGATGACCCTTGTGTATACAGAAGGTTAGTGGGAGAGCACTTACTTTTATTGTCCTTTATGTCGACGACGTATTGCTTATAGGCAATGACATTCCCATGCTAACGTCGGTGAAAGCTTGGCTTTCATTAAAATTCTCCATGAAAGATCTGGGAGAAGCAGCCTTTATTCTTGGAATAAAGATCTACAGGGATGGATAGATCTAGAAAGCTGCTTGGACTCTCCCAGAGTACATACATTGATAAAGTGTTGAAGAGATTCAACATGGAACAATCCAAGAGGGGATTGGTTCCAATGGTACGTGGTACCTCTCTGTCTAAGGACATGTGTCCTAAGACTCAGGAAGAGAGAGACCACATGAGTCGGATACCGTTCGCCTCGGCAGTCGGATCGATCATGTATGCCATGATATGTACACGACCTGATGTCTCATATGCTTTGAGCATGTGCAGTCGCTATCAGGCCGATCCAGGTGAAGGTCACTGGATAGCAGTTAAGAATATCCTTAAGTATCTAAACGAACTAAGGATGCTTTCTTAATTTATGGAGGTGGAGAACTTGCGGTATCTGGGTATACCGATGCAAGTTTCCAAACCGACAAGGATGACTACAAGTCGCAATCCGGGTACATTTTGCTTGCGGAATAACGGAGCAGTGAGCTGGAAATCTTCCAAGCAAGATACTGTTGCCGATTCAACAACAGAAGCGGAGTACATCGCTGCATCTGAAGCAGCAAAGCAAAGGGGCAGTTTGGATCCGAAAGTTCCTAATCGGATTAGGAGTAGTTCCGTTAGCAGCTGAGCCCGTTCCATTGTATTGTGACAATAACGGGGCTATAGCACAGGCTAAGGAACCAAGGTCTCATCAACGGTCCAAGCATGTCTTCGACGTTATCATCTGATTCGGGAGATTATACATCGTGGCGATGTAAAAGTCGAGAAGGTCACATCAGATGACAACATTGAAGATCCGCTGACGAAAGCTGTTCTACAGCAAGTTTTTGAACGACACATACATAGTTCGGGTATTAGATGCTTGAGTGACTGGCTATAGGCCAAGTGGGAGATTGTTAGACATTATGTCCCATAGCGTCACTGTTGTAAATGATATTGTATTATTGTACAAAATTAACTATGTGATAATGAAATTGCCTTTTGCCGTTTTGTAATATTATTACTTTGACTTATAAATGGCGAAAGTCCATATGATTAGTACCTGGACTGAGAATGATATGAGACAGTATCAGTCCCCAAAGGTTTAATCATTAAATATCCCTAGTCGTAGTATTATCGAGACTGGACATCGATAATGCGGAATAGACTAGTATTGCGCTTGTGCACGTTGTGAGGGCACGACGGCATAGTTCTCATATATTTAAGTATTGGATACTTATGCAAGTGCGATAGGAGGTTGTGTTTTACCGATGGTACGGAAAACAGCTTCGCTCTGGATAGACCCCGCGGAATCCCATTGGTAGTATGTCTGCGTGTCTATGGGAGGCCGCATCAGGGTAGGTGTATATGGTCTTAACCTGAGACTTACATCGCTAGTACTTGCGACAATCGGTAAACTTTAGTTTTGGTGGTTGGGGACCTTAACCGGTTCTGTGTACACCTCTTCTGGGTTTATCGAGAATCGTAGTGTACTGGATGTGATGTCAAGATGGAAGTATCGCTTCAGACATATGGAGGTGATGATCACGCAGGGACACAGAACTAGTACTCTATAAAAGGTTGCAACCGTCGGGACAATATGACAAGGTCAGGATTGTCCGATTTAAAGAGACTTTGTTTGATGTCCGATATATGTTTCGTACGGGGCAGACACATCTCCAGCCCCAGGCCTAGCATGTGATCATCCGATACTGGATCGATGTACGCAATACTACGGTATACTACGCCTGATACAGATCTTATATTCCTATAAGAATATTTCTGGAGAATTGGGTAGGCATGGCGTTTTGCTAGAAGCCAACCTTGTCTTGTAAATCGGTAAAGACGTAGTACGAGGTACGTACGTGTTCGGATTATCCGACGACCGTATTTACTGCCAAAATATCCGGAGATCTCTTGGGTCGCTTCCTGAAGATTCACCTATGATATTTGATTCGGATTAATTAATCTTGGATTAATTGCGGAGAAACTTTATCTTGGATAAAGTGCCTAATTTAGAGAGAGAGAGAACGATTAATTTGGAATTAATCGATAAAATTATGTATTCGATATAATAATCGAAATTCGATTTCGACGCGAAATTAAATTAGATTTTATTCGGGCATACGAGTTAATTTAGAATTAATTCGTAAGCGACGTAAATAATAATTCGCTAGGAGCGATTATTTATTTAAATCTGATTTAATTAACGTCGCGACGCTTGCTCGGTATTTCGGAAATATCGAACCCGAACGCGTGAGTGGACGTGGGCCCACTTTCATTTGGGAACGTGTGGGGCCCACATGACACTTGTCATTATATGCATTATTTTATTGATAAGGCATTGCATGTTAATAGTGTACAAAACACTCTAAGGCATTGCATGGTGATAGTGTGCATTACACTCAAAGGCTTTGCATGGAGTTTGAGTGTTTGACACTCTAAGCCATTGCATGGTTTATGTCATAGATTTATTATTTATTTAATAAATTATAACATAAATATAAATGATTTTTGTGGTAAAACAAAGATCAATTAAGACTTTACACAAAATCTCTCTTCTCTCTCAAATTGCCGAGAACTCCATTGACAAGGGCAAGGAAGATTTGATCTTCTATTTTCCATTTTTGCTAGCACAAGCAAGGGATCAAAAGAGGTGATAGGGAAACCATCAAAGCTTGGAATACAGAGCTTGGAGCTTCAAGTCTTCTTCCTCCTCTTGGCCGAATCTTCCAACACTTGGAGCTTCCACCTTTGATCATCTTCTTCATCACATAAGCTTTGTAAGTATGATTCCGCCATGCTTCAAGTCTTTTATATATTTCATTTATAGTATTTCATGAATGCTTAATCTTTCCTTGGGACATATAATAGAAACCAACAGTAGGCACTTGTTTTGGAACTGCCCTCGGGGCATGTACTTAAACTAAATGACTGTTATTTTGTTCCTAGTTAACTAGGAATATTATTTCTGGATCTTTGTTAACCCAGTATGGGTAGTACTCCACTTTGTATTAAAAACACCAGGTGTATTTATAAAAGATGATGCAGAAATTTGCACAGCCGATGCAAATAATGGTCTTTATATTTTGAATATAAAAATAAATCTCCAAAACGTAAAAAATAACAAAAAAAAGGCTCAAAATGAGGAATCCAAAGGAGAAGAACAACTAGACTATTTTGTGGCATTGTCGTCTGGGGACACATCAACAAGACTGGCCATATCCACACTTTCGAAGAGTGGGTACTTGGACGGATTTGATCCAAATTCATATGACGTCTGCGAATCTTGTTTTATTAGGCAAAATGCCTAAATCACCTTTTAGTGGTAAAGGTGAACGCGCCACTGAACTGTTAGCCCTCGTTCATAGTGACGTTTGTGGGCCCTGTCTAGCCAGGCTAGAGGGTGGATATCGATACTTCGTAACCTTTACGGATGATGCATCGCGTTATGGTTATGTGTATCTAATGATGCACAGTCGGAAACTTTTGAGAAATTAAAGAGTTTCGACGCGAAGTTGAAAAACAAACAGGCAAGAAGAGTATTAAGACATTACGGTCGGACCGTGGTGGCGAATACTTAAGTAATGAGTTTCAAGATTACTTGAAAGAATATGGTATTCTTTCACAATGGACTCCTCCTGGAACACCACAATTAAATGGTGTGTCTGAACGGAGAAACCGTACCTTGCTTGACATGGTAAGGTCGATGATGAGTCGCACTGAGCTACCTATATCCTTCTGGGGACATGCATTAGAAAGTGCAATTCTTATTTTGAATAGGGTTCCGTCAAAGTCTGTTGAACAGACTCCGTATGAGATATGGACAGGAAAGAAACCAGGTTTCTCATTCCTGAAGATTTGGGGTTGCTGGGCATACTTCAAACGTTTGGAAGGTACCAAACTTGAACCCAAATCAGATAAATGCCTATTTGTTGGATATCCTAGGGAAACCAAATGATATTACTTCTATTACCCACAAGAGAAACAAAGTATTTGTTGCTCTACATGCGGTTTTTCCTTGAGAAGGAATTTTTAAATGCAGTGTTTAGTGGGAGGAAAGTAGAACTCGATGAAAGTCGTAGTGTGATACTGTTCCTGGCAATGAATCGAGAACGGAACATGAACAGTCCATCCAGAATGAGACTGAACCACAATCTTCAATTACACAAGGACTACGTAGGTCGGAGAGAGTCAGGGTAATACCTGAGAGGTATGGATTCCTGATCTCACCTCATGTAGATATTAATCTTATTGAGGATACTGAACCGGCTACGTATGAGGAAGCGATACAAGGTATCGAATCCACTTTATGGCAAGAGGCCATGAAGGCCGAAATGGATTCCATGTATACCAACCAAGTTTGGACACTAGTTGATGCACCAGAAGGCGTAAAGCCTATTGGATGCAAATGGGTCTTCAAGAAGAAGACCGACAATGGATGGCAACGTACACAAGCTAGGCTCGTAGCGAAGGGGTATCGTCAACAACTTGGAGTTGATTATGACGAAACTTTCTCACCCGTTGCCATGATTAAATCCATTCGGATAATGCTTGCGATAGCTGCATATTACGATTACGAAATATGGCAGATGGACGTTAAAACCGCTTTCCTTAACGGAAACCTGTTGGAGGATGTTTATATGCAACAACCGGACGGTTTTTATCGCACCAAGACTTGCAAACAAGGTTTGTAAGTTAAATCGGTCCATTTATGGACTGAAGCAAGCATCGAGGTCATGGAACCAACGTTTTGATGAGGTCATAAAAGAATATGATTTCATTCAAAACGTAGATGATCCTTGTGTATATAAGAAGGTTAGTGGGAGTGCACTGACTTTTATTGTCCTTTATGTCGACGATGTATTTCTTATAGGCAATGACATTCCCATGTTAACGTCGGTGAAAGCTTGGCTTTCATTGAAATTCTCCATGAAAGATCTGGGAGAAGCAGCTTTTATTCTAGGAATAAAGATCTACAGGGATAGATCTAGAAGGCTACTTGGACTCTCCCAGAGTACATATATTGATAAAGTGTTGAAGAGATTCAACATGGATCAGTCCAAGAGGGGACTGTTGCCAACATCACATGGCGTCTATCTATCTAGGGACATGTGTCCTAAAACACAAGATGAGAGAGACAACATGAGTCGGACTCCGTTCGCCTCGGCAGTTGGATCGATCATGTATGCCATGATATGTACACGACCTGATGTGTCCTATGCTTTGAGCATGTGTAGTCGATATCAGGCCGATCCAGGAAAGGATCATGGATGGCGGTTAAGAGTATCCTTAGGTATCTTAAGAGAACTAAGGATGTTTTCTTAATCTATGGAGATGGAGAACTTGAGGTATCTGGGTATACCGATGCAAGTTTCCAAACCGACAGAGACGACTTCAAGTCGCAAACCGGGTACATATTTGCTTGAATAAAGGAGCAGTGAGCTGGAAATCTTCCAAGCAAGATACTGTTGCCGATTCAACAACTGAAGCGGAGTACATTGCAGCAGCTGAAGCAGCAAAGGAAGCGGTTTGGATCCGAAAATTCCTAGTTGGATTAGGAGTAGTTCCATTAGCAGTTGAGCCCGTTTTATTGTATTGTGACAATAGCGGGGGGCCATAGCGCAGGCTAAGGAACCAAGGTCTCATCAACGATCCAAACATGTTCTTCGACGATTCCATCTGATTCGAGAGATCATACATCGTGGCGATGTGAAGATCGAAAAGAATCACATCAGAGGACAACATTGCAGATCCGCTGACGAAAATAATTCCTCGGGAAAAGTTTGAGCGACACATACATAGTTCAGGTATTAGATGCTTGAGTGACTGGCTATAGGCCAAGTGGGAGATTGTTAGACAGTTATGACCCATAGCGTCACTATTTTGTAAATGATATTGTATTATTGTACAAAATTAACTATGTAGTAATGAAATTGCCTTTTACCGTTTTGTAATTTATTTACTTTGATATAAATGGTAAGAGTCCCTATGATTAGTTCCGGATTGTGATGATATGAGACGGTATCAATCCATAAAGGTTTAATCATTAAATATCCCTAGTCGTAGTATTATCGAGATTGGACATCGATAATGCGGAATAGAGTAGTACTGCACTTGTGCATGTTGTGAGGGCACAACGACATAGTTCTCATATATTTAAGTATAGGATACTTATGCAAGTGCGGTAGGAGGTTGTGTTTTACCGATGGTACGGAAAACAGCTTCGCTCTGGATAGACCCCGCGAATCCCATTGGTAGTATGTCTGCGTGTCTATGGGAGTCCGCTTCAGGGTAGGTGCATATGATCTTAACCTGAGACTTGCATCGCTAGTACTTACGACAATCGGTAAACTTTAGTTTTGGTGGTCCAGGGCTTTAACGGGTTCTGTGTACACCTCTTCTGGATTTATCGAGAATCGTAGTGTATTGGGTGTGATGTCAAGATGGAAGTATCACTTCAGACATATGGAGATGATGATCGCGAGGGATACAGAACTAGTACTCTATAATGGTTGCAACCATCGGGATAATATGACTAGGTCAGGATTATCCGATTCAAAGAGACTGGTTGCTTGATGTCCGATATGTGTATCGTACGAGGCAGACACATCTCCAGCCCCAGGCCTTACATGTGATCATCCGATACTGGTTCGATATACACTATACTACGGTATAATACGCCTGTTATAGATCTTATATTCCAATAAGAATATTTCTGGAGAATTGGGTAGGCATGGCGTTTTGCTAGAGGCTAACTTGTCTTGTAAATCGGTAAAAACGTAGTACTTGGTACGTACGTATTCAGATAATCTGACGGCCGTATTTACTACCAACATATCCAGAGATCTCTTGGGTCGCTTCCGAAGATTCACCAATGACGTATGATTCAAACTCGATTAATCTTGTATTAATTACGGAGAGACTTTATCTTGGAAAAGTACTATACATAGAGAGAGAACGATTAATTTGGAATTAATCGTAAAATTATTATATTCGATATAATAAGAAATTCGATTTCGACGCGAAATTAAAATTAGATTTTAATTCGGGCAAACGAGTTAATTTAGAATTAATTCGTTAGCGACGTAAATAATAATTTCGCTAGGCGCAATTATTTATTTAAATTCGATTTAATTAACGTCGCGACGTAAGTTCGGTATTTCGGAAATATCGAACCCGAACGCGTGAGTGCACGTGGGCCCACTTTCATTTGGAAACGTGTGGGGCCCACATGACACATGTCATATTATGCATTATTTAATTCTAATGCATTGCATGGAGATAGTGTACAATGCACTCAATGGTTTTGCATGGAAATTGAGTGTTTGACACTCTAAGCCATTGCATATGATTTGTGTCATAAGTTTATTATTAATTTAATAAAATTATGGCATAAATATAAATTGATTTTTTGTAACAAAAAAAAAAAAACTTTTCTCTCTCACATTGCCGAAACTTGCAAGCAGTTTGGCTCTCCTTTCTTCAATTTTGTGGCAAGATTTGAAGAAGTTGTGCATTCAAAATCACAACAAAGGCTAGCACCTTCAAGGGATCATACATAGGTGATATGGGAAGCTAATCCTTGAGCTTGGAAGGATCAAACTCGACTTGGAATCCCTCTTTTCTTCTTGGCGAGAGCTTCACTGCACAAGGGAGGAGTTTTTGCATCATCTTAGCATCCATTTTCAAGTATTGTGAGTATGATTCCGCCATACTTCAATTATTCATTCATGTATTTATATATTTTGCTTGTTCTTGTTGATCTTGGGGCTTGGTTATTTTTTCCAACATTGCGTACACAATTCTGTTGCCTTAATTATTGCTTTGATTTGCTTTTCTCTTGTAATTATCTTTATTTTCGTAGACAAGATCCAGACTTTTTGACCTTTCACGATTTCTTTTGTTTTGTTTAGCTAACAAGCTTCCTTTGGAAGATACTAGTGCTATTATTACTCACCCTTTTTCAGGTACTATAAATTCAGCCCGTCATTGCACTTTTGAAGGCATCCAGAGTTGAGAAAGAAATACATAAAACATGGAAGCCACTTCAAAAAGACGAGTTGAAAACATTTGTGTGTTTTGCGGTAGTACTGTTGGTATTAAACCATAACACATAGAGGCAGCAAAGGAATTGGGTCGAGTCTTAGCTGCAAGGAATATGCACTTAATATATGGCGGAGGCAATCTTGGACTAATGGGGATCGTTTCAAAGGTCGTACAAGAAGGAGGCAGTCATGTTTTGGGAATCATCCCAAAACCCTTGGCAGAGGCAAATCTGATTTAACCATCAAACGGAGAGGAACTGATCGTGCCAGGTATGTCTGAACGACTAGTGAAAATGATTAACCGTTATGATGCTTTTATTGCTTTGCCAGGTGGCTTGGGTACGTTAGAGGAAATATTTATAGTACTATCTTGGGCGAACCTGAACATACACCAGAAACCGCTTGGACTGCTTAACGTTGATGGATTTTATGATTTTCTTTGTGTGTTTCTTGATGATGCTCGGAGAAATGGGTTCGTGTCAAAACCTATGAAAGAACTACTTTTTACTGCCAGAACTGCTCCGGATCTAATAGACCAACTCATAGCCTATGAACCACAAGTTGATCCTATCCTTTCAAAGATAAAATGGTCCGATGATGATCGTGGTAAGAAGCGTCGAATAAATCTGGATCTTAACCTTTAATTTGCTTGTAGTAATTCAGCTAACCAGGTACTATCTTCTAAACTCTTCTTCTACTGTTTAAAGACATTGGGGACAATGTCTCATTTAGGTTTGGGGGTGAGGAATAGTTAATAGTACTTGTTTGTATTGTGTTTTTATTTTTAGTCCAAAATTTTTCATGGAAAATACAAAAAAATTGAAAATTTTTCAAAAATTATAAAAATATTTTTCATTTTAATCAAAGGAATATTTAAAGCTAGGTGATGGTTTGGTGTCTTCCTTCACTCACTACCTCTCTATAAGGAAAAGCTGTGAAGGCACCTAGATAATCATTCACTTGTAGCTTGTTGTGATAGACTAGTTTGGAGGACTCGTTGTTTATTCCTGACACCAAGCGATAAGAGCCTAAGGGGCTTGGGTATTTAAGTGAGGCTCGCTCCACCCTCCCTCTGGGGAATCTACAATGGGAAGTCCATTCGACAGTTAGTCACACACCATGACCAGTAAAAAGTTATTTCTTTATGGTTTTTTTTATGTTGACTAAAAAGGTGAAATTGGTAAGAAATAGCTGTGTAAGGAATTCTCACTCCTGATACGTATTTCAAACCCATTTTTTTTTCGAAACAAGTTAATTTTTGTTTAATTCCTTTTGAATTATTTAATTTGTAAATTCTCCATAAAACTGACTAAAATGGATCTTCATATACTCAGTTGGCAGGTATTATCAACATACATAGTAACATACGGACATGAGATAAAATTGAAAAGTTTGTAATATCCAGTGCTATAGTTTAATTGGAGAAGCATCTAAAAAAAGTGATGGAATAAAAAAAAAACATCTGAGATCCGAGTTATTAAGTCTGTAAGGGTGTTTTAACATCTAGTGCCCTAAAACCAACTGGTTTGGGAGTCACTGGCCCAAAGCTCGCTACATGGATCAAAAAGATGATAGAAAATAAATATATAATCTGAAGTCTGAGTAATTAAGTCCTTAGGGGTGTCTTAACACCTGATGCCCTAAAGCCAACTGGTTTGGGAGTCACCGACCTAAAGCTCGCTACATAGATGGAAGATATTGTATATAAATAAAAAATAGAAAAAAAAATCAAAGAAAAAATCAGAAAATTTATTCCATTACTACAAAAGATGTGAAATCTGATAAAACTTTAGGACAAAAATATTATTCTCTTATCGACTGCACTTATGACTGTTGTGGGCAAAAATGAGTTGTTTAATACTTTGTTAGCTGTGTATATGGGGAATGATAAAAATAATCGGAGAATTTACTTATTTAATAATTTAGAATGAAACAAAACAACTAGTAAACTTGGAGTAGAAGTTTCACCTAATTAGTCACTAACATCTTTATTCTCTTTTTCACTTGTCTTTTTGCTTTTGTGTGCATTAGTTTCACTACCTTTTTACTTTTATAAAATGTTTGTGGGTATCATTGCTGTAAACCCTCACGAGACTATAACTCGTCCATTAGGGACACCTAGGGGTTTAAAGGCTTGTTGCATATGTTAAATGCAATCGTGATCCCTACGAAAGTGGCTTAGTTAAAATTTTATTATGTTATTTTATTTTGCTCGAGGACTAGCAAAATGTTAGGTTTGGGGGTGTGATGAGTGATAAATGTATCACTATTTCCCACTCATTTAACTTAATATTTTGTATAGTTTCTTGAGTTTTGTGAATATTTTGATGTGTTTTGTGTTATTTTGTAGATAAATAAAGTTTCAGGACATTCTGGAGGTGATTTGGAGCAAAACTGTGAAATTTGGCAAAAATGGTATTTTGGTAATTTTGGGCGTCCCGACACAAATGGTATTTTGGTAATTTTGGACATCCCGACACCAAAATAAAGTTTCAAGACATTCTGGAGGTGATTTGGAGCAAAACTGTGAAATTTGGCAAAAAGGGTATTTTGGTAATTTTGGGCGTCCCGACACCGAGGGTATTTTGGTAATTGCACCACCATGCCACATGTCAAAAATTCAACGAGCCGTCTTTTTTAGCCACCATGCCACGTGTCGAAAATTCAGCGATCTAAAAAAATAATAATTAAATAATTAAATAATTAAAAAATAAAAATCAGAAAAATAATAATAAAAAATTAGATTTTTTTGCCTATAAATAGATTTCGAATTTTTAGTTTCAAATGTACCAAATCCTCTGTGAATACTTATATAATAGAGAGTTCTTCATATTTTCTTCTTTTATTCAGTTTTATTTACGCTTTGTAGTAGTAATTCTATTCTTCCATGAGGAGGTAACTCCTCCATGCTGAGGTAATAAGGTAATACTTTTACTTTTGCTATTTAGATTAATCTCCCTTAAAATATAATATATAAACTATTTAAAATCTGAATTAATAATGATACCGCCATTTTCGGACGGTTGGTTATTCAATTTAATTTGGTTAACTTGACTTAATGAGGATACCGCCACACTAGACGGTTGGTTTAAGTTTATATTTCTGTTCCGCCTTATGGCTGGTATATTTGAATTTGACTTAATCAGGATACCGCCATTCCGGACGGTTGGTTTAAAAAATCACAAGATTATATATTATTTTATGGGAGATATCTAAATAGTGAATAGTAGAAGTTAATTCATTTTACCTTAGCATTTCTTTTTATTACTTTTCAACAATTTCATTTTATGTCTTTTAAGTTTATATCAGCTTTAGTTATGTGTTGTAACTAAGTTAAATATCTAGGGTTGTGATAAAATCTAATATAACCGATTTAAAAAATGGTTAGATTATAGTTTGGGTAACTAAAAGAATTATTTGTTGAGTCATAACCTTAATGCATTTTTATTAACTGATCACTAATAAAATTGATTAGATAAAACTTAAAATGAACTAGACATAAAGATTTTAAATTTAAAGACCTTATACTCAACAACCCACTATCTTCTTTAAGGATAGATAAACCTTTAATAGATTTCCTTACAGGATAGGAATATACCTGTTGGGCAGGGGTAATCAATAATTGGAATTCAATCTTAATGAATCTAGGTAATTTAATTGACATAGACATATGGTTCAATTTGATTATTCTAGGTATTTGTAAATGATCATCGGAAGAGGCTTTTACTTAATTTAGTGTTGCAGATTAATAATTCAATATTTTACCTAACTATGATATAATCACTTCATCTTTTAAAAGATATTAGAAAGATTCGCAACCCTAGATCTTTGAGTCTTTTATTTTCCTTAGTATTTTCTTTTGTCTTTTTATTTATTTACTTATTTAGCAAATCTACAAAATCAAATCAATCAAGCAATCAATTCGCTTCTCTTTATAATTAGATATATGTAATTAAATAGTATCAACAATTAATAACAACAGTAGAAATTAAGTCCTCGTGGGATCGATATTTTTATACTACTTGAACGATACGTGCGCTTGCGTTATACTTGTGTGTTTACACCGGTCAATAAACTTGATTAGAATATAGGTCGTGGAATTTTTTTCGAAATTAGGCTAAGTTTATCCATTCAAGTACTTTCTATCACTACATGGCGTATCATAATAGTGTCATGATGTAATATGTGTACATGTGCCGATACGAGACCCTTAGGGTGTCCTTTAACTTCCTAAGATAATTATGAGATGAACGGAAATGCAGTTTCAGTAAGAGCAGTGGAAGTTTCTAATTTAAAATTTAATAATTATTATTTATATTTAAACAATGTGCTTTTTATTCCTGATTTTCGCAGGAATTTGATTTCTGTATCTAAACTTATGGAAAATGGTTTTTCTGTTTTTTTTTTATAATAAATTGGTTATAATCAGTAGAAATGGATTAACAATATGCACAGGAAACTCTGAGAATAATTTATATGTGTTAAGGTCGTTAACACAAAATTCACTGCTTAATACTGAAATATTTAAGGTTGAAAAATCTAAAATAAAACGGTAAAACATTTCTCACGATGACACATATCTATGGCATCTTAGACTTGGACATATTAACCTTGATCGGATAGATAGATTGATAAAGAACGGAGTTTTAAACTAGTTAAGACTTGGAACTTTACCAGTCTGCGAATGTTGTCTGGAAGATAAAATGACCAAGAGACCTTTTACTGGAAAATGTATAAGAGCCAATCAACCTCTTGAGCTAATAAATTTGGACTTTTGCGGACCGATAAATGTAAAAGCCCGAGGTGGTTATGAATACGTCGTCACTTTTATTGATGATTATTCTAGATATAGGTATGTTTACCTAATACAGCACAAGTCAGATACTTTTGAAAAGTTCAAAGAATATTGTGCTGAGGTTGAGAACCAATTAGGTAAAACCATCAAAATTCTACGATCGGATCATGGAGGAGAATACCTTGATAGAGATTTCAAGGAATTCTTAGTTTAGCATGGAATAGTATCCCAGCTCACAGCTCCTGGAACACCACAGCAAAATGGTATTGCAGAAATGAGAAATCGAACCCTACTAGACATGATGAGATCAATGTTTAGTTACAGTACACTACCTAGTTCATTTTGGGGGTATGCATTCCAAACAATAATGTATATCTTAAATGTAGTTCCATCTAAGTCTGTTCTTAAGACTCCCTTAAAGTTGTGGAATGGTCGTAAAGCTAGTTTGCGCCATCTCCGTATATGGGGGTGTCCAGCACATGTGCTGAAGAACAATACTACAAAGCTGGAGCCACGTTCACAGGTTTGCCTATTTGTAGGCTATCCTAAGGAGACTAGGGGTGGGTTCTTTTATAGTCCATAAGATAACAAAGTATTTGTTTCGAAAAATGATATATTTCTTGAGGAGGACTATATGAGAGAATTCAAACCTTGAAGTAAAGTGTTACTTGAGGAGTTACTTACTAGTTTGACTAGCACACCATCATCAACTATTGACAAAAACATAACACATTCCACATCTAAGTGTTAGATGCAAGTTTATCAGAATGATATACCACCTAGACGTAGTGGCAGGGTTATGCGACAACCTGATCACTATCTAGAAAATAGAGAGGCACGAGTTGTTGCATCTAATGATGATATAGATTATCCATTGACCTATCATAGTGCAATAGATGATTCCGATAAAGAGGAATGGCTCAAAGCCATGAACCTCGAGATGGAGTCTATGTACTCTAACTCAGTTTGGGAACTTGTAGACCAACCGGATGGACTAAAAAAGAGTAGAGAGGAAGGTACAGACCTTCAAGACTAGGCTACTGGCCAAGGGTTATACCCAGAAAGAGGAAGTCAACTATTAGTAGACTTTCTCGCAAGTAGCTATGTTAAAATCCATATGTATTCTTTTATCCATTGCTGCATATTATGACTATTAGATTTGGCAAATGGATGTCAAGACTGCATTCTTTAATGGAAATCTAGATGAGAGTATCTTTATGGTACAACCAGAGGGGTTCATAACCCAAGGTCAAGAACAAAACGTTTGCAAGATGCAAAGGTCCATTTATAGACTTAAGCAAGCATCTGGATCTTGGAACATAAGATTTGATACTACGATCAAGTCTTATAATTTTGAGCATAACGTCGGTGAGCCTTGTGTTTACAAGCGCATCATTGATGGTAAGGTGGTTCTTCTCATTTTGTACGTCGATGATATTTCACTCATTGGGAATTATGTAAAGATATCATCGAATGTGAAAATCTGGCTAGCTAATCAATTCCAAATGAAAGATTTGGGAGAGGTCAGTTATATACTTGGGATCCAGATTATTCGGGATCGCTTGAGACGACTGTTAGCAATGTCTCAGGCATCCTATATCGATAAGATCCTTGTGCATTTGGGATGTAGAATTCTAAGAAAGGTAATTTACCTTTCAGACATGAAATTCATTTGTCGAAGGAACAATCTCCTAAGACACCTCAAGCAGTTGAAAAAATGAGACATATCTCATATTCCTCAGTGGTTAGTAGTCTTATGTATGTTATGTTATGCACGAGACCAGACATCTGCTTTGTAGTGGGAGTAGTCAGTAGGTTTCAGTCCAACCCAGGATTAGATAACTGGGTGGCTGTGAAACATATTCTCAAGTATCTTAAGAGAACGAGAATTTATATGCTTGTATATTATGTTGAGGATATGGTTCTCAGGGGATATATTGACTTTGAGACGGATGTCGATTCTAGGAAATCAACATCTGGATCAGTGTTCACCCTAGGTGGTGGGACCATTATGTGGAGGAGTATTAAGCAATCTTGTATCGTTGACTCCACCATGGAGGCTGAATATGCAGCAGCTTGTTAAGCAGCTAGGGAAGTAGTCTGGTTCCGGAAGTTCTTGGGAGATCTGGAAGTTGTTCCAGATATGGATAAACCACTAACACTTTATTGTGATAACAATGGTACAGTGGCGAATTCCAAGGAACCAAGAAGCCATAAGATGGGGAAAGCATATAGAGAGAAAATATCATCTCATTATGGAGATAGTGCAGAGAGGAGACATTTTTGTCACGTAGATAGCATCCGCATAGAAACTAGCTGATTTGTTTACAAAGACCTTATCGGCTAAAGTTTTTGAAGGTCGCCTAAAGGGTTTATCATTACATTATATGTCTTATTTGCTCTAGTACAAGTGGAGATTGTTGTGATATATGCCATAAAGCTTCATGTATTGTAAACGAAATTGTTTATTGAAATAAAAGATGCATTATTCATTTATCAAAATTATTTTATTTAAATCACATATTGTAAATTATCTTTTTTACCATTGATTACTCATGTGCTTTCAGAACTTGGTGTATGAGTGTCATACACAAGAGGATTTAAGTCTGAGGTTAGTAATCTAAAACATTCCATAGAGAACAAGCAAAGCAGGTATTTTTTTTGTGGTTTATCTATAGCTGTGGTTCATTATATACTTGTATAACGACCTTAATCAAGAATCGTTCATGTGGTGACATGAGAATGGAGACATCTTGTATGATGTGATCATATAGGATTAGACCTAGACAGAAATGAATATCTTATAATATTTGTTAAATATAGAAATTCATTTTATCTATTAGATGGTCATATATGGTGAAGCAGTCCCGGTCAATAACTACATATTTTAGGAACATAGTTTAGTGTGTAGCTGGGAACGTTTTACATAGACATGGAGTTCACTCCTTCTTACAAGAAGTAGAAGAGTATATTTCTTAAGGGTTTATTCAGTATTTGAATGATTAAAGCGCTCAAGTCTTTCTATTGCAAATATAAAGATTTAAATTCATAATAGTTGTGAATAAATTATTCATTAGAGAATCAATGGTACTTAAGGTATAAAATCATTAGAGAGCTATAACAGACTTATGGCTCGGCTCTAATTATGAGATACTCGTGAAAGGTCAATCTGTATGTAATGACTATATCGATGGACACCAAACTTGTTCGATTTATTTTTCCATCTACTGCAACGATTCTTCAACTTCGAGTTTTTAGTGGAATAACGCAAAGTTAATAATTCAGAATATTTAATTAAAGAGTTTAATTAATATACCGGGATTATTGGAGCGTGAAACTGTAGGTCCATTCGATCCTTGTGCTAGCTCGATTCACTGTAGCAAACCTAATATAATTGGATTGTCTAATTATATGCTTACATATATATTTTTATATTATTAATATGATTAACAATATAATTTGTCACAAATGAAAAATAGATTAAATTAGTTTAATATAATGCTTTTTAAAATTATTTGATTATGAGATAATAAAATTATAATTATGAGATAATTATTACATCATTTTGATAATGTTAGATTATGAGATAATCAAGTAATAATTATGATAATTATATCATTATAAAGATAATGGTATATGCATTATCTTTGAGACAAGTCCATATGGCTTGTCATACTCTCCAATATTTATTTCTAATTAGGTATGACCTAATTACCTAACCTTTGTCTACTTCACATGTCTTTACTTGGCATTTCACTTAATTGTGTTTACCATTGCAATAGAATGGTATAGGTGGATTAGTGATATGGTAAGAGCTCAGAGGTAAGAGGAATGATGAAGAAATAACCCGACCATAGTGGTGTGATTAAGTGTTATATCCCTAAGGATAGATTTTGAGGTGAGACAAGTGATGATAATATTCTACCCGACCACATTAAATATGGTTTCTTGGGTGCTCCAAGAGTTTGTTTAGCTTACTTAATGAAGTATCATCCATATGGGACAAACAACTCGACCCAACAACTTTATAGTCTGGATTTGGAAGAGTACCATTTGTCTCGGTTATCCGACTTGAGGAACGAAGATGGGACGATGACCGACCAGATTAGGAATAGCATGATGTAAGCCGTGATTCACAATGATCAGATCCCCGGCCAGCCGCCATAGGGTGTTGCAGTGGCAAAGTGGTGGCCGCCATAGGCCGGGGTGCAATGGCAGGGAGACAAGCTTATATGATTGGCTGAGAATGTGGTGGAAACAATGACTAAGGGTTGTGATGATATTCGTGATATAAGCAGACGTCAGGGTCGGTTGTAATAATAGTTTTGAGGACGTATATAAAGGGGTAGAAGATACATTAGAAAGAGTTAGCAATTTTTACATTTCACAACACTTGTAAATTGAAAGCAAAAGCTAGTAAAGCAAATCAAGTGATAGAGAGAGAAAATGAGTCATATACATAATCACTTTGTGAGAGATATACTGAGCTAGTCATGACCTGAGGAGTGTTAGTGTTGTAACTTGTTTGTATTCCCCTTGTTTAGAGTTTAGGTCAGTCTTTACCCCGAGCATTATAAAATTACCCTCTTTCTCCCCGTAGAAGTAGGTTTGAGTCACTCTTTGCTGAACCATATAAATCATGTCTTTGTGATTGTTTGTCTTTTGCTAAGTTTGTGTGGTTCCCATAACTAAACAAAATCATTATTGAGGGAGGTTTGTTCAAGGGGTGAATTTCAATTTTACCCTTGAAACGAAAACAATGCCAACATGATGAGCGACTGAGATACCAAAAACTATTGCAAAAGCCTCAGCCATTTCAACGTCCATATCTCCATTTCAAATTATTTCATTTGTACAACATATAGGGCTCTTCTTCTAAAGTTAAAGATGGTGCTGGGATTGAAAGGGATGTTGATCCATTGGGGACTTGGGCACTCTTATCAAGCATCAAAGGCTTCTTTTTTTTCTTTGTGTTTTTTTTAATGTGTTGCTATTGTGGCTAAGGAATGTATGAAGTTTGATATTGAAATATTGACATCCCAAATCGGTAGAAAATAGACGCTACGGCTTTGTTGTGTATATATCTTTTTCAATTGTCTTGCGCTCAAGGGCTCCATAATTTCTGCTTAGGCAGTTTAAATCTCATCCAATTTTGATAACTTGAAAAGATTTGAAGTAATGAATTATTTCCATATATTTTCAGCTGCAAAAAAAAAAAAAATCAGGTAAAATTATATTTCATATTTTCTACCCATGGCCAAAAAGATATCAATCAATTTAAGGATATCCCGTCCAACATTTTAAATTTCAACAAAAGAATTTAAATTGGACTTTCAAAAGTCCATATAAACATTAAATCAAAATTCATGCTATTAATTTCATGTAATTTAATGGTTAATGAATTGTATAAAATCAATTGATAGATTTATATTTATATTAAGATTTTTTCCCTAATTGTAGGAGAGAATCAATAATCGAATAAGGAATTTACTGTCATTGACTTAATTATGTTATTAATCATTGTTTATTTTTTATGAGAAATTAACAAAATTAGTCAAAAAAAATTCATTTTCCAAAATGAGGCACAACGTTTGTATTTTGTGAAAATGTTCAACTTCTCCGAAGTCTACCTTGTGTTCTCCGAAGTCTTATTATTTTTTTATTTGACACTTCAGAGATCTGAAGAATTGACTTCGGATCTTCGAGTTCCTTAGGAGATCCGAAACCAATTCTTTGAATCTCCGAAATTTTTATTATTTTTTATTATTTTAGTTTATTTATTTGTTTGTTTACAATATATATGATTTGTAGTTTTTTATTTATTTTTTTATAATATAATATATGATTTGTAATTTTTTTTATTTTTTTGCTTTTTGAGACTTATATGTAAAATCACATCTATAAATAAATAAAAATAGTATACATCAAAATGAAAATAATATATAAAACTACACATAATTAAAATTAATGTCAGTCAGTACATCATCAAGCTGAAGATCCCTCTCGGCTAACATCTTGTTCAAAAGCTCTAACGCCTCATCTAATGTAAGCTCCATTCTTTTTTGCTGATGCCCCATTCTCTGCAGGCGATCATCCATTGTCTTCTATCGATCCTCAATCCTCGTCTAAGCCTCCTCAATCAAAATGGCGCTATCACGTAACAAAATGATTATAGGATCACCACCACCAGCTACAGGATGAGAAGCATAAAATGGACCAGCGTCATCTAAGCCTACTGAAGGAATAGGGGGAGGATGATGAGGAGGATCAACCTGTGACTGCTAATTCTGCATAGCATAACGACCTATCGAATAGAGAAATAAAAGAATTAAATGAATGAATCACTTTATCGCACGAATATATAAGTCATTTTGTTATACCTATCATGAAAACATCATCTGTATCTGTGTAATATAGGCTCCTTTTTCGCGTGAATCCCTGGTTAATGATCGACTGATACTCGAAAGAGGCCACCTCGCCATCCAAATTGAGCTCGAAATGCTGTAAGAGACGGGTGATGACCATGCCATGGGGAATGCCCTTCTTACTATAGGCATGAACCTGAAACCAATGCCCTAAAATAAGGTCTCCTATATCCATCCTACGGCTCTGCAGAAATAAAAAAAATAAAAATAAAGAAATTGTCTAGTATAAAATATAAATAAATTAATTAGTATAATATTTTTTAACCTGAAGTATGCAGTCTAGCAAGACAATATCTAAAATGTTATCCTCGTTGGGGTAACTGATACGCGGCATGATGATCAACTGAATGACATCCTGTTACGAGATTCTTGTATAGGCCGAATGCCTAACTTGATGTGCCTCCGCTTCAACGCGTGCAGTCAGCCATCATAAAATAAGGAGCGCTAATGTTTCGTGAGACTCAGTCCCACCACATATCCATGGCAGCTCTCTGATCAAACCATGCTTTGTACTGTCTGCCATCATAGGGACCAAACTGTATATCCCCCACAATCGGGCACCCTAAGATCTCACATATTAGGCCGGACATAATATCCAACCTCTGTCCAAACAACCAAGTTAAAAACTGAAATGGGTGCCTCCGGATTGATTCCCGATCAATGTTACCGATGAACATCTGACATAATCAACCATGCATTGGGGCATCTAAATTAAAAAGATTGCCCTATCTCATCTAGCACAATAAGTCGATATGTCTATATCCGATAATATTTTTTATATCTACTACATGTACCCTAATAATAGGTCGTGTTCTCCAAATATTCTAGTATCGACTAAATATGTTTCATCGTCGGGGAAGTAATAAGGAATAAAATCAACCATAATTTCATAAAATAGTTCGGAAATTCTAAGAATTTCGTAGAAAACTTTGGAAATCCTAAAAACCATCAGAGACCACTTCGAATATCCTAAGAAATAATAGATAACTCGAGGGTTTTTTGTCGTATCCGGTTCACTTCAAATACCTGGGCTATTTATATTTTCCAACTTCGGAGAAATAATTTACTTTAAATCTCCTAAGTTTTATATAAATATTTATATATATATATATTAAAACTTTGGAGATCCGAAGTCAATTCTTCGGATCTCCGAAGTTTCAAATAAAAAAATATATAAAATAAGACTTTGGAGAACACATGATAGACTTCGGAGAAGATGAATTCTCCAAAATTAGAGAAGTTGGATATTTTCACAAAACGTAAACGTTGTAATTTATTTTGGCAAATGACAAAAATATTTTAACTAGTTTTTGATAATTTCCGCTTTTTTATTGTTAACCGCAAAAAAATAAAAGGTAAAACTCAAATTTCACCACTGCTTTACGCGCTCTAAAATTAGAAGTCAGAACTCACGTCCTTCCCAATTAAGCCAACGTGTCTCCATATAACCGCGAGTGTGTATCACGTGAAACAAACTGAGAGTGGTAAAAGAAGCCTCTCTATTGATAACCAATCACCATCCCGTATGCCGCCAACAAGCGAGCTTATGTTGGTTGGTTGGGTGGTTTCATGAATTTGCATGAAACAGCAATTCTTCATGTATTGTGATCCCTTTTGCGTTCTGAATTTATCCTCTTTCTAAAACCCTAATCCTAAAAGGAATAAAATATATAATATATATATATATAAGAGAAACAGATGAAGAAAATTAAATAAAATTAAATTAAAAAAGAAGATATTATTTTGGAGGTCTGCATTTTGGAAGAAGAAGATGAAGGGCTTGTTCAAGCAAAAACCTAAGACGCCGATCGAGCTCGTCAAAGTTACTCGCGAGCTTCTCATTTACGTCAATCGTAACACCGAGACGCGCGAGAAGAAGCGTGAAGAAAAGGTTCAATTATGATTCTATTTTTATTTTTTGAAAACCTTTTTCAAATCACAAAGCAGAGCCTTTCTTTTTTCTTTTTATTTATTTATTGTGGAATTAATAGCTTTTGTTTGTATATTGTGATGGTGATCAAAGGAGACAAAATGCTTGTTAAATTTTTTTCCAATTTGTTTTTATTTTATTTTATTTTTTATGTGGAACTAATTAGTCTAGGCTAAAAAAGAAAAAAAAATATCAATCTTTTTTTGTTGTTCAACAAAGAAAAACACATGCAATTTATATGACTGCAATTTTTGTTTTTTGTTTTTGTAAGTAACTCTTTATGCTAATGATTTTAATTGTAAATTTATCATGTATAACTTATTTAAAAAAAAAAAACCGACATTGGAATTGTTGTTGTACAGATGTCTGAGCTGAGCAAACTAATCATGGAGATAAGGACAGTTCTTTTTGGCTCTGATCAATCAGAGCCAAATGCAGATGCTTGTGAACAATTGAGCCGTGAGTTCTTTAAAGAGGATACTCTCCGTCTTCTCATTGTTTCTCTTCCAAAATTAGCAATGGGGGTATGCTCTAAATCAATTAATCTGGATGGTTTAATGAATTATCTCAAATTGACAATTTTACTAAGTGATTTATAATGTCATCATTTTATTTCTCTTGCAGCCGCGACGAGATGCCACTCATGTGGTTGCAAATTTGCAGAGGCAAAGGGTTGACTCAAAGTTGATTGCCTGCACGTATTTAGAAGCTAACTTAGATATTTTGGATACTTTGATTCTTGGGTAAATTTCTTTCTTCAATAATGGTCAATAAATACTGTTATATTGTTCTCGAGGTACAGAATTTTAGATGATTAATTTACAGTTTGCTTGATCAGTTATGAAGATGGGGATGTTGCACTGACTTATGGTGCAATTGCAAGGGAGTGCATTCGTCATCAAGCCATTGCAAGGTAAGCAACTTGGTTAGTTTTAATTGTTTGAGTTGTTAAATGTTATATTGAAAATCCATTTTCAAATGAATCTTTCACTAGCCAGATGTCAACAGGGATTTAGATTGTTATATGATTTTCCGATTTTGGGAAATGATTCTTTGTCTAGTGTACATTTACACTCTTGTCTATGAACATTAATGCTCCTATGATGAGCTACTGAAGGTTAAGGACTTGATATACTTGATGACTTTTGTTCCTTGTCAAATGTCATTTAAGCTGATTAGTATTCTGTTGAATTAATTTGGTTGATTTGTCAGATCTGTGATCGAGTCTCAGCATATGAAGAAGTTCTTCAGTTTCCTACAAAATCCAAGTTTTGACATAGCCTCAGATGCTCAAGCAACTTTTCAAGTTAGTAGTGGTGGTTTGAAACTTCTTTATTCGCAATGTTCATTTTCTAACTCAATTCTTAAAGATGGAGATAATTTGTTATTTTCTTTTCTACTTTATACAAAAGTATGGAAGAGAACTATATATTTTCTAGAAACTTATGAACTGTTCATATCATGCTTATGCTACGCCGTTTGTCCTCTGCTTACGGTAAAAATACTACAAGCATGAATTCTGATGCAAAGAAGATTTACACAGGAGCTTTTGACGAGGCATAAATCTACTGTTGCTGATTTTCTGTCCAAGAATTATGACTGGGTAAGCATTGGATGTAATGTCTATTTTATCTTATTTCTATGGTGATAACTGATAATTAATTGTGATGATAAATGCCTATTTAGTTGATGATTCTACAGTTTGTTTTCTTTTTCATAAATGATTATTGCACTCTTGTTTAGCATTTCGGTTCAAATTCGTTAATGTTTGAGTGCTTGATGCCCTGATTGAGTTACAAGTATTTCTTCGTGTTATTCATCTCTTGGTAATTGATAGTGTAAATACCATTCATGATTGATAGATTAATTGAAACTGTATGCTGAAGTTGTCATTTCTTTAGAACGTGTTGCTAGATAACAACAATGGCCACTACTTGGTTTCAAGTTACTTACAATAGGAAAAACTTGAATACTTGAACGACTCTATCACTGTCCTTTTCTGTTCTTATTAAAAATTCCTGAACATTATTTGAAGTCTTTTCATTTGTTTTATTGTTCCAGTTTTTCCAAGAATACAATTCAAAATTGCTGGAATCTTCTAGTTACATCACCAAACGACATGCTGTCAAGGTATATGTTTTCATTCATTTTAGGTGTTCTAATTACTAAATGTTTGTTTTCTTTGTAGCAGAAGGAGTTCCATCACAAATTCTGCAATTTTGCATTTAATTTCATGAATGAATATATAATTCTTCACCTCAATGCTTCATATGAGCACACTCAAATTTTCTGAAAGCCTTATTTATCAAATGAAATGAAAAATAAACATTTCTCTTCAAAGTTTCACGGCCTCAGTCTATCACCACAGCCCGAAAGAATCAATCAATCTATAAAAAGAAAACAATTGTAGTACTAATTTTGCTGACAATCGACCATATGTCTCAGCTGCTGGGAGATATTTTGCTAGATCGCTCAAATTCTGCCGTAATGGTTAAGTATGTGAGCTCATTGGATAACATGAGGATCCTGATGAATCTTCTGAGGGTATTATCTCTCTCTTTCTCTCTGTTTGTTTTGGAATGAATTTGTATCCAGTTTTTTCACACTTTAAGTCATCCGGTTCACCCATTTGCAGGACTCGAACAAAAATATACAGCTTGAAAGCTTTCATGTCTTCAAGGTATTGTACATAACGTTGACATATCTGATATTGCAAAATATAAGCCTTTGATCTTATATGGCAATATTTTTATTCTCTCCTTTTAATTATTGATAGCTGTTCGTTGCAAATCAAAACAAACCGCCTGAGATCATCGGTGTCCTGATCACAAATAGGAACAAGTTTCTCCGGTTCTTTAGTGACTTCAATATTGACAAAGGTAGATGGAATTTGTTTATGAATATGCAATGCTTAAAACGTTATCCTTTGAACTATGTTTTGTTTCTAATTTATTATTGCAACAGTTAATGAACAATTTGAAGCAGACAAATCACTTGTTATCAAAGAGATTGCTACTTTGGATCAAAATGAAACTCCATCCACATATGGCGATGGTGGTGGTGAGGATGGCGAGACTAGTCCACGTTAATTCTTGTATACGTATCTATTTTGTCCATTATTGTACAATACCTAAATGCTTGTAAAAGAATACAGGCATAATTTTCCAGTGTAAATAAAGATCATATACCGCATTGGATTGGATATCTATTCCCAAAGCTTTTCTAATAAACTGCTTTTCATTGTTTCACTCAATTCCAGGACTTGCTGTTGTTGTTTGTCAATGTTTCTAATAAACTTAAACATTCACATCCAGTTTTGCGGGGCGACTTTCCAGGTATAATCATCATGAAGAAATAAGTAAAATGTAAATATAAATGCAATCAAATGTATGATGTATTGTATACAGAAAAAATTACAACCTAGCTATGCCAAAATATAGCAGTCTCCTCATAAATATCAACTACGAGTAACAACATAAAACAAAAAAACAAAAGACTCTCACCGATGACACAAACTAAGCCCCCTGCTGTTTTCTGGCATCATAGCCATTGACTCCATTAGCTCCATTGCTGCTGTGAGGGTGACTCACAGAGTTACCATTTTTCCTTTTTAGAACTATGACCCAAGTTATGGCTTCCAACAGAGCAGCAACAGCGCCCAGGAATATGAGAATGCCAATGTATGCCCTCTTCCATTTCTTTTCAGGATCCAAGATATCAAAGCCCTCAAAGATGTTGACAATGCTCAGGATTATGATACTGTAACCCAGTGCCCAGTGATAGATGTTCCAATATAGTCTGTATTTGTGATCTGGCTTTGGCCTCAAAAGTATTGCAAACATCTGCATATCAAAAGGGCAAAATGGGTTAATTACTACGCCCAAAACAGAGTTGAAGAAACGAAATTAAATCCAGAGTTGATTATTCTAGAATGGTCACAAAGATCTTGACTTTGGCACCCTAATTTTTGAACATTTTTATGCTTTGCTTCTTATATATTGAAGTTGACTAGCTGAAAATATTGACCAAGATTCATTCACATTGTCCAATTGTCAAGTGACAACGACAAATAAATAGTTCAAGGATAATTAGAAGATTAGGCAATGATTATGAGAGGAGGAAAAAAAAGAAAATTATTACCTGAAGTGTTCCAATGGCAAAGAGGGCTATGCCAATGTTCCTATGTTTATCATATTTAGTTGCAGGACTATCATTGCCAAGCTTGATACCAGTTCCCCAGCCTGCGACACCAATGATATAGGCAGAAGCTTGGCAAGCAACATGGAGATAAAACCATGCTGGATTTGCAGTTCTGAACACCTTAAGGTACCTAGCCATCATGGCTCCCATTGGCATAAGAACTCCCCAACTCACTGCATTTAGTACTCCATGAATCTGAAAATCGATTCATTCACAATCAAAACCCAATCTAGAAATATGCTCAATAGGGTCACCATAATTGATCATGCTTGATTTAAATATATATATATATTATATATATATATATATATATATATATATATATATATATTGATGCTGATCTATTTGCTTTTATGTTTTTACAATCATGGGTCTAAATTAAACTTCCCTTTTAACAACACAAATTCTAGCTGCGAGCATAAAGTTTTCAAACCTTATTGAAATTTCAAATGGATTATGCAACACATACCAATCATAAACCCCATAAATTGAGATGAAGCACATGTATAAGAATTATGCAACTTGAAAAACTTTGTAAATATTATTTGAATCAAGAACTTACATTCCTCTTTCTTCTTCTGGAGTTGATGCTTCCACCACCTGCTGAAGTCTGACCAGTTCTAAAATCAATAGTACCCACTGATCTTGTATTGTCACCGGTCAGAGAATGGATATTAAGAGTTTCACCACTCACTGTACCTTCTTGCCAAACTTGGTTCGTTGACAACAAATCATTAGTAAGCTGCAAGGTTGCAAAAATAGTCCACTCACTCCCTTGAAGAGTGGCTGAAATATTAGGCACTTGAAAGCTCAAGCTACCCTCTTGCAGAGTCGGCGAGCCAGAACCAATAGGAGAAGTATATGCCTGATCCCCCCAGTTGAGTTTTGAAAGGCAACAAGACACTGTGAGCCAGCCATCCTTTGGCCTGATGGGTTCAGTGCCCATGCCACCCATTTGGATGAGCTAGCTCCGGTGTGACGGAAGGCAAGATCAACGGTGTTTGATGATGAATCATAAGTCCAGTGGAGAAATGAATTCAGCACAGGAAGATCACTACATGTGCCGTATACTTTGTTGTTGGTGAAAGCATGGTGCTACAAGTTTGCTGAGCGTATGATGAAGAAGCTAAAAGAGAAGCAACAAAATTAAAGAACAGAGCATATGCTAAAGCTTTGTTCATATTTTATGACGATAGTGTTAATTTCTAAATGAAAGTTTTTGGAATTGTGGTCACAGAGATGTTTAAATTTATAGACTTTTTTTTGGTTCCAAAGTCATTGTGAATGCTTACTTGTTCTCTTTCCAACTGTTCTCCTTGTTCACACATGCGTTGTTTTTGTCATCAAATTTCCAAGAAATTGGTACCCTTTCTTTGCATACGCGTCTTCATAAGAAGTAGGGATGGCAATTTCCGGATCCGGACCCGGGTCCGGCCGGACCGGGTCCGGATCCGGAAGAGAATCACTTCACTTCCCTCGGGTCCGGTTCGGGACCCGGGTAAATATTCCCGGGTCCGACCCCGGGTCTACCCGGTCCGGATCCGGGTAGACCCGGTCCGGACCCGTTTACCCGGATTCTTTTTTTTTTAAATTTTTTTTAAATTTTTTTAAAATTTTTATTGTATTATTTTATATTCATATTTGTATTTTATTAGTTTTATTTCAATTCTTTTAATTTTTATAAATTCTATTATTTTTATATATATATGCCCATATATAGTTATATTTTTTATTAAAATCTAATTTATTTTTTAATTTTTTAATTTATTTTTTTTTTATTTTTCCGGACTCGGGTCTACCCGGGTCCGGACCGGCGATCCCGGGTCCGGACCCGGGATCCCCGGGTCTTAATATTAAAGACCCGGGTCCGGATTTTTTGATTCTCTAATAAGAAGTGGTTGGTATAATTTGACACGTGTAATTATTTTTCAACAAATAATACACCTAATTAATTCTGAAATAATTCGAAAGAATTTACACTAAATTAAATAATTTTTTTTTCTCATTTAGAGCAATGGGATATATAAATTTTTTATATTATTTTGTTCTATTTAGGATTATTTTCTCTTTAAAGATTTTCTCGATCTTTTTTTATATATATAATATTCTTTTCTTACTGAAACACTTAAAAATTAAAAATTTATGTTGTATTGGAAAAAGGAATATTTAAATATATTGAGAGAAAGAGAAATAGTCATCAACGACCAAAACTTGAGTCTCAGAAATTTTGACCAAGTTCCATTTACTAGTTAACAACCAAAGGTAGAAATTTTTCAATTTAAAAAAATTAATAAATAAATAAGAGAGTCAGTTTGAAGGCAAAGAAAGAAAATGTGAGAACGCGTCTCCGTCGGTCCATCAGCAGACTCAATATTGCACATGCCTATGGAGTTTCTTTTTATTATTATTATTTTTATTATTTTGTTAAGGCTAAAGAATTTATAATGAAAGGCCACCACAAGACACTGTGAGCTTGGCATTCTTTTGGCATAAGTCCAATGAAGGAATGGACTCAATGCAGAAGCATTTTTATATCATATATTCTATTTTATTAATAAATTAAATTTTTTATTAATTTTTATGATATCTTTTTCGAATTGAACGGTGACAACTGCCGACCGTGTGTAATTTGGTTTTAATAATTCTAACTTTTGCAAAACGCTTCAAACAACTTGGAAGGAAACTGCTTTACAGTCCATGAACCCATGGCCTACACGTACAAGTCTTGGCATTCGTAAAATTCATTTTCACATAATAAATAATTTAATGATACAACCAATGTATGGTGAAAAATAACAAATGCACATAATATTACACACCAAATTACACATAATTAAAAAATATACCGTATAGTTGTACACAGACCCGGCCGGCGGTTCGGTTCGGTTCCGAACCTAAATTTACAATTGATAACCAATATAAATGTGAAGCATGTGTTAAAGCAAAAATGAATAGAGTTTCATTTCATTTCATAGAACGAAGTTCTGAACCCTTGGAACTTATACACACTGATGTGTGTGATATGAATGTTGTGCAAACAAGAGGCGGTAAAAAATACTTTGTCATTTTTATCGATGATAGCATAAAATTATGCTATATGTATTTGCTGAGGAGTAAAGATGAAGCTATTTAGAGTTTTATACACTACAAAGCGAATGTGAAAATCAACTTGCAAAAAAATCAAAAGAATCAGAACTGATATGGGAGGTGAATATGTGTCACCATTCAGGGAATATTGTTCCAATCATAGAATTATTCAGAAAACTACTGCTCCTTATTCGCCTCAACAAAACGGGATTGCATAACGCAAAAACCAAACATTGAAAGAAATGATGAATGTCATGTTGACAAGCTCTGGTTTACCCCAGAACCTGTGGACGGAAGCATTGTTTTCTGACAACTACATTCTGAACAAGCTACCTTACAAAAGACTTGACAAGACACCATATGAATAATGGAAAGATCATGCACCTTCCTACAAATATCTAAAAGTGTGGGGGTGTCTCACCAAAGTGATGGTTCCTAAACCTAAGAAGGTGAGAATAGGGCCAAAAACTGTTGATTGTATATTCATTGGATATGCTCGCAATAATAGTGCGTATCGATTCTTGATACATAATTATGAAATTCCTGACATCAATCCAAATATGATAACTAGTCAAGAATGTGACATTCTTTGAAGAGATATTTCCTTGTAAAGAAAAATAAAGAACAGAGTCTCTCAGAAGAACTATTGATACTACTACAAGTAGTGATCAAGTTAACCAAGAATCAGATCAACATGAAATTGTTGAGGAAAATGAACTTAGATGTAGCAAAAGGGCAAGAACCTCTAAGTCATTTAGACCTGATTTTCTAACATACCTGTGAGAAAATGAGCCTCAAAGTTATAAAGAAGCAATGTCTTCTTCGGAGGCACATTTGTGGAAAGAGGCTATCAATAGTGAGATTGAATCTATCCTTCAAAACCATACTTGGGAGTTGGTTGATCTTCCTCTAATTTGTAAGCCACTGGGCTGTAAATGGATTTTCAAACGGAAGATGAAGCCGGATGGATCAATAGATAAGTATAAGGCAATACTTGTCATAAAAGGTTATAGACAAAAAAAAAAGGCTTGATTACTTTGAAACATATTCACCAGTGACCCATATCACTTCAATAAGGATGGTTATAGGCGTAACAACTATATTTGGTATTGAAATATATCAAATGGATGTAAAGACGACATTCTTAAATGGTGAATTAGATGAAGAGATTTACATGGAACAACCAGAAGGTTTCAATATTTCTGGACAAGAACACAAGATGTGTAAACTTGTAAAATCCTTATACGAATTGAAACAATCACCTAAACAATGGCATGAAAATTTTGACAAATAGATGTTGTCAAGTGGGTTCATAATCAATGAGTGTGATAAGTGTGTATACATTAAATCAACTCAAAAGGGTATGTCATTGTATGTCTCTACGTAGACGATATGCTGATAATTGATAGTAATCATGAGATGATACAATCTACTGAGAAAATATTGACCAGCAAATTTGATATGAAAGATTTAGGAGTAACTGATGTGATCTTGAGAATTAAGATTTCCATAACATCAGAGGGGTACATTTATCTCAGGCTCATTATGTTGAGAAAATACTTGAGAGATATAATAAATGAGATCTAAACGTGGCTAGAACATATATGGACCTAACTCTTCACTTATCAAAAAATACTGGCTCAAACGTATCGCAATTAGAGTATTCGAGAATCATCGAAAGTCTGATGTATCTCACAAATTGCATACGATCAGATATCGCTCAAGCTATAAATAGGCTTAGCAGATATATACATGTAATCTAGGACATAACTACTGGAAAGCCATAGTAAGAGTTTTGAGGTATATGAGAGAAACGTCAAAATATGATCTGCATTATACAAGATATCATGTTGTTCTAGAGGGATATAGGGATGCTAACTAGAAATCTAATACAGTGGATTCCAAATCCACGAGTAGATTTACTTCACACTTGGTGGTGCAGCCGTGTCTTGGAAATCCTTGAGGAAAATATTTATTGCTCGTCTACTATGGAATCTGAGTTCATAGCATCAGACAAAGCACCAAAGAGCGGAATGGCTTCAAAATTCTTAGAGGATATTCTGAATTGACCAAACATTGACAGATATAGCATACATGGTGAAGTCAATCGACTACTAGGAGAGCCCAAAATACATATATAATGGTAAATCTCGACACATACTCGCAGACACAATACCATACGACAACGGCTCTCAAGCGCTAATTCATGATTATGTCATCAAAGGAAAACCTAGTGTGTATGGGCCAAATTTGGTCCAAGGGTAAAACTGTCTTTCACCTTAAGCCCATCAGCATGTTAGGCCCGAAAATAAGGACCAAAGCCCAAAGAATTATGTATTATTTGATTACAATTAAATCATAAACTAATGACCACTCCACCTAACTCTAGCATTAGTCACCCACCACTCCACTTAACCTAATTCTAGCACTAATCCTCACTTACTCCAAAACCATTACCAAATACACCAACATTAGATCATGTTTTATCTATAAATATGAAAAGAATACGGGAAGAAGTCATTCAAGTCTCATTTCTCTCACCCTAATACTTCATACTCTCAATCCTTGATCCCTTCATATATTACACGGCCCTCACGGCCAAACAAAGGAAGTAGAGGTAATATTCAACCTTGCTTTCCCACTTTACAAATTTATTTCGTGCCACTGACTTGGGCGTCGGAGTCCCCGGCACCCACCACACCGGTGGTAGTCTACTCCCGCTCACTCTCTACCTTGTCTTGCAGGATTGCTAGTGCCCAACCTACAAATTCTGATTGAGGACCTCGGCCGAAATCCAGCGTCCACAATTTGGCGCCCACCGTGGGGCCCTAGCAATAATTTGCAGACAAAGGCTTTCCACCCTACAAACACTCACTGCTTAGTCAATCATGACTTCAAGCAATGAACAAACACCTGATCCAGTGGCATCACAATTGGCCATACTACAAGACAGATTGAAAGCTTTGGAAGAAGAGAATTTTACCTTTCGTAGTTCCAACATAAACCTCCAAAAACAATTGGAACTACTTTCATCACACCACACAGCTTCACAATACATCAGAACAACACAACAACCGGATCACTCCAGCTAACCTTCAAGGAGCATTTGACGAAACAACAGACGACGTTCCATCAAATGGTGAGAACCAGAGGAACTTACCAAGTTCACCAGTCAACCAAGCCCAGCAAATTGTCATCACAATGAGAAAGGAAATGAAAGAATTTAAAGAAGCTATTATGTCCAGTCTACCAGGGGTGAAACTCCCAATGAAGAAGAGTAGAGCTGGAACCATTTCAGATACCCCTTTCATTGAGGCGATAACATCTGTTGAGCTACCACGGAAGTTCAGCCCACCAGACATGAAGTTATACGATGGATCCACTGACCCAGACGACCATGTCATTCATTATAAATACAAAATGATGTCAACAGGCTTAGCTCCTCATCAATGGGAAGCTGGAATGTGCAGAGGATTTGGAGAAACTTTGGGTGGTCCAGCTCTTACATGGTTCATCAACCTACCATACAGATCCATCAAATCTTATCAACAATTAGCAGACAAATTTGTTGAACATTTCGCCAGCTCTTGCAAACTTGAAAAAACAACTGATGATCTTAGTGCCATCCTACAACGGAGGGGAGAATCATTGCGAAGCTATGTTGCTCGATTCAACAAAGAAAGAATAACAATTCCAGACCTTCATCAACCAACAGCTGTGGAGGCTTTCAGGAACGGGTTACTTTGTGAAAGTGGACTCTACAAAAAGCTGACCAAGTTCCGGTGCTACACGATGGACCAGGTTATGGCTCGAGCCCAAGTCGAAATCAGGTGGGAAGAAGATAAAAGGAATAAAAGGAAAGACATTTCCTCCAACATGCAAAGCGAAAGAACAGCCCATTCTACCAAACGACATAAAGAATTTACAAATATGATGCCTAAGCGTCATTCGGAGAAATGGAACCACCCAAGGAAAGAACATCAGCCCCTCCAAAAAGGTTTTGATCAAAGACCTCCACCATACAGAGCTCGGGAAACAATTCCGATGGAAAAACCCAGACTCCCAGACTACAATTTTTCTATATCTCCGGGAGAGTTAGTCTTGGTACTTAAAAAGATGGGAAATGAAGTAAAGTGGCCACCACGCAACAGAGAAAGTTTCAAAAATAAAGACACAAACAAATGGTGTGAGTTCCATCGAGACTACGGCCATACCACAGCTGAATGTGTGGCGTTGAGGTTGGAAGTACTTGAGTTGTTGAACAAAGGGTTTTTAAGGGATCTACTTACGGAGAAGGGGCAAGCTACTTTAGCTCAGAGGAACGAGAAGGATGGACATGGGGAAGCACCAATTCAACCTCCACCAATTGATAACACCGTGAATTTCATTTCAGGAGGATCAGAGATTAGTGGAGTATCATATTCAGCAGCCAAACGACATTCCAGAGCGATTGTGTCAAGCCTTCAACATTCCACGACGTCTTTAGAAAAAATGTTTACAAACCTAATAATGGAGTTTCCAGACGACATCAACTCTGGTAGCATGAACCCTCATCATGACGCCTTAGTAATCTCTCTACAGGTGGCAAATTTCATGATCAAACGAGTTCTGATAGATACAGGATCCTCAGCCAACATCATCTTTACAACAGCCTTGGCAGACATGGGAGCTGAATTAGAGAAAGTTAACAAAAGGACGACTGTGTTGATTGGATTCAGTGGTGAACAAAAATTTACTTTGGGAGAAATAAGCCTTCCAGTCTACGCAGGGGGAATCAACAAAATGACAACCTTCCTAGTCCTGGATTGTCCTTCAGCCTACAATCTAATTATTGGGAGGCCATGGATTCATGAAATGAGGGCAGTATCGTCCACCTATCATCAAACTCTAAAGTTTCCTACAAAGTGGGGGATTCAAGAGATAAGGGGAGATAGAGTTGCTTCCAGAGGATGCTACCAAACAACAATGAAGGCAAAGGTCCATTCAGCATAGCAATTACAGAACGAACCTCATTCGCAGGAGCCCACACTTCCAAATATTGAAGAATTGGATGAGGTTCAAATCCATGACAAATATGCAGACCATAAAACTCAAATTGGAGCAAATCTAGATCCCAGACTACGAGCAGACTTAAGTGAATTTTTGCGAAAACGACATGACCAGTTCGCTTGGTCGCATGAAGACATGACTGGGATTGACCCCAGCTTGATTACTCATCAACTCCATGTGGATCCAGACTATCCTCCAATCAGACAGAAAAGAAGGAAGTTTGCCCCAGAAAGAAACCAGATCATTGATGAAGAAATCCAAAAATTGTTACAAAATGGTGCCATTAAAGAAGTTCAATTCCCAGCCTGGTTAGCCAATGTGGTGGTGGTACGAAAGAAGAATGGAAAATGGAGAGTTTGTATCGACTTCACAGATTTGAACAAAGCATGCCCAAAAGATTCATTCCCATTGCCTCATATTGATCAAATGGTTGATGCTACAGCTGGACACGAATTGCTAAGTTTTATGGATGCATATTCTGGGTACAATCAAATCCTTATGCATCCAAACGACCAAGAGAAAACAGCTTTCATGACCAATAGGGGCATATTCTGTTACAAGGTAATGCCCTTTGGTCTCAAAAATGCAGGTGCTACATATCAGAGAATGGTCAATAAAATGTTCTCACAACAGATTGGAAAAACAATGGAGGTGTATGTAGACGACATGTTGGTGAAATCATCGAAATCTGATCAGCATCTGCAACACCTGGAAGAAGCATTCAAGGTGATGAATAGGTATGGGATGAAATTGAATCCAACAAAATGTGCGTTTGGAGTTGCTTCTGGGAAATTCTTGGGATATGTCGTTACACAACGAGGGATTGAGGCAAATCCAGATCAAATCAGGTCCATACTTGAAATTCCTTCACCAACCTGCCCAAAGGAAGTCATGCGACTAGCAGGGAGAATTGCTGCGTTGAACAGATTCATCTCCAAGTCGACAGACAAAAGTTTTATGTTCTTTTCAGCCATTAAAAAGACAAAAAACTTTGAATGGACTCCAGCCTGCGAACAAGCTCTGAAAGAGCTGAAGCAGTACTTAACATCACCACCATTGTTGTCAAAACCACTCGACAATGAAAGGTTATTCTTGTATTTGGGAGTGTCAGACCAAGCAGTGAGCGCTGTTTTGATTCGAGAAGAGAATGGCACCCAACTTCCAGTCTACTATGTAAGCAAAGCATTACTTGATACGGAGTCACGTTATTTGCATTTGGAGAAATTGGTACTAGCCTTGGTAATGTCTGCCAGGAAGCTACGACCATACTTTCAAGGGCATCCTATCACAGTTTACTCGGAGTACCCCTTGAGGAGCATACTACACAAGCCAGAGTTGACTGGAAGATTAACAAAATGGGCTGTCGAATTAGGAGAACACGACATCACTTACCAGCCCAGAACAGCAATCAAATCTCAAGCCTTGGCTGACTTTGTAGCTGATTTCAGTCCAACTCAGAATCTCTTGGAAGGTACCGAAGTCAATTCAATCCAATCAAATTCACTTTGGAAACTTTCAGTCGACGGTTCTAGCAATAAGAAAGGGTGCGGCCTTGGCATAGTGATCACTACTCCTGATGGGGACATACTACAACAAGCAATTAAATGTGGATTCCGAGTTACAAACAATGAAGCAGAATATGAAGCTTTGATAGCAGGAATCAGCTTGGTCAAAGAGCTTGGGGGAAGAAGAATCGAAGTGAAATCAGACTCCCAATTGATAGTGAATCAGCTCCAAGGTTCATATCAGGCACGAGACCCTCAAATGTTATCCTACTTGCAGAAAGTTAAAGAAGTCCAGGCGACATTTCAAGAATTCAACATATCTCAGGTTTCAAGAAGTGAAAACACTCAGGCGGACGCATTGGCTACCCTCGGGTCGACGATGCATGGAGACAAACTACAAACAATTCCAGTAGTGTATTTAAATTGGCCATCAATTTGGAAGGAGAACAAGGAGATCAGCACCATCACTTCGGACGACTCGTGGATGACACCAATCATGAAATACTTGCTAGATGGACTGCTTCCAGAAGATAGAAATGAAGCAAGAAGGATTCAAAGGCAGGCAGCAAGATTCACCATATTTAATGGACAACTATTGAAAAGGTCGTTCTCTGGACCCTACTTGAAATGTCTTACTCATGATCAAGCACAACATGTACTATCAGAATTGCACGAAGGAGAATGCGGAAATCATTCTGGAGGACGAAGCCTTGCCTCACGCGCCCATTCGACTGGGTATTATTGGCCAACTATGAGAATTGATTCAGTCAATTACACGAAGAAGTGTGAAAAGTGTCAGAGATTCGCTCCTATTCCACATCTTCCACCAGAAAAGCTGAATCCTATCCTATCCTCATGGCCGTTCATGAAGTGGGGTATGGATATTGTAGGGAAGCTACCAACCGCCCCTGGACAACGAGTCTACATGCTAGTCTTGACGGATTATTTTTCAAAGTGGATTGAAGCAGACTCCTTTGCCAAAATACGAGATAAAGAAGTTCAAACATTTGTCTGGAAAAACATCATATGTCGTTTCGGCATTCCCAAGGAGATTGTGACAGATAATGGCTCCCAGTTTATTAGCCGACATTTTCAAGACTTTTGTAAAAATTGGGGGATCAAGTTAAGTTTTTCAACCCCACGCTTTCCACAAGCTAATGGGCAAGCTGAGTCTTCTAACAAGACTCTTTTGAATACTTTGAAGAAAAGATTGGAGAGGGCGAAAGGATCATGGGCAGACGAGCTTCCTGGAGTATTGTGGTCCTACAGAACGACCATCCGTTCTTCCACTGGAGAAACTCCTTTCTCTTTGGCATTTGGAACAGAGGCAGTAATTCCAATCGAAGAAACCATTCCTTCTCTACGCTACCAATACGCTGGTGATGAGGCAAATCAACAGTTGATGTATATGAATCTAGACACAATCGACGAAAGACGAGAAAAGGCGACCATACGACTTGCATCTCATCGACAAAGAATGGCGAGATATTTCAACAAAAATGTCAGAAGCAGAACATTCAAGGAAGGGGATTGGGTACTACGAAGAGTTTTTCAAAACACAAAAGAAGTCGGAGAAGGGAAGTTGGGACCAAATTGGGAAGGTCCATACATCATCACAAGAGTTGTTGGACACGGAGCCTACAAATTACAAACAATTGAGGGGAGACAAATTCACAATAGTTGGAATGCAATTCACCTTAAGCAATTTCACCGGTAATTTATGCGTGCATTTATTCATATTTTAAGGTTCAGAGTAATTTTCTACTTTATGTATTGTGTGATTCGACTTAATTTTTCATTTGAAATATCATCCCAAAATATCATTAAATCATTAAAATTGTTCTACAAAGGAGTTAAATTAAAATTACAAAGAGATTCAAATTTCTGGAGTAGCTTCTTCCTGAATGCATTCAGCAGCAACTTCAGGTGCAGGAATTTCTTGAACTTGAGTAGTCGACTCGATTTCCATTCGACTAAGTTCTTCACTCTTCTTGTCCGTTTCTTGAACTTCAGCCGCTCCCTCAATTACTTCTCTTTCAGCCACTTTCGAGTCGACCTCTTCGCCTTTCTCTTCCACATCACCCTCGTTTGAAAAAGAAATTCCTGCCAATAGTTGGTCATACTGTTGAATCCATTTCTCTGGTTCCCAAGCTCCTGACTTCCCATCAAGGAAATCCTTCATCAGATGACTGCGTTCTTTCATCATAGATTCAAGAGCAATCCCTTCAAGATTCTCAAGTAATTCTTCATTCTCCTTCTTCACATTCTCGAACGCATCCTTATAGCCTTCAATCGTAACCTCAGAAGTCTCCTTTTCCATCTGAAGTGTTGCCTTCACTTCCTTCAACTCCTTCTCCAATTCAGCATTTCTTTTTTCAAGCGACTTCTTTTGGACCACTTCCTTTTTCATAGCCGCAAATGATTTATCCATCTCTCTCTGTTTCTTAAGAGTCGATTCGACATATCGCTGCATATGTAAGCTGCACTCCATTGCCTGGAAAAAAGGATTTGATTAGAATCCATTTTACAAATTATTATGAAATTTCTATTTACTTTCTTACTTGGTAATTTAAAGCCGCAGCCTTTTTCATCGACTCGACCGGGCCAATCTTGGATAGCCTCTGTTCATCCTCTTCCAGCAGAAGCTTCTTAATAAAAGGGTCAAGGCTTGATGGGTCAGAAATTGCAGTCGACCCTGATGGAATCCTGACAACTATATTATCGATTTCTTCGATTTCATCCGCCTTCCTTTTCCCCCCTTTGACAACTATTTCGGTCGACTTCCCCTTATGCTTTGGAGTTCCAGTCGACGATACCAATTGTGGTTCTGGAACCTCCACTTCTGGCTCCTTTATCTTGAGCTTCCTAGCCTTTTTTCGGCTCATCAACTCATCAATTGATGCTACTTTTATTTGCCTCGACGCCATGTCCTCTGCGCATAAAATTTCTTTTGGAGTTAATGTCTTTATAAACCACACCTTTCCGTACAGAGCTCGAATCGACCGAGTACAGTAGATGACTTCCAATACGTTTTTAGAAAGTGCCAAAGGGGTAGATATACCTTCTGATTCGAAGATTTCTTTCCACTGTAAAGTTGCTCTTAATCTCTGCTCTACCAAGATTATCCTCCAATCTCTTTGTTCGACGGGAAGATCAAGAAGAGCTTTTGTGTTCGACAAAATAAGAGGTGTTTTGTCGAATAAACTGTTTCGAAAAGGACCTGCATAATAAACAATCCATACATTAGTATCATACGACAATAACATTGATAAATTTTCAATAAATAGAAGAAGTTGATACTCACTAAATACACTCCAGTATTCTGAAACTCGACCCATTCCAGTCGACCCAAAGATACCCTCATTTTTCACAAAGAAATAGTCCGACTGCCAATTACCCCTATCGTTTGTTGGAAGCCCCATAACTATTTGTTCCCTCTTACGACGAAGGTACAAAGTATATCTCCCTTTTTCAGTTAGGTGCTCTTTAAGGTAGTATGAATATAAAATGTCCTTCACCTCAAACAATAACCCTTGTTCGAATGCTAAGCATTCAATCGACATTAAAATCTCCAAGCATTCGGCATTAGTTGTGAAGGAGCAATCCCATAATGATCCAAAATTTCCCAAGCTAACCTCGGAATAGGGAATCTAAGCCCATTAGAAAACGGTACTACATAAAAACCAATCCATCCGGGAATTTTATAATCGATCCTTTCAGACGGCAAGGGCACCCTCAGTTCCATTGATCTAGGAAATCTATACTTAATCCTAATTTCCATCAGCAAACTAGCCGTCATTCGACTAGCTGGGTTCTTGGTTAGTATGTTGGTAGGCTCACTTGTGCTCACCCCTCCACTAAATTCCTCGACAGCTGCCAATGATCTAATAGGAATTGCCTGCAACGGGATTTCATGCGACAAAACGGTTACAGGTTCCTCGAATAACTCTTGACGCGACCATTCCCTTAATGATTTTTCTTCTGTCGATTCACTCGATGATGATCCTACGAATGTATCGATCTGTTCTCCTAAACTTTCTAAAGAGTCTCCACTCGACATATTCTAATCAACGAGTCTACAAACAAATAATTTCTAAGATTTGGGTTCCTTAAAGATCAAATCCTACTCCTATCTCCAAACACAAATCCACCAAATAACGTATGATTCTAAAGATCAAACAACCTAATTTAGCTTAGAACAGATTGAAGCTACTCTACGAATATTCAAAGCAAATGAAGAACGCGAAGAGAGTGTAAAGAAGTACCTTGAAGCCTTGAAGTTCTCTCCCAAATCGATTGATCTTGTGAATGAAACAAATGAACCCATCAAGCCACTCTTATACTACTTCTTTTGGCGGTTCATTTCCCGCCATAAGACTCCTCGTTATTTGCGCTAGGTTTTACTCCGTTAAACGACACGTGGAAGATCTGAAGATCATTTTCATTCATGAAAAATTGATGGAGCAAACCCCGGTGCATGCCTTATAATCACTCGACAAATGATAAAAAATGACAAAGGACATTCCCCATGACTCATGTCGAGTCAAGTAATCCTGAACCACCGTTTGGTTCAGTCGACAAGGGACATTCCCCTGGACTCATGTCGAGTCAAGTAAACTCCTGAACCACCGTTTGGTTCAGTCGACAAGGGACATTCCCCTGACTCATGTCGAGTCAAGTAAAACCCTGAACCACCGTTTGGTTCAGTCGACAAGGGACATTCCCCTGGACTCATGTCGAGTCAAGTAAACTCCTGAACCACCGTTTGGTTCAGTCGACAAGGGACATTCCCCTAGACTCATGTCGAGTCAAGTAAACTCCTGAACCACCGTTTGGTTCAGTCGACAAGGGACATTCCCCTGGACTCATGTCGAGTCAAGTAAAACTCCTGAACCACCGTTTGGTTCAGTCGACAAGGGACATTCCCCTGGACTCATGTCGAGTCAAGTAAACTCCTGAACCACCGTTTGGTTCAGTCGACAAGGGACATTCCCCTGGACTCATGTCGAGTCAAGTAAACTCCTGAACCACCGTTTGGTTCAGTCGACAAGGGACATTCCCCTGGACTCATGTCGAGTCAAGTAAACTCCTGAACCACCGTTTGGTTCAGTCGACAAGGGACATTCCCCTGGACTCATGTCGAGTCAAGTAAAACTCCTGAACCACCGTTTGGTTCAGTCGACAAGGGACATTCCCCTGGACTCATGTCGAGTCAAGTAAACTCCTGAACCACCGTTTGGTTCAGTCGACAAGGGACATTCCCCTGGACTCATGTCGAGTCAAGTAAAACTCCTGAACCAACCACCGTTTGGTTCAGTCGACAAGGGACATTCCCCTGGACTCATGTCGAGTCAAGTAAACTCCTGAACCACCGTTTGGTTCAGTCGACAAGGGACATTCCCCTGGACTCATGTCGAGTCAAGTAAAACTCCTGACCACCACCGTTTGGTTCAGTCGACAAGGGACATTCCCCTGGACTCATGTCGAGTCAAGTAAACTCCTGAACCACCGTTTGGTTCAGTCGACAAGGGACATTCCCCTGGACTCATGTCGAGTCAAGTAACTCCTGAACCACCGTTTGGTTCAGTCGACAAGGGACATTCCCCTGGACTCATGTCGAGTCAAGTAAACTCCTGAACCACCGTTTGGTTCAGTCGACAAGGACATTCCCCTGGACTCATGTCGAGTCAAGTAAAACTCCTGAACCACCGTTTGGTTCAGTCGACAAGGGACATTCCCCTGGACTCATGTCGAGTCAAGTAAACTCCTGAACCACCGTTTGGTTCAGTCGACAAAGGACATTCCCCTGGACTCTTGTCGAGTCAAGTAAAATCCTGAACCACCGTTTGGTTCAAATTGACAAGGGACATTCCCCTGGACTCATGTCGAGTCAAGTAAACTCCTGAACCACCGTTTGGTTCAGTCGACAAAGGACATTCCCCTGGACTCTTGTCGAGTCAAGCATACTCCTGAACTCCGTTTGATTCAGTCGACAAGGAACGTTCCCCGGGACTCATGTCGAGTCAAGCATACTCCTGAACTCCTGAACTACCGTTTGATTCAGTCGACAAAGAACATTCCCCTGGACTCATGAACTCCTGAATTCTATTTCAGTTCGGTCAAAAAACACGTACTTCATGGCCCTAGATAAATCAAGAAGCTAAGATGCATGCAAACGGAAACCTACGTTTTTGTATATATTTTGACACGACATTTGGCAGAAGGTAACACACTCTTACGCTCTTTTTTCATACGACACGGATAAATATACTCTCTAAAGCAAAAATTCTTTGACTTAGAGAGTAAGGGACAAACTGTATGGGCCAAATTTGGTCCAAGGGTAAAACTGTCTTTCACCTTAAGCCCATCAGCATGTTATGCCCGAAAATAAGGACCAAAGCCCAAAGAATTATGTATTATTTGATTACAATTAAATTATAAACTAATGACCACTCCACCTAACTCTAGCATTAGTCACCCACCACTCCACTTAACCTAATTCTAGCACTAATCCTCACTTACTCCAAAACCATTACCAAATACACCAACATTAGATCATGTTTTATCTATAAATATGAAAAGAATACGGGAAGAAGTCATTCAAGTCTCATTTCTCTCACCCTAATACTTCATACTCTCAATCATTGATCCCTTCATATATTACACGGCCCTCACGGCCAAACAAAGGAAGTAGAGGTAATATTCAACCTTGCTTTCCCACTTTACAAATTTATTTCGTGCCATTGACTTGGGCGTCGGAGTGTCCCCAGCACCCACCACACCGGTGGTAGTCTACTCCCGCTCACTCTACCTTTGTCTTGCAGGATTGCTAGTGCCCAACCTACAAATTCTGATTGAGGACCTCGGCCGAAATCCAGCGTCCACATAGTGAATCCACTTATTAAAGGTTTAGCTAGAGAGCAAGTTGAGAAGTCATCGAGGGGAATGGACTTGAAGTCTATAAATTAAGAATTGTCACTATCTAAAAGAAGGCATTTGACTTCACTTTATTCATTCATTCTTTCACACAAGTCCTAAAATATTCATTCATTCTAAAGATTAGAGTGTTGAGAGATTTTCTATCATTCTTCCTTAAGTTAAAGTTCTTGGAGAAAGGAGTACCCCTTCTACAAGAAGCATCCAAGTAATCCTAGGAGAACGTTAGCCACAAGACATCCGTAGAGCACCGAGACGAGGCTAATAAGTTCTTGAGGAAAGAGGTAACCCGACTTTTATCAAGTTTTCAATAATCTTCAATATTTTTCCAGAATTTTCTAAGTTTCATGGTTTATGTTATAGTTTTTTGTATGTTAGTGTACAATTAATTGAATGATTCATGTTAATTTCATTTAATGACAAATCTATAACATCAATTTGTTGGCTCTAAAAATCAGTATTGTACTCGGGCGTGCCAAAAGAGTGAATCCTCAAAGTTGAAATTGATGATGATTTGAATTTAAAAAAAAACGATTATCAATGGTTCATCTAAGGTTTGAAATGGATGAACAATTAGATTAAGACATGATGCTGAACAGTAAAAAATATTGAATTTATATAGAAATTGAAACGAAAAAGTGATTGCTTTGATTACTGAATTTGTGATTACAAGGTGAAAGTTAGAATCAGTACAAGACTAAACTACTGGTTAAAGGAATTCTAAAAAGATTAAGATTACTGGGAAAGAATTCTAAAGAGATTAATTTACATGAGACAAAGTTGATGTTGTTGTTGGATTCATTGTGTTGATTGAGTTATTCAGTTGATCATTTTTTTCTTTTGTCAATCTTCTTTGCTATTTATAATTCTGTACTCAACTGCTTCCTCCATGTTCCTGCAATTTGTCATGTCCTGGTAGCAATCGTCACGTCCTGTAACTGCTACCTCCACTTTCTCTACTGCAATTGTTATTCACGTTCTCCACTTGTTTTTGGAGAAAACTACTACATGATGGAGAAAAACTTGTACATGTTTAACTTTTTTTATAGGAACCATTTGTAAATAATTCTTATATTTTATTCCCTTGGGCTTAAGCCTGATTCTCCTGGCAATTGGACTGGACCTTAAATATTTTAGGTGAAAACAAAACTGAAAGTAATTTCTCCTGAATATTTATGGGATAGATTTTCAAATTGATTTCGGTCATATTCAATATTTATTCACAACTAATATGACGAAACATGACAACCAAAAAGAAAAAAAAAAGTCATACACAAAAATCTATTAAATAGTCCATGAAACGAAGACTTACTATATTGTATTGAAAAAGAAAAAAAAATGTTTCTTTTAATGTTAAAACCCTACGAAGATAATTCAAGGCCATGCAAGTAAGCTAAGCATGATGTAAAACTTACGTATACGCTGAATTTCACGTCATGCTAATTTGGTGGAGGAGATTTAGTTGCGAAAATATATACTTATATAAGGACGGTCAATAATATGTTTTTAATTATTTTTTCTTTTCTATTTTAATTAGTTATTAATAAAATAATTAGAACACGTATCATTCATTAATTAAATAGTTATATAGAAACGTTTCGATATAAGTTTTTCTCAATTTAATAATGCAACCAACTGTTTACAATATTTTGGAACACATGTAGAAGAAATTCAAGTCAAATTAATATGAGACGTGTTAACAAATTACTTTATAACTACTACCTCTATCGTCTTCCAAATGGCTTAATTAGGACATGCATATAAAATTCAATGAAATGAAATCATCCTATAAATTAAAGATCCAATTATTTCTTTCTCAAAGTTGATGGTTTTCTTTTCTTTATTAGTTATTTCAGCAGAGCATCATCATGGAAACTGAGTCTTTTCTCAAATAGCCAATAACCCAGTAACCAACTCTTCCTCAAATAACATGAGACTATTTGAATTTTTTTGTTGTAGCAAAACTTCACATCCATGACACCATTTCCTTGAAAGCACTCAAATGAGAAGCTAATTTGACTAAATCATGCAATTACATAGCTAGACAATTAAGAAATTTGTAAAAGTATGTTGACCCAAAGTCCTCAAAAAGTTTTAAAACTTCCACAAACACTTGCTTTATGTATTTTTGGTTCCAACTAGTAATAATTTGGTACCAAGGTTTCTCACAAACCCACTTGATTGATGGCACAAGATTATTAAATTTCACTTCTCAAAAGACCAATTTATATGGAAAGTTGCCGAACTCCAATTCGTAATGGCTCACCATCCATAAAAGAATTGTACAACTCATTAATTTGGATCAAATTATATCATTTAAAGGATTTCATTTATCCCCCAAGTGACCAAGATTAAATCTCAAGTATATGCATCTTTTAGGGCTAGCTAAGAGTTTAGCGTCTTTCTAGACTTATAATTGTCTAAACCAACCATGGAATAACTATAAAGTCTTCTCATCAATAGATAGACTAGTCTTCATTCTTCACAAATTATGAGAAATATTCAGATTTACCTAACCAAAATTTTCTTGAAAGGAATGGCACATTTGACTAATAATTTAACTATACATAAATGATTAACCAAAACTCTCAATTTTTTTCCAAACCATTTGTTTGCACCAGAATATAAAATCAAGCTCAGTCCATTTAAAATAACTCAAGATTCATTTCCTTCTTAAAAGTCCATTCATTTTATTTATAAATTAATTAAGAAATTATAAATTAAGTAGAAATTAAATAACTCATGAGATATTTCCTCTCTAAAGCGAAATTAAACCTAGTGAAGGAAGTTGGCAAAAGCTTTTTTCTCTCTGAAAAGAAACTTCTTTTCTATGCCACTTCCTCTTCATGAGTTATTTCCTCTCCAACTTTCTCTTCATGAGCTATTTCATCTGCAAAAAGAAACTTCATCTCCATCCAATTTCCTCTACCTGAGCTATTTTCTCTCTAAAAATAAACTTCCTCTCTATGTCACTTCCTCTCCAGGAGCTATTTCATCTCCAAAAAGAAACTTCCTCTCCATCCAACTTCCTCTCAATGAGCTATTTTCTCTCTAAAAAGAAACTTCATTTCTATGTCACTTCCTCTCCAGGAGCGACTTCCTCTCCAAAAAGCTACTTCCTGCTAAAAGACTGCTCATCCATGAACTCACATTTCTTGAAATATCGAGAAAATGGAATATGAGAGTTGAGGAAGTTGTTTTTAAAGCATTCAAAGGAGGAGAGCCAACAAAATGGACCCCGAAACCGATCAACAAAAAACCCCAATACATATTTCAATTTCCTTTGTAGTTTACATTTATATAGTTAAATCTTTTTTCAATTTTCTCTGTAATTATATTTAATTCCAGTAAAGATTTCATTTCTAGTAGCTTTTTCATTACTTAACTTTAGTAGAATCCTCATAAAATCTAATTGCTTATCTCATTCAGGTGTTAGAGAACCTAGAAATTTTCACAGTCGTTTGATTAGAAGTCCAGTCTTTAATCCATTTACGTTGATGATTTGTTCCTCTAACACGCCCACACGCAATCACCTTTTTAAGGAACGCAACAACAACAACACCACCTAATAATTTCTATATGGAAAAATTATCATTTTTATATTTGAAGATTGACTTATGTAAGAAAATACTCGAAAACTTTAAACAAATTTAATTTTACACCAAAAATTTCAGTGTATTTATAAATTAATAAACTTTTATGTGTAAATTAGTATACTGACTCAAAATTTTGTTATAAAATTAAACCTAAAAAGTATAAATTTAGCCACCTCCGAATTCGTGAAGAACACGAACGATATTTTTGAACTATACAAGTCGAGGTCATCACATATGTTTAATAATCCCTCCATCGTAGACTATCCGAGTTGTGCTTAGGAAACATAGAATACACCGTTAAGTTTCCGAGGTGCACATCTCATGTCGATATGTCCACGATTCTTTACAACTAATGTGATCCACCCTAGGTGATCGACTTTGTCCAAAGTTTTAAGAATCGTGACTTACTTACATTAATACATAAACCTCTTATGGTACACATATGAGCCGCCAGATTCTATCTTGATTCACTCTTGATTAACAAGTGTATCGGTCCATACCCAATGAACATCTGAAGGCCAGACCATGAAAGGTTTCTGACATACATGACATCAAAATGTGGAGGATCCTACACAAAATCAATGATATTCTATAGTCAAAATATCACATATGCTACTCGACTCGAGGAGATTCCTATTAACGGTGGTCTGTACTTCCAACTATTAGGAATCATCTGTGAATCATTCAGTATTCGGTCCAACCAATACCCACACGTCTATACGATCTTTCAAAGCCCATGGTACATCGGGTTTAAAGCATTGGAACTCCAATTCCAATTTACGACATGTGCTAGTCTTATAGGTTACATGAATTCGACCGTATTTCAAACCAACGACTAGGAATATAAATACTTTATGAATATTACTATAAGACTATTCTAAGGTCGATGTCATTCTTAGCATATTTATACATATATCTAATATGCATAATGATATTACCATTAATAAGGTTTGAAATGAAAATATAGTTTTTTATTAATAAATAATAAAATGTATTGGTGTTTTGGCGCGGGCGCAGCGGAAGCTCGCGGTTCGAGCGAAATCGTAATTTAAAACTTTTTAAATTACCGAATAAATTATTCAATATCCAATATGAATAATTCATTCATATTTCACCTAAACATATTTATTCGATATCAAATAACGACATAAATAGTTAAGAAACATCGCGAAACTTTTACAAAAATGTTTTTCCGCAAAATGACATAAAACGTGTTTTTGACCGAATCGACTACCCAATACACATAAGGGCTGCCTAGGTCAGCCCTAACAATGTTAGGGTAGTTCATGGGCTGCCCGAATAGTGACCAATTCATTGTTGGGGCAGCCGTCATCCGGTTGGCTTAAAAGTCACCCAGTAACGCCGTTTTTCATCGTTTTCGTATATTTCAACTCTGAAATAATTTCTGGCAATTGTCCAAATACCCAAAACACATCCAACACATTCAAATGACATATTTTTCATCACCAAATAAACAGTATTTCCAGATCTGATCTAGAAGCAAAATATATCAATTTTTCATGCTAAAATCTAATTTCCAATATTAATCTAATTAATCTTAACACCAATTCAAGTCACCACAATTGAAGCACCCAATAAAAATTCTAGGCATTACAAGAGTGGTCATAACACTCTAGAATGAAACATATCATCTAATGATCAAATTGAATAAATATTACAATAATATTATTCAATACTACTTCACACCTGCACAAGGCCTTTAAATCCATCCACCAAAACCAAAAGCCCCAATTTTCAACAGGTAAAGAAACCCTAGAACTATTCTAGGAACACAAGAATAAGAAAATAACTTTCTAAACTCAAGAATGATAAGATTACCTGTAGATATGGTACAGAGGTATGTCGACGCTGTCCGGGCTCGCGGCTCCATTGGGAGTACGGAGTAGCCCGTGGGGGACTAAATCAGAGAATAAAGGAGTCGCCACCCAGTGTGAACTGGGAAATGATTTAAGGACGCACTCACCCCTCGCAAGGGAAGACCTCAAACCGTTGGGTTCAGAATGTCCTTACTTATGCCAATTGTAATGAGCAGATTTATACAATGATGTAACCAAGTCTTATGCAGCACATGCAAGATAACTTAATCAACACACAAGTTTGCACACCCATAAACGTAAATAAAAAATGAAAGCACATGTATAATTCCATAAACATATTAAACAAGAAGTGTGAAAAATGTAAATAAGTAATAACAGTAAAAACGTTAATAATAAAGAGAAATATTAAGTATGTAATGCAAAAGAAATGACCAAAGAGGCCAACATGCGTAAAATATGATAAATAAGAGTCTGCCCACTGTATGCGCGTTCGTGTAGCATTCAGAAATGCGTTCGAACGGTATGGGATATGATGCATGGTAAAACAGAATGCATGTGTTCGTGTAGCGTTCGAAAACGCGTTCGAACGGAGTGAGGCAGAATGCATATGTTCGTGTAGCGTTTAAGAACGCGTTCGAACGAGATTACCAAAGTGGTAAAAAATGACATAAACACGTGCGTGAATGTTTCTCAAGCGGTACGTGGAATTGTATCCCAAGTACATACCGCACTACCATCCATTCGGATTCGGCTACGGAATTTATGTTTGGGTTTCCATCCGATATACCACGAGAGGCAACATTCAAACATTAACATAGAATAAATGCGAAGCGATAAATGAAAAATAACAATCGAAAATGAGAATAACAAAATTAGAAGAAGAGGGGTGCGACCAAGAGCTTTGGCCAACATCTACATGGGATCTTGTATACCCGACGTAACAAAATATTATGGTAAAGGCTGCCCTTAGGCATTTCCCTCGAACGGGGGACCTTTATCCAACGTGATTAGCTCATGCGCACTAAATACAGTACATAAGTAAATAAAGAACAGTAAGAAACAAATAACAAAATAAGAAAAGAGATGCGACCAAGACGACAAGACATCTATATAGGACCTCGTATGCCCGGTTGAACGTATTTCACATCCAACCAAGTGTATTTCATCTGGCGTGGCAATATATCGTGGTAAAGGCTGCCCTTAAGCATTTCCCTCAAATGGAGGACCTTTAATCCAACGTAGTTAGCCCATGCGCACTAGATAGCAATGCATAAATAAATAAAACAATAACACGCAGAAAGTAAATAACAGAATAATAAAATAGATGCGACCAAGAGACCTGACCGACATCTATATGGGACCTCGTATGCCCGATTGAACATATTTCACATCCAACCAAGCATTCCTCGTCTGGCGCGGCAAAAAATCGTGGTAAGGTTGCCCTTAGGCATTTCCCTCAAACGAGGGACCTTTAATCCAACGTGATTCGCCCATGCGCACTAATTAACGATGCATAAATAAATAAATAACATACATAAAGTAAATATCAGAATAATAAAATAGATGTGACCAAGAAACTTGGCCAATATCTATATGGGACCTCGTATGCCCGATTGAATGTATTTCACATCCAATCAAGTGTACTTTGTCCGGCGTGGCAAAATATTATGGTAAAGGTTGCCTTAGACATTTCCCTCAAATGAAGGACCTTTAATCCGACATAATTAGCCCATGCGCACTAATTAACGATACATAATAAATAAATGAAATAACGTACAGAACGTAAATAACAGAATGATAAAAGAGATGCGACCAGAGACTTGGTAGACATCTATATGGGACCTCGTATGCCCGATTGAACGTATTTCACATCCAATCAAGTGTACTTTATCCGGCGCGGTAAATATTGTGGTAAAGGTTGCCCTTAGGCATTTCCCTCAAATGGAGGACCTTTAATCCGACATAATTTGCCCATGCGTACTAAATAACAATGCATAAGTAAATAAAGAAACAATACACAGAAAATAAATAACGGAACAGTAAACACAAACAATGAATGAACAAAAAAATTAAATAACAAAATGAAACATGTGCATGAAAGTTTCTCAAGCAGTACGTGGAGTTGTATCCCAAGTACAGACTGCACTACCATCCATTCTGATTCAGCTATGGAATATATGTATGGGTTTCCATCTGATATACCGCAAGAGATAGCACGCGATCATTAACCCAATATAAATAAAAATAAAAGACTTGAACCATAAAGATGCATGTGAGGTAAATAACAATTGATAATTGAAAAGATGAATGAAAAAATAGCATAGGGTGCCCTCAGGTCTTACCTTTTAAGTTGCTTCTTGGAAGTGTGTTACACTGTCGCCGGAAGGGTTAATGCATCGTCACTTTTCTGGTTCACCGGTTCAATATTTTCCTTCGTTGTTTTTTACTGCTGTTTCGATCACTATTTTTACTGCTGTTTCCTCTATTTTCTTTGCCGTTTTCTGCGATTTCCTTCACTATTTTAGGGGTGTTGTTTGTGGTTTTAGGACTGGTTTGGGGTTGTTTTCGATTTTAGGACTGGGTTTGTTTGATTGCGTGGTGAAAGGGGCTGGTTGAAGGTGTCGGTCAGGGCTTTAATGGAGATTGGTTGGTTCTTTATTTGGTCGGCATTTAGATCGTTTAATTGTTATTGCTGTGTGAGGTGGTTGTGTGAGTCGGTGTATGCGTTGAATATGTGGCTGTGTGTTTGGAGTGGCAGGAAGAAGCTATCAGGTTAGTTGTTTCTTGTATGAGTGGACTGTGTTGTGCCGAGAGAGTGAATGACGTGTGGTTGCCGAGTAGGTTTGTGTGTGTTTCTTAGTAAGGGACATGTCTAAGGGCTGCTGGGAAGGGTTATTTGTTGGTTTTTTATTTGTTTGATCAGTGGGGTTTCAGTTAGTGAATGGTGTACGTGGCTGTTTGGTCGGTCCGTTTGGTTGAGTCATCACGGCTGGCTTGTATTTTCGTGTTTAGGGTCTGGCAGTGCGTTTTTTGTTATGGCGTGTTTATTTTTTTTTATGGCTTGTCAGCGTGTGTGTGTTTTGTTAGTTTTAGGGTTTCGGCTGGTGGGTCTTTTGGCCGAGAGGGAAGATAGAAGGTGCATGGAGAGGATTTAGCATTTTAGGGTTTATATTTTTTGTGTTTTTAGGTTGAGAGAGAGATGTGGTGCGAGTGAGATGAAGGAGAGGATGAGGGTGTATTTATTTGTGAATACCGTCTGAGTCAGTCCCGAGAGCCTTAGGGTTTGGAATATGTTATCTTTTATAGTTGCATGCTAGGGTTTCTCATGTGCATGAGTTTTCAAAAGGAAACAAATCAAGCAATAAATGAGTGTATTTAATTAATTTATTTAGGGAAAGAATATTGTGTATTTTTTGTGGGGATTAGATTAAAGATATTTTTAATTTGGAAGGAGATTTCGGAGGGATTTTGGCATGTGTTAAATGTGATTTGAATATTTTGATTGGGCTTGGGTTTTGTGATGTGGGCTTGGGCGTGTGGCCCTTTGTGGGTTGCATGGGTTTTGGGCCGAGGCAAACGTTTGAAACAGAGATCAATTGAGCAAACCCGAGGCTAAACAAATGAATTAAATTTGATAATGTATTAATTTTTGAATTTTCCCTTCCGACGTCCATTTCCCGCGACTCCCGCAACTTATCGGGTAGTGCCTCCATACGGGACTCATCTTTGGGCTTTATGTAAAAATACAGTGTCTACAGTCGCCCCCACTTTGATAGGACTTGTGTACCATGCGACAATGCAATCCTATCAAAGTCATGCATGTATTTTTACTTACTTGGCTCGCCAGCTGTCGCCGAACTTACCTGTTGCTTCGAACTGAGTTGATCTGGTGGTGAGGTGCCTTGACCCCTGGTTCATTCCCGAACTGTTACTTTGTGAGAGGTGGTCCATTCCAAACTGTTACTTTTTTAGAGGTGGTCCATTCCCGAACCATTACTATATGAGAGGTGGTTCATTCCCGAACCGTTACTAATGTGAGATGCTTCGATCTCCGGGATTCATTCCCAAACTGAGTTGATAACGTGGGCCTCGACCCTGGGATTCATTCCCAAAATTGTTGATAATGTGGGCCTCGACCTGTGATTCATTTCCGAAACTGCTGATAATGTGGGCCTCGATCCTGGGATTCATTCCCGAAACTACTGATAATGTGGGCCTCGACCCTGGGATTCATTCCCGAAACTGCTGATAATGTGGGCCTC